>OY288108.1:36134968-36734968 GCA_958431115.1 Syrphus vitripennis
TAATAATCAGTTCCAATCAAAATTAAAGCAGACAAAAACAAAAACATCAATGTCCAACTATGATGCCGGCCGGTGACAGAGCCATAATGAACAGAGGCGTTCGGCGTACCGTTCGTTTAGCTATAAGCTTATAGATTCAACGACTTGATAACATAAAAAAAAAAAACTACAAAATCTGACTAATACATTTTTTTTTTTTTCAAAACACGGTTCACATCTCATTTATTCCAAAAAATTTGAACCCATTTTTTGGTTCTTTTTTTAAGTTACTTAAAAGGAATAAAATATCAGTTTTATTAAAGAAAAAATAAGTCCGAAGAACAAAAATAAAAAAATAAATAATATCTTCATCTATTTAATCGGTAAAGGTAGGTAGGTATAGTGGCACCGTGAAATGGCCTGAATTTATTTTTTTTCTTTACTGGGGAGTGTTTGGTTATTATTATTATTAAGTTGTGGGGACCCCAAACGTGATTAAGATGAAATGTTGTTTTCTTTTTTTTTCCTTTTTTGTTTTTAATTTAAGTTGGTTGAGTAAAAAATACGAGTTCTCATAAAGTGTGCATATGATTGAGATACATAGATGTATTTTTTTTTAACAAGAAAATAAAAGTAAATGCAAAGAACGAAAAACGAGGAAGAGTCCAGGTATAAGTCAAGCCAGGTATAAAAAAATTAAAACATGCCTTGAAGGATGATCGGCATTTTTTGGTTGAGGAAATTTCAGATGAATCCAAAACATCATATTAGGTAGGAAGGAAGAGAAAGTTGAAAAAAAACATTTTGCAAATATTATGCTTGTCATAAAAAAAAAGAACATAGGTACATAGGTACCTACCTATAATTAAAAAAAATATTCGCAAATCACCAATGAAAATTTGTCTTTGTGGCCTTCAATTTTTTACGCGCAATGAAGAAAGACAAACCTTCGGCCAATTCTATTGAGATTTTTTTTTTAACAATCTTACAAAAACAGATGAAATTTTCATATGGAAAATCATTACGCAATAATGTGACATTCAAGGACATGCACATGTTGGTTTAAAATATATAATTTATGGCATACCTATTTAGATGTTTTTTTTAATATAACAACTATTAATTTCATACAAAAAATTCCGTCAATATGGTACATGTGTTTAGTTGTCTTTGGCTATGCAATTAGTGAAAAGGCAATATTGGCCTTGGGTCTCAATTAATAAGCTATTGCAATACCACTTTAAAGTTAATAAAACATTTTAGGTAGGTAATTAGATACTGTGGTGACTTGACCAGTTTATTTTAAATATTTTGCATGCGCATGCAAAATATATGTTTTGTTGAAACTGAGCTTTATGTTTTATACAAATTACCTACCTAGTGTTAGGAAAACAAGATATAATCGTATGGCTAACACTCTTGTGTGTCGGTTACGCCCTAAAGTAAAATTTGAATACTTATTTATTATCAATTTCTTGGTTGACGTAAATGGTTAAATTAAATTAATTGTGCAATCGATATTTTTTTTTAAATACCTATTTCTAGATAATTATAGAGAGTTGGCATATCTTACATACCTATAGCAATAGATAGGTACCTACCTCAGTTTTGGTTAATTGAGTTAGACTTAAAAAAAAGTATTCCCATTTACCTATTTTGTTTTGTAAGATTAGGTAGGTACCTATAGGTAGATAATGTCCTTCTTATAAAATGATAAAAAAAATACCAGGGACTTACGCTGGCCCGACCAACTTAACCACATACCTACCTACAATAGAAGAAAAACTACCAAATTTCGCTATTATAATTATATGGAAAATGTTATGGACGAAATAAAAATGGCCGCCGGCAAAAATAAAAAATTTAGTTTAAGAAAAAAAATTTTCCAAGTGCCAGTCCTTTTTTTTCACTGAGCATTTTGAACCTGATCTGGGACCTTGTTCTTAAAATAATAATAAAATCGTATATTTCAGTAAGATTAAATTAAATCATTCCGATGTTAAGATAATTATTTTATTTTAATTGACTTCATTTTATTTTATTTTACTTCAATTAGTAATTTTTTTTATTATTAGGTAGGTAGGTATGCATATATTTTCAAAAAGCTAAATAAGCTTCATCTATCAAATAAAATAAAACTTCATTATTTTATTTTTCAGTTTTCATTCATATCATTTAAAACTAAATTTTTCCAATTGGAAGAAAAAAAAAAGAAGAAAAATCTTCCGTGCCATCACATCGCAATGACCATCCATAAAATAAACACTTCAGAGCAGCCATTAAAAAACTTACCACCGCACACCGTTGTGAACTGAAAGAAAAAAAAAACAACAACACCATCATCGTACATCGTGTGTAGGGGAAAAAATAAACGAACACCACACACAAATCCAAAAGGGAAAAAATGAATGATGGCGGTCACAAGACAAATAACCCAGCCTCTGTGTTTCTCTTCTACTTAATACTATCTATCTCTTTTTTCCCGCCATTGCTCCTACAATCACTCATTCACACACACTTATGCAAACCAAATCAAATATGTTATTCAAAAATTCCACCACTTGGCTTTTGGCTGCTAGTAGCTACACTGCTATTTTATTTGCTTATTTTTCTGTTTCAGTGTTTCAGGAAAACTCATTCATTTCTCCTTCTATTTTCTTGGGTGTTGAATAGCTATGTAAGTTGAGCAAAACCCCACTCAACCCATCTACCGTATATACCCACCTACCTATTGTGAAAAACCTAAACAAAACAAAACAAAACCAGAAACAAAAAAAACAGCTCAACTCCCCTCAAAACAAAACATAAAAATAAAAAAAAAGCTGGCAGTTGTTGCAAAAATATCGCACACAATTAAAGGCAAGCACCAACGATCTAATAAAAAACAGTAAAATCCCCGCCATCAATCAGTGAGTTAAAAGCTATGAAGGCTTTTATACCTACTGTTGTTTTGTGTTGCTCGTTGCACGGCATAGTTCTTGCTCAATTGACCTGCCCCTCTTTTGTTGCAATGAATCTATAATTTAAAGAGTGTGTTGTGTAGAGAATGAGTGCCGCTATGAGTGATTTGTGAGGAATTGCGGCGAATTTATAACCAGCAAAAAAACGCTCAAATTCCTTTGCACAACATTGAGTCCGAACACTCTTATACAATGTTGCTACAAGAAACAATGTTGCTAGTCTTGTAAACATTATCAATAACAACATAGTTGAGTGGAATCGAATAGAGACAAAAAAACACTCCAAATATACTGCATTGGTCAGAAAGAGACAGTCGCGAGGTAGACTGAATGGGGAAGAGAGATTGATAGCATCATAAACGTGTTGTTATAAACTTCTATTTTGGAAAATATACGACGCCATATTTGTTGTCATCATCATCTTTGTGCGAATTGAGTGAGTGAGTCTGAATTTGAGATGAATGGCGAGTTAACTTTACGATTTGATGCGAGACGCGTGTTTATAACATCAAGTCGTTGCGGAAAATAACATAAAAATAATAAATAAACCGTTCGAAGTTGTGTTATTCCGTAAAATAACTATAAAGTTTATCGAACTTATTGAAACAAGTGTTTGATTTGTGAATTTTTCATCGAATGATTGTTTATTTTTGAAAAATTAATGATGGCTCTTCTTGAAGATGACCAACAACAACGTCGACGCCACACCACAATGTGGTATGGGTTCTTTGTAGGTATTTATCTATGGTTTGCGGATTAGTCGGCAGATGGAGTTATTGCCGTTTTAATACCTACCTTCTACAACAACAACAAAAAAAGCACTAAATTTATGGCTTGAATACTACAATGTGCTCAATAAAATTCGCGCATGTTTCATTTGTTTGTCGCTGTAGCTGGTAGCTCGTATAAGTCGTCTTTATAGCAGTAGGTAGTCGTTGTGCGATTTGAGGATGCTTTATTGCCAGGGGTAGTAAATTTATAGCTTTTTCCAAAGGGGGGTTGTAAGGCCCCATTTTGTTGGATAACGGTTTTTTTTTGGGAGGATTCGGCTCTCTGAGAATTTAGTGAATAAAAAAGAAAAATAAAACAAATTAACCTGAATATAGGTAGGTACTTACACAAACCTATATAAAAATATAATTCCCATTTATTAAAGTGTGCGTTATGTGGATATAAATTACCAGGTTGAATTTGAGAATCCTGAACTTTAATTCATAGCTAGGTACCCACTGTCGACAAACAGTGTCTTTTTCATCCAGTTTTTTTGAGGGATATTCTCTAAAGTTCCATTTTTTTCGTTTTTTTTTTTGGTGCGTTTGAATTCATACTTATACACAACATATAGTTATGTAGGTAGGTAACTCTCTCGCTCTTCTTTATGGCACTGGAAACGAGCCTTAGAATGGTTTTGTGGCGAAATCAATAAATCCCCCAAAAAAACAGTTCGTTATAACGACTAAAAGGGATTCGTCTCTGCTCCAAAGCAAAAGGAATACATTTTTCTTCTCTTGGGTGCCAAAGGCATATGAAGGGGACAGGGAAGTAGGTAGGTAGGTAGGTATGGGTTGGGGTGTGGAGGCTTGAGGGTAGGTTTTTGGAGATGTTATAAAGAAAGATTTAGGAGAGAGATAATGTATATAACGGGAAAATATATGGGTCATTCCATTGGGAATTTTGTTCGGTTTTTGTTGTTGTAGTTGTTGTTGTTATTTGGTGTATGTTGGTTCATTCATTCATTCCTTAAGCTTGTTCTACCATTTTTTGGTGGTTCTTTTGTTGTAAGGTTTTTATTTTTATTTTTTTTTTTTTTTGAAAAGAAGAAATCCATCCATGGTAGGTATAATGGGGGGACAGAAAGATATTATTGCGTAACTGCTTGTGCCCCATATAGCTCTTTATTTTATATATGTATGTAGATAGGTAGATAGATAGGTATATACGATATTGTACCTATATTGATGTGCGATAAAACTGTTTTATCTCCGTTTTTCTTTTTTAGGAAGATATTTATTTTGTCGTTTTTCAAAGCAAGCAGGCACAAAAAAAAATTCTTTAACTTTTTGCAATTGATTAGCAAAGTTTTATTGCCTTAATTATCTATGGAAATGCGGCGTTCATTGAATGAGCATGGTGGATTTAGTGAGTTAGATAGGTGAATAAAAACAGATAGGATAGATAAAGTGTGAGATTGTCAAAAGACTCGACTTATTTTATGATCTCCTAAATCGATTTTAAATATTTTTTTTCTCCTTCATTAGGTAGGTAGGTAGTACCTAGGTACTTATAGGTGTCTCCATAGTTGATGGGGTAGTATTTTATAAGAAAGACCATTAATGGATGTAAGGCCTACATTAGACTTAGGCAACTTTATCCCAGGCATGTGCTTATAGGTTTGTTAGTTAAGTCTTAGTATAGGTATATCAACCTTTTGTTAACCATTAACGTGTTTTTTTTGTTTGTTTCCTTTTTTTTATTTTTTCAAGTTTTTTTCTTCAACTACGAAATTATAAATTAGGATTAGCACGAAATATATTTTTTAGTAATCTCAACTATTGGGCTCATTGCTTAGTTATCCTAAACACGAGAGCTTAATAAACTTTATTTTCATTATAAATAACACAGTTATGGCCGATTTCATGAAAGACCTTTAAAAGGACATTTAACCATAAAATGGGGAATTTCGGTTTCAACAACTGCTTTTAAATTTAACAGGCTTTCAAACAACCTTATAAACTAAAAGGTCATTTTTGTCGCATTAAATTTTAAAAAGTAATCACATCCCGTGAAAATATATGAATGTACCTATTTTATTTTTATTTTGCATTTTTGACAGATTTCAACTATAATTTATAATAGGTAATTTTACTTGTAGGTAATGATTAAAAAGAAAATTATTATTCACTAAAATCCTTTGGGCGGCCAATATTTTACTGTTGTTTCACTTTTTATCGTCAACTTCATATGTTAGAGGAGCAGAAACTATTCTTTTGTAGGTAGGTATACAGGAATGTGAGCAAACTCAATTTTAAGTAAAATATCTCAAAAATTTCCCTTTTCTACATTGGTGAAACTGCAAAAAATTAATAGTCTTGATATCGGACTCAAAGGAGTTTAGATAAAAGAGATTATTGTGAATGTTCATGAAATCGGTCATTAGCGTTATCCTTAAATAAAACTTTTTTTTTTAACTTTGCAGCTTCAATTTTTTTAAATCAACATCAACTATGGATTTTTCAAAAAAATAATATATGTAGGTATAACTTTAGACAGCTATTATACAACAATAAAAAATGTTTTTCTTAACCTGTTTTCCAAAGTTGGAAGGCTGTCTAAGGTTAGAAAAAGTTTATAAAAGTTAATAATTTTTTTTGAACCAATTTTTTCCAACCATTTACATACCTACCTAAGTAGTTCAATTTCCAAGTTTATTTTTTTTTTAAAGAATTCTTATCAATTTTCGTTTAAAAAGCTTTAAAGTTTATTTTTTCCACGTTCACAACAACAACATCACTGTCACATTATAAAAATGTTAAGCTAACTCAAATGACAGAGCTACCTATTTACCTCTTTATAAAAAAATAAACAACAAAAACTAAGAAATTTTTTATTCTCCAACACACTATTCCTGATGGACATGGCACAGCCACCTTTAACATGACATGAATTTTAAATTTGCATTTTTGTTTTTTACTATTTTTCTTTTTGACACAAAGTCTCAACTTAAAAAACAACAAACAATCAAATGTCAACCGAATCCCTTTTTAATTCTTCACCACTTTTATTCAGTGATGCTTTTTTTTATTATTTGGGTTTTTGTATACATAAATACTAAAAATATGACTGTCTGTCTTTTTGTTTCATATGCCTACACTACACATACCTTTTTTATATTATAAGTTGGTTGGAAACGACTTTATGTTTGATTATGATGATGATGTCAATTCACACATCATATTAAAGGTTTTTATTAGTATAAACAAATAGTGAACATATGTCACGTTGTATAGGTATGTTATATTTATTTTTAGTAGGATTTTCATTGCGAATAAAATGAAAGTAAAAAAATCCTTTTTTGGGTTTTTTTTTATAAATGTGACTTCTTGATGGTGAAAATGAAAAAGAAAAAAAGTGTGCAAAAACTATTATGTATTCAAAACACGATGACGAATACGCGCGATGACGTCTTTATTATTTTTGGACAGTTCTGATGTTGGGAAATCATTGTCATTTGTCATACGTAGGTACATATACGAGTAGGTACCTAAACACGTTTTGCAAATGTGCTTTGACAATGGAATTTTGAGATTTAATTTAGCAGACATTGAAGTGCGGTGCCTATGTCGTGTTTCTTATTTACATTTTTTAATGAATATAATTTTTGATGAATTCAAAAAAAGGTTTTCCATGACATTTTTGAGTGAGAGATTATTTAAATAAATCTCATAAGATGCTTACAATAAGTATTTACAACACAAAGAGACCAAGGGTTTAAGAAAGTTTTTAAAAATAGAATTGCTTTGTTTACCTTTAATTTCGTTGATTGTGATTGATACAAAACTCTATTAAACACATTTACAATTTACTACAGACTTTACACTTTTAGGCCAGTATTCATCAAACGCTCTTAGTCAACTAATTTTCCCTACTTTGATCATAAATAAGTACCTATTTTCTTTTAAGATGAACGATTTTTTAAGTTATGATTTTCATAAGCTTGAATTTAGAAAATGAGTTAAGAATAATTCATAATAGCTCTCACAGACCATGGTAAATAAAAAAAAAATCAACTATTAAACATAGGTAGGTATTTGAAGAAAAAATAATTAAACCCTTTGAACAATTATTTTAACCGCCACTGTTTACAGACCCTGTTTCGAGTTCAAGCTTCCTCTATTCTTCGTTAGGTGGCATTAATCTTCTTCCATAGAAAACAAAAACAAAAAAAGATCTTAGCACTCATTTTCATAACAACTTCAGTTAATGGCCCTCACAATCACCACCAAACTTCCTTCCCATGCCATGATACCTACAAACAGTAAGGTAGGTAGGTAAGGTAAAGGTATCCATTTTCGAAAGATTTCAAAACCATATACCCATACCCAAATATTTCTCTCCTTTAATTCAATATAAAAGCAATAGCCATAGCCACACCCGATTTTATGAGATTTTATTGGCAAAAATTAGATTAAAAGGCAAAAGGCACACACCGCAACAACAATAACCGTATTCGTATACCGTAGGTATAGTATAACAGTGAGTGAATGCTATAAAATGATAAAATAATAATGTGCGTGTGTGTTAATGTCTCTCAAAATAATAAGAATGGAAATTCTTTTTGGGTGTATTGTAAATGTGTGTTAAAACTTTTTCTGTAAATTTCAAATAACAACAAGATGAAAACAAAAAAAAAAAATAAAAAGGTTTTTGTTTGATCCTTTTTCTTGCGTTGGTGTTGTACCAAAGTCGCCCCTTCTCTATTTTCATTTTAATTTGTGCGTTTGTTGATTTCCGCATCCCCCTCTTGATGGCATGCAATAACAAAAAGTACTAAGAGTAACGGTGTGCCTTTTAAATTTGCTGTCGTATTGGGTGATTTATGATCGACACGCGTTCAGGTACGCCGCCAAAACACTAAACCATCTCTATAACACGGTACAGCAGGTAGGTAGGTATAGACTTATTTTCGCACCTTGCCACATATACCTACCTACCTATAAAGTAGGCTAAAATTGTAGGTAAAGTGCTTTCTTTGGTAGTGATGGTGTTACAGAAGTGTAACGGAAATAAGGCTCACATCATCTATTTTAAATGTAGGCCATTAACTTGTACCGCAATGTGCGTTTGTTAAGTGTCAATATGCAACATCAAAAGGAGGAAAAGTGTAAGCTAAAGAAAAAAACAATTTATTTCACTTTTCTTTGTTTCCTTTTTTATTTTTTATTTTGATTTTGTTGTTCTGCTTTTTTTTCCTAATCTTTCCGCACTTTTGATGAACTTTTTTTTTTATTATTCCTTGACTTCCTTTTCTCCGTTTTTGGTATTTTATTTTATCCATTTTAGTATTATGTAAGGTATTTACTACCAAATACATACAAAAAAAACATAAAACATCCACCCGCGCAAGTGATAAATGTCCTTTCATATACAAATACTTAAGCAGCAAGGATTCGTTAGGTACATACCTTCACAGAAATAGGCAAAGAAATAGGGAGGATATACCTACCTACTCAAAAAGCATTTCTAGGATATTATGTGCGAAAAATAAAACAAAATACAAAAAAAAAGTAAGGATAACGTGAGTTATTGGGTTATCCTTTTTTTTGGATTTGTTTTCAACGCATATAATGTATAATGTTCTCTTTCTGTGATGCCGGCCCGGTATAGCTATAACGGATGGTTTTTCTTTGTAAGGATGTTTTCAGTGTATATGTGTGTCAATAAATTATACCTGTCATTTCGACAAAAAAAAAAGAAGAAAAATTACACTCTCTATACGCTCCAGGTAGCTTTTCTCAGTATAAAAATGCTTCTCTTTTTTTTTGTTGATTCAGCTTTTATACATATAGAGATATCCTTTTTATTTAGGTTTTATATGCGTTTATAAAAGTGTGTCACACCGCATTGAGATTAATGTCGACGAATCGAAATTTTCCATTCACAACCCCTTTTATTTTTGTGGGGTATCTGAGCTGTATCCGTAGACCTTCAGCTATATCTAGAGATGAAGAGAAGAAGAAGAAAATCGCTTATATATTAGCAAAAAAGGCATCAGGAAGCACTTGATTTTTTTTTGTGGGGGATTTCCTCGCAAGCACGCAAAGTACCTACAAGAGAATTTTATGGGGATGGAAAAAATCTAGTCTGGATCACTGGGCCAACAGAGCTCTCAGCATCTGAATGAAAAAAAAACACACACACACCACACAGAAAAACACATACAAATAAATTTTATGTTCTGTGAAAATCAATAAAAAGGTCGATTTAGGATATGGGCAGGACATCAAAAAAAAAATTATATGATTTTGTGGTGATTTCGATTTAATTGAATCTAACACCGCTCACTGCTGAAAGTTGATAGTAAAATGTTTTTTGGGTAAATAAAATCTTTTGCACAATTAGGTATAGGGATGTGGATAACTAAGTATGTGGGCATAGATTTAAATGTTTAAGTGTTGTAACATTCATCAATTTGCAATAAATGTACTCGGTACAAACTTGACTTGCGAGTTTTGTAAGGATTAAATACAAATCGCTTTCATACAGTAAAGGTCAATATACAACCATTGCATAATGATGTACTGTTTTTATTTGGATTTGTTGCAATTTTGGTACATTTTTGTATTCATTACATGTTTGATTTGAGATAGTTTATGCGAAGTTTTAACTAAGGTAGTTCTTTATTCTAGTTGTAATATGTGTCCGTCGGTACCTGCTATGTAACCATTACACGTTAACTTATAATTTGATGTTCTTTTCACCACCCCCATACCCCAAAACCAAGATAATTAGAACACCTACGCACATGACATTCCTTTGCTCTGGTAACCCTCATAACCACCACTAAAAAAAAACTATCAAAAAGGAAAAAAAAACACACCGCATTATATTCCCAAATGAATAATTCCAACAGCAACAAAAAAGGCGAATCATGTTTATTTTAATTTCAGCACGAAAAAAAAGAACAACATTTCCAGTGTTTATTTTTGGGCGCGTCGACGACGACGACGACGACGACGCACGTTATAGTCGGCTTTTTGGTTTTTTGGTATAGGGTATTTATTATGCGCCTATACTGTGTGTTTGATATTAGCTGTGGCAATGGCATAATAATGCGGAAGAATATGGCAGTAAATTAATCAAACCAAATTCCAATAATAAAATCATTAAACATAATTTCGATAAATAAAGCACTGAATACACCAACAAAAAGAACAAAAAAAAGGGAGCAAAATGATGTAATTTAATTATAAGAGGCATGGCATGGCCGGTGGCAGTGTGGCGCGGCGGCAAAGGCAGCAGGCGCCCCCATCATCTAAATATTTATTTTGATTAGGTGCAATCTTTGTTTAATGTGATTTTAATGCGCGATACTAGTTTTTTTTTTCTAGTTTCGTGTGTATGTTTTTTACAATCTTTTTTTTTTAGTTCCTAATCTGGGAAATGGAAATAGAATCAAACAAATGTTTTTTTTTTGTTATACTTAGCCGGTGTGGATATTCTAAAAATAAATTATTTAAGAGATTTGTTTCAGTTGTTCTAAATTTTATACCCGATGATGAGTATCAGAAGCAAGACTTTTCAAAACATACTGAAAGATATATCGATTTTTCGGCATCTTTTGATGTTCAGAGAAGTTTTCGAAGTTAAAAAGGAGGATATCTTTGTTTGCTGTGGAGCAATTAATTTAATTAAAAAGAAATTAAATTCACATTTACAGCAAATAATCATTTAGATATGGTGTACGGAGATGATGTCATATAAATGATGATTTCAATTTCATAATTTTTTCATGTCTTAACAGTTTTTTGTTTTCGAATTAAGGGTTTCTGAGCTCGTTAAAATAGCTTTTTGGTGCTTAGTTTAGTGAAGAAAAATTTAAAAATTACCTGATTGAAAATACTTTTTAACTTTTACTAACGATTCTATTTGTTAACTTCCTTATTCTTAAGATTTAGTTAATAATGGACTTTAACATTTCAAAATACACTTCACTTAAAGATAACTAGGTACGAACATCTTAAGATTCGTCATATAAAATGTTTGATTAAATTAGATTATTAGTGTTTCGTAATATGTACTTTCAAAACTCGCAACAGGTTATTAACTATGCTTTATTGTACTGTATTAAACTATTTTATAATTATTTCATTACATTATCAGATAAATCTGATTTACGAACGAAAAATGGGGAGCGCATGCGCCCTGTTGTCATTATTTTATTGGTAGTTTTAATGTTTTAACGAAAGTATGGCGTACCTGTAATTGTACTGTCCTCTTATGTCACAGAAATATTGCAAATGGCATCGAAAAAAATATGGCTGCCATTAAATTCATGGAATTTGAATAAAAATTCAATTCTTAAGATCAAGCTAGGGAGTTTATATTTTAATTTTGTTTATCCAAAAAAAAAACTTTTATAAATATCAAAATAAAATCTTCAGTTAAAAAAAAAAATAATAAAAAACGTTACTTCTTTAAATAAAGGCTAAGAAAAAAATTAAAATGTTTTTTCACTGTGCCGTGAATGGTGATGAATGCTCATAAAATTTGATAGTAGTTTCAATACCTTTAAGCATTAGTTTTTTATATAGTACCTATGGCTGATTTTCGTTGCAGTTTTTCAAAAATCTTTTTAAAAAATCCATTCAAAATTGTGATAATTTTAGATAATTGTTGGCTAAGTATATTTCTCTTCCCATGAAACCGGCGAACCCCACCAGTGGGACCTTATGGTGAAGCAGTGGCATGGAAGATTTGTGGTCCCAGTCAAGAGACTCTTGATTAGGACAATATTCCACATTACTAATATTTTAATTAAGTGTAGGTAATACGAAAATTAGTAAAAGAAAAAACTTTCCAACAAAAATCGTATGTTCTATCCCTTCAAATATATTAATTCCATAATATGAATGCTCCACCCCCAAAAAACGCATAACCTTGCTCCCCTTTCAAAAAAAAAAAAAAAATTCCAGCAACCAAACAAAAAAGTAGGTAAACAAAACAAAATTGAAAAAAAAATGATATCATTTTGCAAAGTCGCAAACTAAAACTTTACTCATAACCTAAATTGGAGTAAGAGAGCGTTTTTGGTATAATTTAATTCCATATACGAATCTAAACTAATAAAATATCTAGATATCCACCATAAACTTTTGAACAAACATATATAAATATATATTTATGTATGATGTACAAATTCAGATATAAACAAAAAAACATTCATACTCGTAGTATGGCAAAATGTTTACATTGACATTTTATTATAAACCACATCGCCAAAATTGTAACAAAACGATACTGAAACCGAAACCAAAAAAAGCAACAAAATAAGCTAACTAGCATTTCTATATAAGCGAAAAACCTTTACAGTTCCATAAATAGTAATTTTGAAATAGGTTTTTTTTTTCTTTATACTGATTCAACAGAAATGCTAAAATTTTCATCGAAATAATAATATTAATGTTGTGGGGTAAAGAAGTAAAGTATTTTGTGTTTTTGGTTCGTTTGATTATACAATATATGTATCTACATCCCAGACACACATCGTCATCGTATATGGGTGGTGGTGGTGCTGCTGCTCATTTGTGTCAATATGAATTTATTATGAATGTGTTTTGTCATTTTGGAACATTATTTGAAAAGTTTAATTTTCTAATGGAATGTCGTTGAGACTCTGGGGTTCGTTTTTTTTTTTTAATATTTAGAATGACGATGACGAGATTTTGGGGTTTGTGTGTAATTCGCATTAAGAACCATTCTTAAAAATGTATTTCACCTTGGATTTTGAAATTTGGGTGAATGTGTAAAAGAAGAAATTATTCATTTGAAATTGGAAAGCATGTCATCATAACGTGCGAATGTATAAATCAGTGTTTCTAAATTTTAGCTAAGGTAATTAAGAATTTATTACTTGGGGGTTGAATAAAGAACATTATTTGAGTTAATTTTGTTTAATGAAAAGGGTCTTCTTTTAAAACGGTACATTATTAAATCTAAAATAAATTTAGAAGAGGAATAAGGACGTTAATGTGAAGAGGAAATATTTTAGCGCTTAAAATGTGTCATTTTAAATTATTGAATTATTGAGGTTATCACAAGAGAGTCTGAACATATAATTTTGCACTTATATGTAGGTATAGGTACAAGCACATATTGTTTATTATATAAGATCGTTTTTTTTCTAAGGCGAATTAAATAATTTTCTAAAAAAATAGAAGTACATTAACACCGAGATATTAAATCGAATATCGGGAACTTGCGTGACAAAAGTTATTTCGCGGGACAGTTCCAAGCCAAGTAGAATGACTGGCATCCTACACCTAGCTTTAATTTTTAGTTTAACTTTCCATTCAAAGATCACAAACTAGGTAGATACCTACTTTCTTTTTGTCGCTTCTCGAAAACCTGTGAGACTTCTATGCACAACCATATGTACTACGTATTTACTTTGCTGGGAACCATATAGGCTATAGGCAAAACTTAATGAGTGTTTAATTACTTCCTAAACGTTTTCGTGAGTCTATATACCATACATGTATAAAGATATGTAGATATGCCATATCATGCATCCTCTATCTTTCTAACAAAAATGAATTGCAAAGAGTTCTATACAGGGTATCCACCAAACACCGCCTCTGAAGAAAAACATGAGTTCGGAACAAGAACAGTCAAAAACTTTTATCTTAAATGTATTTTTGGGCGGATAACGGTTTCGCCGCAATTAATTTTCGAACCCATTTATCATTTTTTTTAACTTTGATACCAATATTTTTTTTTATAATTTATAATTTTAAGAAATACTAAAAATTACTAAAACCATAAGAACTCGAAGAAGACACGAAAACGAGAAAATTACTTTTAATTTTTTTCAATTCAAAACGATTTCAGAAACTTATGGTTTTTATTTTTGCGGCAGTGATTGTTGGACACCCTGTATATGTGCCACCAATCCTCTTTTCTCTCTGTTCATGACTGTAGGTATATCTTGCATTACGAAATCCCACGATCCCACCTATTCCACCTACAGGTAGGCACCTACCTGTATAAACACCATTATTAGAGAGAAAAGACCTCCTTTTGTGATTATATGGTACAAACGGTTGTACCTACATGCAAAATGTTATCAGTGCTCCAACAGGAAGCAAATATAAAGTGTAGAGTCCTTTTTACACGCACACACCATCCCACACACATATCCACGAACTTTCTCGTTTTACACCTTTTATCGTTTTGTTTTTGACTGTAATTGCTCTGTACTTACTTTTAGAAGATTGTACCTCTGTATAGAAAGGTTTTAGTGAGCTGTGGTGAAAATTAGTTAATTGGACCTAATGGATAGATGGTGGATGTAAAGCCATTTACAAGTTTTTTTTTCTCTATTTTATAGACAATATTTAAGTTCAAAGGAACCAAACTTCAAGAATAACGATGTGTCATAATGCCATTCGATACGAAATTTAATGTTCAATATTTTAAAAGTGTGAATTTTTATTTTTTTTTAAAGTTTGTATACCTAACTCAGTTCATCCTAGAAATCAACACCGCTATTGTAATGCTTATACTTTCCTGCATTATTTGCGAAATTGCAAGCAAACATCACAAAACTTCCAATAGAAATAAAAAAGGGTTATCATCGCTACAGTGTCTATATACCTACTGATGGTTGCTTATAGTAGTGTCAAATGTCTAAATTATGCTAATTACAAGGATTCGCATGGAGATAATTATAACAGTCATGATTGTCAAAAGGATACTTCTATTCCATGGTTGAAGTTGAAGTTTTGGTGTGATTGCTCTCAACTAGGTGTTGTGTTGAGTGTTTATGTTTATGGTGAGGGTGACGCGACGATGAGAGTCCTTCAACTAATTACATTTTGGTATTTTGTCGCAAATTTCTAGGTAGGGAGTGAAACATGGTTTATAATAACCAATTACAGATCTTGAATATAAATGTAAAACATATTAAAAAATAAATTGACAACATAATTAGGTTATTCTCTTTTCTTCTTAAAATCACTATGCAAAAAATTTCCAAACAGATATTTAATATTTATATTTTAAACATCTTTAAAAATTTTATAAAATATTTAAAAAAAAAAACACAGAGAAAATGTTTTGAATTTTTGGAAAATCAAACTCAAGAATAATAATATCATTTGTTTTATTAAATTTTATATTTCAAATAATTCTTGCGGGAATTTTGATTAATATGCATTAAATTAAAAATTAAAAGTGAATCTACAAATATAAAAAATGTATCGAAATCATTTTAAAGAAAAAATCATTTTATAAAAAGCAGACGATTTTTTATATTTTAATTGCATTACAAAAGCGAACAGAAAAAAAAAACATAAACTATATTGCACATTTATAACATTTATATATAAATTTAAATTGATATAGATAGTTACCTTATTTTCAGAGAGAAATGATTTTTAATATTTTTTATTTCTTAATTTTGTTTAATTTTTATGCTTTAATCAATATTGTTTTACCGTTTTTTCTTTCATTTTCTCTCCTTCTGTCATTTAAAGTTGTGTGCAAAAGATCGACTTAGATTATGGACTTTTTTTTGTATGATACAAAAAAATAAAGATATAACAAAATGTGTGTGTGTATTGTGGAAAAGGAATAAAATTTTGAATTTTAAGGGTTATCCTGAGACGATTGAATATAAATTTAGTCGTAGCTATTAGAAGTGATAACTACTATACCTTTCCATGTATATATCAATATCAGTTTATACCAGTACATCTGAATGTTGGGTATCTTTAATCGAAACAAAACAGTTGGGTATTAAATTAAAAAGGGTAAAACAATTCCAATAAACGGGTTTTTGTATCAGTGCCTTGTCAATTTGTCTTTATACCAATCACATTGAATTTTTAATTAAAATGGTGATTTTCATCTTGTCACTTAACTTTTATATGTTCTTCAAAATTTTTGCTGACTGGTATAAATTTTTCAAATGGAAATTAATTTAAATTTTAATTTACATACAAGAACAAGTATTATCCTACTACAGAAATGAGTGACAGAACTGTAAGTTAAATATTGTCTTTTTTCTCATTGGTATAAACATATTTTTTTTAATACAGGTAGCGGACGGATAGCTTAGTCAAATGAAATTTTTGTTTTATTGATAACAAGTAGTACCAAATAAAGTGGATACCTTAATCTGTTAAAATCCATACAGGTTCTTAGATGATTGGTATAAACTGATCTAAGATCAAAAATAAGGTATTTATTTATATCAAAGTTTCAGTTTAGTTTTAGATACCTAAACTGAAGTTAAATTTGTAAATAAATTAAAAACGTTTTTTGTTTATCGACTAACTGGTATAAATTTAATATTAGTAAACAGCAATAAACAGTTTGATTTTAAACATTTTTTCGATTTTGGTGTTCAATACGATTATTGGACTGAATCAAAGGCACTTTGTTTTCGATATTTTTTATATATTGGTATAAATTCTTTCAAAGCCGAAAAAATCATTTTTTTTTTAAATATAAAAGATATGGCAAATACTGCAATATTTTAATATATGAACAGCAAAACACAATGTATTCATACCTATTCTACTGGTATAAATAATTGAGTAACAAAAAATATAAAATTCATTCAGACATAGTGAACAAGTTCTTAAATAACATTTTTTTAAGTCGTAGAAAGTTTACGTAGTAACTAGCACTGTTTTATGAATTTCTCGTTTTTAATTTTTTTATCCACAAAAACATCAAATCGTCCAAGAATATCCCTTTCCAAGAAAAAATATGTCAAAAGAAGCTTTAATAAATTTTGTGTATATAGAATAAGTACAATGAAAAAAAAAAAAAAACAAATTTCGAAAAAAAGAACTGAAAGCCAATTAAAGGTATAAATTGTTTGTGTTTTATTTTTGTATTGTTTTACTCAAACAACAATCAAAAATCAAAAAAATGCAAACAAAAAATAAATTAATATTAATTTGTGTTTTCCAATTATAAATATGACTGGCAAAAAAGGACTTAAAAACAAATTTGGTAAGAAAACAAAAAAGTTATTAAAAATAATAAAACAAAAATAAAAATAAAAAGTCTGTATTTTTGTACTTACCTAGCCAATCTGGAAGTAATGAGCCCGCAAGAGATTCAGAATATCTCTTACCTGAAAAATAGTAAAACAAAAATTTAATGTTAACAATTTTCGACGATAAAGTAATAATATGATAACTATAATTATATTATTTTAAAAAAAATAATTCTTGAAGAATGACTAGCAAAACAATATAATGCTAAGCAATCATAGAAATAAAATAATTCGACAAATTTGTTTCCTACAAAAAGAGAAAAATTTGTATGCATTGATATTTTAAAAGTTTCGAAGTATGAAGACACTAGTTCAACTTTGGGACAAAATGTTTAAATGTCTCGTCAAATTGATGTTTAATGATTACTTAATGTTAATAACTTAACTTCCTATTATTCTAATAAATATTTTTTATGTTAAATTTGTGTGTATTTTTCATTCCTTTCTAATGGTATATTCGTATACCTAAACCTAATACCGAAACAATTTAAAACTTTAAAAGACTAACAGCACATCACGCACACACAAAAACCTATTAAATTTATGAGAACATTGTGCACAGGTGCGCTTACTGTATAGCAAAAGTGTAATCTAATAACTTTTTAATTTATAACAAAATATTAATCTTTTCTGCCAAGTTTTAACTCACGCACACCAAACCATAACGTATATAGTATAATATACATTTTACGTACTTACAACCTTCAAGAGCACATTAGTTGCTAACATCCGAAAACACAACAACAACAACTATGGTTGAATCTCAAAATTTCTAAAACAAGAAGCGACCATACCTAAACAACGAGATACACGAAGTATAACAATGATGTTTTGTATCTAATTTGCATAAAATATTAACGCAGGTTGATGGTTGTGAGTTGTTCGCGAAAGTGTTTGGGATTTTTTTTTTTTTTTTGATTTTTATGTTCGGAGTAATGTTTCAAAGTTTTTTGCAAAAGATGTGATGTATAAACCTCCACACATTCATATACAACATCTATCTCTCATATTTTTTTTTTTTTTTTTTTTTGGGCAGGAAAATCTAAAATTTATTATTTGAATTATGTTGATATATTTATATTTTTTGAAGTTAGGTATTACAATACTGAATACAGGGTGTGGGGAATGGGCGCATTAATTTGAAGTTATGGCGTCTCCTGTGAGAAGGTTAATGTCTTTTTCCTTCCCATGTATACTTTTTTTTGAAATTTGTTTTAACCCATGTTACAATGTAACATACGGTCTGACATGTTTTAAAATGTTTTGACATATCTAAATATTATGTGTATGCATATTTAGCTCTTGATATAAGAAAATTTAATGGAAAAAATTGTTAAAGAAAATAAAATGCTTTATTAGTGACTAATTTTATATTTTTAGGCTTCAACGTTATTTTGCTCAGTAATTTTTCGAAAAAAATTTGGCATTCAATTGTTTTGCAATTCTGTGACTTCATTAAATTACATGCCTTGTTTCAGTGAAACAGCAAAATACCAAATCAAAAAAAGTGCAACTAGGCAAAAGAATAATATTGCCAATTAAACAATTGGTAAACTTCACAATGTCAATCAAACAAAAAACTAAATAAAACCACTTCAATATAGATGACTTACCGGTATAGGTACCTATAGCTATAAAAACAATTATATCCCTGATGTCAATTTAAGAGCATTAAGTTCTAACCTTTCATAATAGTAAATAGATATACCTACTAGGTGATTAATTACACTGCATTATTTATAATTAGTTCATTGATTGCATAACCATCAATTGCTATTACTAAAGACCTTCTAATAAACATCTTTATAGATATAGCCACTGGTGTTTATAAACTCTCTCTGTCTCTCTCTTTCTATCTCTGTCTGTTGCTTTCATCACGCCTTTTACTCATTCTCTTTGTTTTCCGTTTAGCCTCATATTGACTTTGTTGTTGGCCAAAGTTCAATATAATATAGAAAATCAAATTGCTTATAAATGTACCTTTATACCGTTAAACCAAAACCATATGTGCATCATATTATACTGCTGGACACGCACAATACACTGCACGTGTGGGTGGCTATATACATATATACATATGTATATTTATATAGAGGAATAATGTAATTAAATTTGGTATTAGCTAATGTTATACAGTTGCACATTGATCAATTAACAAGCAATATATTCATTTGTCAATGCATTATTTATAGTCAGTAGCAGGAATAGTATATTTGATAACACAAATTACATACGACTCTTGTACATAATACAATTCCTACATGTATATATGCATCTATGAATAACAGACAAATAAAATATATACACAGACGCCACCCGATCATGGTTCAAACCTATGCATCTCTGTATAATTGTTAGAATGGAAAGAGAAGGAGGCGGGTTGAAGGAGGCTTTTTTGTATAAGTGGTTGGTTGTGCGGATGTCCTAAGTTCTCGACACTCGACTCCAATTCCTCACTCTTTATTTGCTGCGCATTGCATTGCATTCGACTTGCAACTTCAACTTCAAATTCTTACCTTCCCCCTCCTATCCAGTCTTCTCAAACCTTCTATACCTACTGCTCTTCGTGTCTCGCTGGCGCTCTAACGTGGTAAATTGTGAGGGCGAAGAGACAGAAGCAACCAAACACGACAGGTGTATTTATGTAACCTCACTTTTGGCCACCCTTAAAACTCATACCATAATAATATTGACTATAGTATAAGAAGAATTGGCGATGAAGGGATATTGTTCACCCACAAGAAGTTAGGATTGACCACAGGGATGGAATTAATAGAAAACAATTAGTAGGTCTTTTTTCTTAAAATTCGAATCAAAGTAGCTCAAAAGAATTATCACAGTAAGAATCTTTTTGAGGCCTGGGGGTTCCCCGGCATGGTTGGCGCAGTGGGAGCAGTGCTTGACTTGGATGTGTGGGTTTGATCCCCAGTCTAGGCAGCATTTCTATATTCCCTCAACTGAGGGCCACCCCTGGGATTCTTGTTCAAAGTATAAAAATCATTACTCGTACACAGAGAAGAATAATAAGTAGGTCGCATTAAAACATTGGAGAAAATCTAATTGACTTTTCTATAAAAATGGTTGCCGCTAGAAAGAAATTGTTTTTAACTTATTTGTTTGATTTTCGTGTTCATTATTACTTCCAAGTGTCAGTTCTTAATTTTTTCTGTTTATTATACTTCGGATCTTCCGATTACAGCTTCTGCTTATGTGCCAATTCAGTTTATCACTTCAAATCACAGATAAAAAAAAAAATCTCTTTAAGTAAACTGATTATAACAATTAGATTTTCATATTAATGAAGAATATTTCATGTGGTTATCTTCTTAAAATAATGCGACAATATTATTAGTTTATATATATCCCATAGCTTAATTTGTGAGTTTTATTTTTGTATTAATAAAATAAAAATACTAACGCAATTAAATATTTTCCTTTCCAAGTTTTAGTTCTTGTGGGAAAAAGAAGTATCTATTTCTCCGATAAATCAATATTATGTTATTTCAGTAGTGAATAGGGAAAAAAGAGCCGAAAAGGATTATTACATTGCGCTCCTGAATAAAGTTGAATTTCACAGTGTTTCAGAAGTGAATTGCAACATACTGCTGCAAACAAAACAACCTTCATATACTACATATAGCAAGGAACAAGCCAAAAAAGGGGTAAAACGGAAGAAGAAGCATGGACAATCCTTGAACAAGGGTTGTGCACTTGTAACTCTTTAAAAAGCAACAAAAGCAAAAACAACAACAACAACAACGAAAGGCCGACATGAAACAAGTGAATATATATGCAAGTAGATAGTGTTGTTCCTAGAATAGAAGTGTACCAAAGTTATACCTACATATATAACGTAGGTAGGGTAAGTCTATATGATGGGAACGGTAGACCCGCACTGCACTTTTCACTTAATTCAATGGAATGATATATTTGTTTTTTTTTTTTTTTTGGAAGTAAGTTTTTCTTATTTTGTATGGGGTCTATCTCCTCCCATCATCCCTGTCTACGATATAAGGCAACATAACTGTATACAATTGTTCTGCAAGTTTGGTCAATTAACTGACATTAGACACATGACGACCTTTGATATTCGGATGTTCATTTTAATTTTGTCCCCCCAGAGACAAATATTGGAAGGACGAATAAATACACATGTAGGCATGTATTTATACACGTGACAAAGTTACATATATATGATTTGTCATCTGTATAATATATCTGCAGGGATTTCACATAAAATATGTGTATAATCAATCAATGGCAATTTAATGAAAATCCCGTCGAGGCAATTTATGCCGTGTGGGGTTAATTTCATCCCCCGTCGACCGTCAACCGTCAATGTTGCCGTCGCCGTCGTTGGTCGTCCTTACTAAAATAATAGTCTTTGACACACATGTGTATGCCATGCTATGCCCACATATATATTTAACATCAGGACTAACTTGTGTCACTTGATTTGCGAAACATGTGACCTATGGCAGTCAGTATAATACTGCATCACTTCTATAAAATAGGTATAGGTTTAAATATTATATCGAATGGAATGGGGGAAGACACACACAGAATGGGGCGATGAATGCCTGTAAGCTAACCAACCAACCGATAGAATATCAATCCTTGTCTTGCATATACCTATAGTCATAGGTAATATATTGTATGTGTGTATGTAGGTATGGGAGAGTAACATGAACATAAAATGTTTTACAATGGCAGACGGATGGGAATTAGATCCAATGTGGAGTTAAATAAATTTAACTGATGTTAAATTTTAAATAATTTAAATTAAAGGTTATCCATGTAACAAGAGTGAGTAAAACCAAAGAATATTTTAAAAAATAAATTGAAATTGATTAATAAGGAAACATCAGTGATGGTACTTATTTTCTTTCAGGAGTCGAGATAAACGGATTTTGCCTATTTTGCGTATTTAGAAATTTTACTCATTATCACATAAAATCAAAAATTAAGGCGTATAAGCTTCCTATATCATCCCAAATAATTTTTAAACTTTTTATTTGATTTTAAAAGCTCACATATTTTTTTTTACTATTTGAGTCATGACTAACCTTGGCATTTAATAAGATGTCGTTTGAAAAAAAAATTCCTAATAAATTATAAAAACTTATGAAGTAATAATAAAACTCATGATCCAAATTGGTTTGAAAGACAATTTAAAAAAGTGCGTATACGCCCCGATGTACTTATTGCAGTTTTTTTCAGTTTTCAGACTCAGATTCCTAGCAATCTTGTTCTCCTTATGCACCATTAGTTCTTTGATTTTCAATCAACCCAATCCAAAATTTCATAGAAGCACAATTACACACTCAAATGATTTCTGGAATTTTTTTTCTATAAAAAACAGACGACTTAAAATATCACTTATGTCTTTAGGGATTTGGTAATGGCATTTGCTAATAAATTGTAACCAATTGTAGAAAATCCTTTTTCAATACAATTTAAGATATTTCCCTATTTTTTTGAATTAATATTAGCAGCAACCCCTTGGCACAAAATTTACCCACAACTAAGGGAAGTTTTTTTTGCATTTTATTGGTAAAAAACGTCTAACTGATGCTAATAAAGCACCAACGATACTTTAATATATTACCAAACAATACATAAATAAAACCAAAAAAAAAAAAGAAGAACGAACAAAAAGAAAATTAAGGAAAAACAAATTTATTTTGTAGATTTTTCTTGATTTTTTTTTCTTTTAGCAGATTTTTAGCCCCGACAAGAGGGCGCTATAGATTGGCATCATGGTATGATGATGAGAGGAGACAAAAAAGCAATTTATTGAAATTTCCAATCGATTGATTCGTATTTGTCAGCATATAGTAAACTTTCCAACATTCCATATTTTGTTTTGAATTTTTTTTTTGCTTAGATACACAATGTTTGTGACTAATCAGCAATGTTCTAGATATATTTTTGTTGGATGAATATTATTTTGTATATAGGCAATTTTTGCACTCGGTGATGTGCAACAATTTTTATCGTGCATTTTATATTTTATTTATTTTGTTATATAGTTATATCAGTAAAAGAGAGCGAGTTTTAGAGAGGTTGTAATTTTTAATTTATTATTTTAGATTTGTTGTGTTTTGTGTATTTATGCGCGCAGGAAAAAGGATTCAAATAATAAAATTACAAAAAAAATCATGCGAACATTTAAACATTGCTGAATGTGAAAAGCTTTTAAAAAACGGTTCATGATGGTTCTGGATGAATATAATATGTATGTTGGTATATCTCTGTTACTGTAAAGCCCCGAAATACAGCAACATTGGTTATATTGATTCATTTCATACTTTTAGTACCAATCAGTTTCAGATTCAAAAATACAAGCTACATATTCTGTCCGATTTTTTTTTTTGAATCCAGGAACCAGGAAGCGTGCCAGGGAAGGTATTTTTAATCAAAAATAAATGTTTGAGTTGGCGCCTGCCTGGCGACTGCACACACCCTCAGCGCAGCAACGGAGTTACGTGAGCGTGGCAGTGCCCCTAAAAAGGGAGTTAAAATGTTTGCAACCTGCGGAGACAGGAAAAGTTCTTACCGGTAAATTCTAGAATTTTCGTATTTCGGCTTTTTACAGTAAAATATCTATAGGTATCTATCAGCCCTTTAAAATTGCGCCTACGCAACCATTATTTTAATTTATTTATTGGTCTTTCATTGGTGGATTTATGTGTTTCGAATGGTTGAAATAAATTCACACCAAAATATATACCTACATATATACTTGAACTGGTGTATATCTGTTGTTTCATACAAAAGGGATTACGAATGAATTCGGTGGCAGTAAAAAGATTTATTCCCCCAAACGAATGCAGATGATTTGATCTCACACAGAGAGAGAAAGTGCATGTGTTTGTGTTATTGGTTTGTACGAAGAGTGGTATGGTATACCTACAGTTATTCGTAGTTGTAGAGCGGTTGAAATGGATATATGGTGTTTCATGTTTCATTCCATACACTGGCTATTAACAATCATAAATCGATGAAATTAAAATCAAAATTTATTGATCAATTTGTTGATTAACTGCATTCGATATTATTTGCACATTTTAAATATTTAATTTGGTTGAAAAGTTGCTGGAATAATTTGGTCATTGATGATGCTTATACAATATAAGTACATTGCAAGTACGTGCAAATAATGAAATCGTTTATGCTAACAGAAAAAAAATAGACTGGTTTTTAATTGAAAATGTAGTACAATTTAATGTTTAATTTCAGAAAATAAATATTTATAAAAGTCTTTAAGTGTACGGAGTCTCAAATTGCTTGCTGATACATTTTGTAGCTTCTTTGGAAACTGCAAAGCTACACCGAAAAAAAGATTCACATATTGAGGTTGATCATTTCAAAAGCAACTAAACAAATAGTTTTCCCAAATTTTTCTAATGAGAAATCGGATTGATTCAATGAAGAAAAACTCATTAAAATTCAATAAGATATTCGTATTATTATAATAAGAGTACTACTTAAAATAAACATCAATAGAACGAAAAACTTTTTGTTTAAAAAAGATTATTTTGATTTATTGAATTTTTAAGATTTTCGATCTTTCATTTTCGAATTTTTAATTAAATATTTTTTTCTGGTTCAGCTTTAATATTTTAAGCTGACATATTGAATATTTTATAAAATTAGTTTTATTAGAATAAGTCTTATCTACCAGCCAACAATTTTTGTTCTGAATAGCCCGTGATCCAAAAATCTTTAATATTCTTTGCTATATGGACTTTGGATTAATATATCTACTGATATTTTTTAGCTTTTTTCTTTCTAAATTTTTGAAATAAAATGCTTAATTTTTGTTTTCATTTTTAAAAATATATTTGGTAATCCAAAAAATAGAAAATAAAAAAATGTTACATATATTTTGATAAGAATCTAAATCCGAAAAGTGAAAATGTGTGAGAATGGTAAAGTAATTTTATATCAATTGAATTATTTTTGCCGTCTAAAAAAAACGTGTTAAAATAAATACGGAGAAATCATACTAATATGCAAAAGTGTTAAGAAGAGTAGTTTATTCTTACTGCGCTATGATGATGAATTAAATGTTAATGTAATAATCACGCACCTTTAATACATCTGTGCAAACTTCCTCTTATAATTTAATACATTTTACCAGGGAAGATTTAAAATAATTTAACTAGCTCCTCATTTATAACATACCAAACAATCTTTTTTCCATCTCATTAATTTCCAAGTCGCACTCTATGAGTGCTGCTTGTGCTTGGCCTTTCAAGTCATAATTTCTGTATACAAAAGCCTACCCAACTACGCCATTATATTAAAACTACTGGTAGTAGTGCCTAACCTGAGAGCCAAAGCCCCCACATTTGCATTTTTGCAGCGATTTCAAATTAAAAACGCATAAAACAAATAAAATAACCAAAAATGACGTACAATCTCAACACGTTCCAACTGCAATCACATGATTTAACCACCATACGCCAGGCCACATATTTTTCACTGGCAATGGAAAGAAACTCCATCTTGCCCCCGATCCTATCCAATCCATGGCCCATCATTTTTGCCACTGGTGTTCTTCTAAAAGAGTCTCTCTATTTGCTTGAGCTGCTTATAGTAGTTGTATAGATAGTGCTTAATACTTTTAGCCAGAAGCATTGCAGCATGCTTGCTTGCCTGCCGTCAGTCATCACCATTACTCGTCACGCTCGCATGCGCCCAAAGATTATGAATGTTCAGTGCAATTGCAGCAAAATATATAGTATATGCATGATGTTGCATAAAATATGCACTATCTAGATGCATACTTTATATAGGCGAATGAAACTATGACGTTTTACGGATAGACAATATCCAGAGGCTAAGTACGTGATGGTGGATCGTCATCACATCACTGCCGACGTCGTACGTCGCCGTCGCAGACATCCCTGTCTAAATATCGCCATCATCATCATCGTCGTCGTCGTCATCATCGGCACGTCGTCAACTTTTTAAGTTTACCTACTTATTACAACAACAAGAACATCACGGTGGTTCAGCCTGCAATCGTCATTCAATCTTTTATGATGATTTTTTTTTTCACAGATCATGATGAAAATAAGGTAATGAAGGGTAGGCGTTACATGTCGGGTCGTTTTATGCTGCCATAAAGGCTAATCCAACAAACACGACTTCAACTTTGGTTATGTTTGGATGCAGAGGGATTCGCAAGAATCAGTGGCGCGCATACTCTTAACACTGCTGATGGAACATTATATAGGTATAGAAAGCGCAAGTTTTTTAAGCGCCACTTTTATAATAACAACTTAGATATTAATCTAACCGCCCCAGATACAAATCTTTTTGTGTTGATATCTCTATTCAAGTTGTCAGAGTGATTTTATTTTGCAGATTAAGAGGTTAGAGCATGTGACCACATACGTGGTGAATTATTATTCTATTATTTACAGAGCTGTTTGAAAAAAATTGACAAAATTTTGAGTTCTTTGATTTAGAAACACTCTTAAGTCCGTAAGGCAAGTATTTGTTTCATATACCAAAAAAAAAAATTAGGAATCAACTTCAGGTTATTCAAAGTGTAATAAGTTCTCACGATCTATGCACATACATTAGATGTGCGGGTTTATTGATTTTTTTCAAAATTGTTTCATATTTTTTTTCGGAGTGTTATACGAAATAAGATTTTTGAAATATTCAGACCCTTCAGAAATTTCCAAATTTTTTCCTTGGAGAATTTTCGATACGTTTAAAAGTTTTGCAAACGCATAGGGTAGCTTAAAAAATTAATAGAGATTTTAGATGATTGATTCGGAGCACATATATATTACGTGTGTAAGTTTTCAATTTTTCTCTGGGGCAATGTTAACGCAGAAGCGGTAAGTTTTCGATGAAACTGATTATGGGATTTCATGATAAATTACTTCGTTTCGTTTTCTTTCCAAGAAAGTGACAAATTTCTGCTACGTGGAAACAAAATTTTTAAAAATGCAATGGCGGAATTTTTTTCCATCAACGTATTTATATGAGTTAATTCATTAAAACAACAAAAAACTACAAAAAACTTGATCACTATTTACTTTTGCAACTAATAAACATCTCCAGCAAGTTGCCAATTTTCAGAAACCATTTTCTAGCACAGTACTGTAATATTCAATTACTTTTTTTTAATAGGTACATTTCGTCTGATAGTTCTTTAAAGAAAAAGTGACAGTTGCAAGAGAAATAGTACTTTGCCGCTATTAGTATAGTTAGTGTAAACAGGCGCTTGAATGCGGATCCAGCCGCTTTCTGGCGACAATATAGCTACATTCGTATACATGTACATATTAAAGTATAGAAAAAGTATGTTTGTCCAACTGAATCATAATTTTGGCATGCAAATCACGTTCATTCTAAACGCCTCTATTTGTATATACATATGGTCTCGCCGCATTAAAATTGCAAATCAAGCTAACCCCCATCTCCTCATCTTGTCCCAAGATCCCAACCAAGCGGCATTGAAAAATGTTTGTTGTGTGAATTTAAGGGAAAACTTTTTCTGCACCTTGAAGCTTTTTGAAGTTCTACCGCTGCTGCAGCACTATATATAGACTATAAGTAATGTCATCTTATTTGTCAATCACACTCTCTTCTGTCGTGTCTAAAATTTTTCTTTATTTTTCTTGGCACTATCACAAGTTATAGGTTAGGTTATAAAGTAGGTACCCTAACGAATCCTTAAACAAATGAAATTTGAAGCACCTAGCTATCCTACAAGAAAAATAATATTTTTTTGTTCTTTATACTAATCTACATTTTTATAAGACTTCAGTACTGGCACGCCAGAAGAGAACCACAACTATACTGGTGAATATAATCATCGTTGATGTCGTGTGTATGGCATAGAGTATACGCCAAACAACCACACACAGTTATAATATGGTGGACTTATGGTAATAAATAAATCGCGAATCACATAAATCACCTTGAAGTCCGCATTTCTTATAAATGTGCGCAACATACAGGTTAACATTTATGATGCATTGTATCTAGATATTTTTTTATTTTTGTTTTTTTTTTTTTTGTGTCACCTTGTAGGAGAGCGCGATTGTTATACGCAAATATAGTAACAAATATATATGTATGTTTATGAGAAAGAAACTTCACAACATTTACTTCCTTCTAATTCGTAGTCGCATATAACGATGGGTGATTGTGATATGCAATGGCACGGTGGCCTTAATTTGGGGCATAGTAAATGTGGATTATAATAGTTCTTACAGTTGTTGTTTTTGTATTCTGATTGTGTAGTAGATTTCCATTGCTATGGAGTTTTTTTTTTCCTTTTCTTCAAGTGTCCATTTCCTGAAGATTTTGTCGCGATTGTACTTGATGCGTCTTAACCAGCTACCACATCATCAGAGAGAGAGAGAGAGAGAGAGAGTAAGTGACTATATATGTAGGAACACATATGGTTAACGACTGAAGACGCCAAACGACCGACGAGGTCGTCCGTCGTCATCGTCTTTGTTGTGTCGCAGCTCAAAGATTGTGGTATTTCTGTGCTTCTTCGTCATTTTGGAAACTGACGTATATTTCACTAGGAGAAAAAGATATTGTTGTAGTTATGGCTATCGCACATCTTAGAGATGAAATACACATTCATAAAGTAAATTGCAAATTAGTAGAAGTTCAACAAAGTTGACTGCTGTGGAGGATAAATACTTGAAAGCTGAGCTTTAAACTTGCTTGCAATTTCTAAAAAAAAAATTTGGTGATCAAGCTCGTTATACCTTTGTCTCTTCTTTTGAGCCTAAACTTCGATAAAAATTAAATAAAAAAGGAATTTTAAATCCAAAATATATGATTTTTTTTTTTAATTTCCTTATATTCCTTTATGAATGCCACGTTCAAAGAAATCATAAAAACGAAATTGAAACAAAAAGTACTATGTGGTTGCTTCGGGATAGTTTCCAAGATATCAAGCTTAAAGAAACTCAAACTAACTTAAGCTTAAAATTATAAATATTTTAAGAAAAATAAAAATTGTTCAAAATAAATTGAAAACAGAAACCGAAAACAGAAAAGAAATTAAAAAATTTTCTAGATAATAGGCAAAAAGTTTAAGGAAAATTCATCAAGCCATTTCGACTTTCAAGTTCAAAACGAGAAAAATTTAATGCATATTTCTTAGGTTGTTTCACACCTTTTGCTTTCCAAAATTCAGCAGCTTAATTGAGGTTTAGCTCTAGTTCAAGGGCATAGTGATTGATAAGAGACAATGTTTGAATCACCGTTGAACCACAGCTAATCCACCAAAATTGATGAATTAAACACCTGAAACGTGGATCCTTAAATTATTACTGCTAAAACTAATACTATTAATTTCATCACAAAAACAAACAAAAAAACTTCTCAAGGTGATTCCCAGAGAAGGTTAGGTTAGGTAAGTGGGCTGACAGTTGATTCTATTACCGTCACACTTAGATCAATGCAGATCCATTGTGATACCCTTATGGAAAGTAACCTACATATGACAGTCCTATGACAGAGCCCATCGGGGTTGTGTATAGATGAGGTTTCAGCGAGCCCGAAAAGTCTAAGGGTGCCTACCAGTCAGTGGAGTTGTGGAGTTTCTGTCGTCACATAGTCACCTCGGTGAGGAGAGTTCGACGCGTCAAGAATATTCCTGGGCGTGTTCCCCTTCCTTACCCATTTCCGGGTAAATCAGCCCCCTTCAGACCCGTAGGGGCAGTGGCCCCATATGCAACGTCTGGTGGGCGGTAGAGTTAAACCGGTGGTTGGTGTACTGTGTTGTTTGTCGAAAACAGTAATTCCTAGAGAATACTTGACATCAAGTTTATTGCGAAAATCTATCCAGCCCTTTAGACTGCAAGTTAAGCTTGAGATTATGAAAGTAATTTTAGATCAATAAATTTTTAACTTAAAAACAATACTGCAAAGTATCATCTAGGAAGTTAAAATCCATAAGAAAAAGTCAGAAAAATTAAATATGTTGTGGCAATCACTTGTAACACAATCTACTTTAACCAAAGTCTCAGTCAAATGAAAGAAAGACAGGAATCACCATCGCATACACACATATTCATTTATTTCTGAAATAAAAATTAAAAAAAAAAGAAAACAAAAAAAAGGGTTTAAGTCCAAGTCTGAGTCTGATATCCTGTGCCATTCAGGGGCAGTATACGTTTCAACGGTTGTATGTGTGTTTATTTCACGTGGGGCGAGGAAAAGCCTCGTCTTTTTGACAGCAAGAAGAAAATATAAAAAAAAAAGTATAAACCACATTCAAGCCAAGCCAGACAAACTGTGTCCAAGACATATACTGATCGAGCAAGGCATTGCTGGGTTGAGACTAAACTCCACCGCACCAGCCAGCCAACAGACCGACCGACCGCTCAGAGTGTAGGGCGAACAACAAAAAATTAAATATAATCTCGAAAATGCGAGAACTTTTTTGACAGATACAAAATTGAGTTAGTTAACAGTTTTATATGCGCGTATGTAAATTTTTTTTACTTTAATCCATCTGTGTTGTGCTTCTTCGTCCCTTGGGGGCATTCTTTTGTATTTTCTGTTAATTTTTTTTTGTTGGTTCACTCTCTGCGAGATGTTTCTTGACAACTGTCCTGTTGCCTGACCATAGTGCGCGAACGCGAACGCAAACGCGCGCGCACGAATGCTCCTCACACATTCCACTTTAGATAGAAGATAAGCGGATATATCTTTCTAGATTGTTTTTTTTTTTCGAATTTTGTGACAACTTGTGACAGTTTTTTTTTTGTTGCCAACATGCGATGTGCATCATGGGTAAAGTTTCATTAAATGATAATTTTTTTAATTTTTACAATTAATAATAATACAATCTAATTTTTTTAAATTGAAATGCGAAATCATTTTTGTAAAAAAATTATTAATAATTTATATCCTTTTTTATTTATATTAAATTAAATTAAAAAAAATTAAAAATTTGCTTTTATTCGTGGTCACGATCTGTTGGTGGTAACATATATTATCCATCCGCCAAAAGTGTCATGTTACGAAGATTTACGATGCGTCTTTTCGTATGTTTCGATCACGCCCAAAAATGCAAGTTAACACAAAAAAATATATAAAAATAAAAAAAAATAAAAAAAAATCGAAAAGAAGAAATTTTTGAATAAAAGTGAAAACATTCAGTTGTTTCTTTGTTGCGTTTGTTTTTTTTTTCGTTGTTTTTTTTTTTTATGGTGAACTCACAAAATAAAGTTGCTCCTCCAGAGATAGAGGAAATGACCGACCGACGACCATTGATCTTAAAGCTTGTTGTTGTCACAATATTACAAAGAGAGATGTATTTGCTGGAAATTGAATCATTCATATTCGTTTTATATGGAGGAAGACGAGATTTAATAATACAAGCAAAGTTCATAAGGTGTGGACTAAAAGGTTGTGCCTATCAAAATTCGGGGTATGCAGAATATAAGATATTCAAGTAGTCTCTGGAGTCCATAGTGTGGACTCTAACGCTAAAAAATATTCAAGATTGGTTTTAGCGTCTCTAACAGAAAATTGGTTGAGCGCTGTGGGAAAAAGTCACTGTAAGGCTCATTTTGTTCATGAGCCAGCCATTTCGCCAGATATATTTTCAAAATTTCAGGTAAATAGTTATTTAATATATCAGAAATTAACAATTTTTGGAACGATTTCCAGCCAAGCTTGAAAATTTTCAAATCAAAGTGAACATTTTGAAGTTTTTACTTGATTTAAGTGTTTTGCTATTTAAATCAAATTGACGCTTGGCGCCAAATCGTTCCGAAATTTTTTGATTTAACGTTCTTTTTGTTTCAATTATAAAACCTGCTCATGCATCATCATCCTTTTTTAAAAAGATAAAAAGAAACCTGACAGCGACAGCATGACAAACAAACTCATATAAAACCACATCTGTCAAAAAGAGATGCAAAGTATTATTTATAAAGAATATTTTTGTTTTCATTTTTATTTTCAAATAAATTTGTTGTGACATCTGAAAAATGCACTGCACACAATATGCCGCTACCGCTATTCACCATAACATCTAATGATCTATTGCTTTTGATTAAAAGATTTATTTCTCAAGAAAAACCCCAAACAGGTACTTGTTTTTTTTTTATATATATATTCGGATAGAGAGGCACTTATATTCCAGAGATATGCGAGAGATCTTGAGATTAATCATCGGTCTCTATACAGTGATACGTTAGATACCTATACTTTATATGAAAAAAAAACATTATGGCTTGTCAGTTCGGCCATGTTTATTTATTTCAAGGTAATGATGGTAGTGTTGGTGAAGGTGATAATAATAAATGGCTGGGCTATGTTGGTTGTAGTTGTTGTGATTGGGTTATTATTGTGATGTAAAGATTTATTGCACCTATACGCAATGCCTTTTGTATCAATTGATGTCAATTTTCTTTTTCTTTTTATTCCCACATCGCCATGATTTTATATATGTTTGTTAGGCAGGTAAGTTTGATTCTAATAGGTTCAGAACCATTTTTTTTTTTTGAAAATCAAAACTTCGAAGGTGGTTTTTTGTTTACACAACATGAAACAAAAAACAAGAAAACATTGCGGTTTTGATCAAAGATGGTTATCGTTTGGGATTATTGTCATACATAAATCATGATGCAATGCAGAAGATAGCAAATTGCATACAAAGGTATGTACCTATGCTTAAATATATAATTGGTTCTGCGTGATATTAAAAAAAAATTGCTCTTGTATTCGAATGTGATTTTTTAAGTTCAATAATGCGGGAACACATCTCACTTTTATTATACTCATAAAATGTTAATGTAAGATCGTGCACGAACCATGAAAATCTGATGCACTTGAAAATCACTTGAATGTACCGAAAATCTATGAAAAGCTGTGAAACTCCTAGGAGTCTTTGAATCTTACCCTGATGCAGCAGAGTTTAATACAACTTTATTCTTTAATTAGAAATTAACAGAAAATTAATGAATTTTGTTTGTTTCCATATTCCAGGTTTGGCGCAGTGGGGCCATTTAGTGGCTCGATTTGGTTTTCAAGTGAATGTTTTGGTTCCATTTTTTTTTTTTGACTAAACCTTAAATTATTTTGAAATATTTTTATTCTCCCATATTTTATCCATGGCAAAATTATTTATTTAAATTTTGAAATGGTCTACATTACAAATCCAGGCTTACTTACTTCTAAAATTAAAACTAAAAAAAAAATTATTACGAATATTTTGGAATTCTGATAAAAAAAAACTCAGAGGATTAAGAACACGAAAGGATGCAACTTTATCAACAAAATAGTCGTACTGTTTACCTAAGACATAGAGAACTCCGGTTTTTTTTTTATTTACAAAGCCGTTTCATGGTTAATTTAACCTTAAACTAACTTCTAGTCTATTCCGTGTTTTTGTCCACTTTTCCTTACCTATCTTCTACTAATAATTATGCTCCATTATTTGCTTATTTCCAAAGTTAACTTTTCTTTATTTCAATTGTTTGGATATCCATTTAACACGTTAATGTGATATTAGTGATCTTTTCCGAAAATTATAGCAAACTGCCAAATTACCCATTTTCCAAAATATATATGTAGGTATTCCAAATCCATTTTCAAATCAGAACAAACAAATATACCTTAATTCTTATTATTTATTGGATCTCATAAACATGCCATTTGGCAATCCCAAAAAGAATCTTATACACTTCTATCATCAAATTTTCTGTTCAGATAAGCCTAAAATAAATGTCAAATAAATTCCTCCTCTATTTTTTCTAATACCACCTTTCAACTTCTGAAGAAGAAAAAGAAGAAGAAAAAAAAAACGACTTTCCATCACGACACAATCTAATTAGATTATAGGTAGAATACCTTTATCCCACCTGGCAAAAAGTAAACCAACACAATTGGTAACACTTTTTTGTTGCTGCTGTTGTCAGGTAGAAACGAACCAATTCGCCTGTGGTTTGAATCTTCGATATTTTTTTTTCATATTCTCAATCAAAAAGGAATACAAACAGACAAACATCAGAAAGAAAAAAAAACAACATGAACATAAATAAAATATAGAATATCAATTTTTGGCAAGCAAATGGATTTTTTATCACCTTAATTCCACCCTTTTATTTCTTCATAAATATTCAGAACTTCTTCCATGTTGGTTTGTCTTGGGGTTGAGTTGAGAGTTTGTGTATGGTTGGTAGAGGAGAATATCTGTGTCAAAACGTGAGCAAACATAATTAATTTTAATATTTTTTTTTATTGTTGTTGTTTTTTTTTTAGTTCTCTCATAGTCCATCTTTTCATCCACACTTCGACAAGATGGATGAGTGTGGTATAAAGGAGGAATATACACAAATTATGAGGGGAATCAAAGTGTGGTGTATGTAGTACGTCATCAGAGCCGGTGTGTTATGACTGTTACAACAACAATCTATATCCCCGTAGATACCTGAATGTGAGCAAAATAAAAAAAAAATACATCAAAATTGACTGACAGCTCACATGAACCGGGGAAGGAACGAAGGACAAACGGAATGGAATACAATCCACTAAATCCAAAATGGGAACCTTTTCGATATTTTTATGAATTTAAAGGAAAAAAAAAACAAGTGAAAAAGGCGATAATGAAGTTTGAAGTTTAGGTGTGTTAGGATGTGTGACGATTAGTTTAAGTGCAGTTGTAGTGGTGGATGATGATGGTGGTCAAGGGATATGGAGTGATATGGGAATGGCGTCAACGACGATTTTTAATCTCCTTCCATTACTCATCCACCAAGTGAGTATTGTTGGCATTTGGACGGACAGACAGTCAGTGTGTGTTTAGTTCTATCCCAAGTTCCCAAGGTTTGGCTTCAGGATCGCACGCGCTTATTTGGACATACCTACATCGCGGAGCTATAGATTCATTCATTCATGGCTTTTAAGTCTGGCTTTTGGATCTAACAAAATTATAGGTTTGTCTTAAATATACTTTTTTTTTTGTTTTTGCGAAGTAAACATACAATTTAAAACAATTCTGTCATTTCAGATAGCAACAAAAAAAAACCTCTCGGAAACCCCTATTATCATCGTATCGGTAGAAAGGTAAGCATGTGATGCGGGGTGCATTTATACGATGTGCGAATATTATTTATCACCGCGTTTGTTTATGAGAGACGCTTTCTGCAGGTTATATCTCTTAGCGGCGACAACGCCGAGCGAGACTATGATGACGGCGACGACGGTGGAGGTGGTGGTGCACAAACTTGAGCTCAACAACTCATAAATAACCATGCTAAAGATCTATAAGCTCCGTTATTTGTAGGTACCTATGGTGTTTTTTTTTAAGTTCGTTTTTTTTTTTACAAAAATACGAATTCTATTTTTAAAACAACTGTTCCCATTGAAAACGAAAATTTCTACTTTTAGCGGGGCAAGGTAGGACCAAATTGCCGGATATACAATACACGCGGTGGATTTTATGGATGTAGCTATACCTACCTATCCCTTTTAGTTTAGTTTGTGGCGGGAACTTGAATGGATGCAACAAAGTGTGCGGCTGTGAAATGGCCAGAACAACTTTACCGTCGCTAAATGGACTTCGAAAAAAAAACACTGTGTGCCGACTGTGCTGTAATGCACTAAAATTGATTAATTGCCAAGAGTGTAGTTTTCTGCAACATTTTCGAAAAAGAAATATTTATACCTAAACGAAAATTAAATACTTAGGTATATTTAGAGGTATAGGTGAAGTGTAAATGGATTTAGATACTTTATCTGTGTTCTCGGATTTGAACATTTATAAAAATCTTTAAGTTTTCTTTATAGTCTCGTTTTGGGTGTTTGAATACCTAGGTAATGCCTTCTATCTCACCCGGGAAAAAATAACCAAAAGTACCTATATCTATGTATCTCTATATTTGAAGTGTAATGCAAGATGTATCTCTATAGATACTTTCTGTAATCGTGATGCTTAATGTTTTTTTTTTTTTGTATTCAGTGCATCATCCATCCGCACTCGCGTATCTCCAATTTCTCAATTCCACTGTGTGCTTTGCCATAAGCTAAATGTTGTATGAATTGTGTTGCTGCAGCTGTAAGCAGGTAAAAGGTGTGGGGTGGCGAGTGTGCAAAGTTTTCAGAATGCAATTGCTGGTTATTTCTGTGTGTAAAGAGCGTCACTTTTTTTTCATTATTTGTTGTTTTTATATTTTTTTTTGTATTTACTTATATTTTTTTTCTTTTTGCAATTTTTGTTGCGCGCATTAATCTTTTCAGGTGATAATTAACAGGCGTTTTGCCTTGTTAAGTGCTTCTGGAAAATAGTAAATTGAATATCACTGCAGTATGTGGATGTATTTTTTTTGTTTTGTTTTTAGTTGGTTGTTGTTTTTATGTATATATACGTAGATAGGTTTTGCATGAAGACCAGGTTAAGCGGTGACACTTTGTTTAAAGACAGGAAAGATTTACTGATTAGAATTTGTAATATTTTGTTTAGTTTTGTTTGTAACTTTAAATCATTATTTACTTATGTTCAATTAGTAGATATGTACCTGTGTGTATGTGTTTTGTATATTTTAATTGAGTTATTATTATTTTGTTTAATTAGGTAGATGGATGGCGTTTAATTTTGTTGCGTGACTTGATTACTAAGTTGCGTAGATACTTAGGCATTACGTATAAGATAGTTTAGATATCTATCGGAAAATAATATAAATTAATTTATTTTGTAATATTGGCGTCAGTTTCAAGGGTTAGGTAGATTAATTGCTAATTGAACTTATAACCTCAAACAAACAAAAATTAGCTGGAAAGTTATTAGAATTCTTGGTAAAGAAAATAATACAAATGGTCAAAGGTCAAACAAGCTCTACGCATACTGATGAGTGGGAAATTTTGATGCAATCGGTTTTGTACAAACTTAGAAAAGATGTTGCTAGATCTGAAAAAGTTGATCTAATAAAAACGAGAAATCTACGGGAAAGGTTGAGTATCTGCTAAAAAAATAACAGATTTTGAGTTTTTGAATAGAATGATGATTATTATGATTTTAAAAACATTCTTAAGTTTACGAAAGAAGAATTCATAATTGAAAAGTTATAAATGTGAATTAATTAAAAAAAAGTTTTAATTTAAAAGTCGTCGTAAGCTTAGTAAACTGCGTGAGCCTGTCATTTTTGTATGGGAATTCGGCAGTTTAAAACTTTTAATATTTTTGAAATGAAACCCAAGCAGTTTTTTATTCCATGGCTGAGTTAAGGTGAAGACAAGGTCTGAAGTTAGTGTTTTCATTTATTAATAACTAGCTAAACCTTTCTGAGCCTTGATTTCAGTAAAGTGTCATTCAGAAGAAATCATTTTGGCTAAATCCATCGAAGCGATAGGTATAGAGTTTTCGTTTTTGTTTTCTTCAGAGCATTCGATTTATGATTGCTATTTATAATTGATTGATGATTTTGATATGAATTTTGGTGTTTTACACTTTGATTTGATGAATAATATTTTTATGAACTATTTGTTTGCGTAGATATACAAATATACATTAATTTTAGCGTAAAAATTTTTGAAAAAAAAACGAACTTATAGCAGACTATCAGATTTTGAATTCCTTTGTTCCTTATTTAACAGAGAAGAACTTGACATCAACTAAACTCTTATACTAAACTTATTTTTTAACATTGCAACAGCATAATATTTTATTGGTCGAGATTGAGAAAGCATACTTTTGATGTCAGCTATTGTAAAAAATAAAACGCATTTAAAAAAAAGTACGTATACGCCCAAGTGTACCTACCGACTATTGTTTTACTGCAGTTTTTATTTTTTTTTGGCTTTGAAAACATTTTTCACAACAGTTCGGTAACTAGCTAGGTAAATCAATAGTATCATATTTAAGGGCCAATCTTTGCATTCCTTAGTCAAACATTCGGTTGAATCTCAGGGAAAAAAAACTTATTTGACTTTTAAGCAACCGGAAAGCGGAAATATTGAGAATACCGAGCATCGAAAACTGCAAGGAAATATAATTTTTGTTTGGTGCTTATTTGAAGGCAATAGTGAAGTTCCTTTAAAAATTAATTAAGTTTTTCACTTCCAATAATAACAACAAAAGAAGTAAATTGTTTGGATTTTTTTTTACGAAAAGCCACCGACAAAAAAAATTTCACTAATCAAAACACTCAATTATCTAATTATAATTATGTAATGTTCACAAATAATTTATGTGCTCAAATAACACACCATCTTACCGTTAGAGCTCATAACTATTCCATCTCTATAAGATAATAATGTGTTGTAAGTCAAAGTCAACGCTAACTCAAACTAACAAAAGGGCAATCATTTGTTTGTGGTACTTTTAGCTACTCATACTTACAATGGCGGCAGCTTTTTGAAGTTCAAAAACTTCCTTCCTCATTATAATTCACGCACTAATGACTTTTCATATATAATAATTGAGGCAATTAAAATAGAAAAAAATTAGATTAAAACAAGGTTTTAATAAAAAAAAAAAAATTAGAGTGTGAAGATAATAATGTCTAAAAATATGTTTTAAATTGTTATTTTTTATGATGATCATCATATAAACAGTTTTAATTATAACGGCATTTGAACTTTTTTTTATAGAGCTTATCATTTCTTAAAAAAATGAATTTCACCAAATTTTGAAATTCTAATTTATTTCACAACAAATTGTTTTGAAAACAATAAAGAACCTTTAATGAGGGGAGATTGAGATCACAGTCCATCGAATTTTTTTTTTATATTTCTGTTATCTTCTCCTTTTCGTAAATATTATGCTTCTGATGATGTTATGTTTTTATTATAAAATCTGTTGAAGTCGAAGCTCGAGAAGCACTTGGTCATAATTCAGAGACTGCATGACACCTACTAGAATGAAGTACCAACACTCAGGAATGAGAAGCGGTGATAAAATATTCAATTAAATGTATGAATTTATAATAGAAAATATTTTATCTAATCTTTATATTTTTAGCCGACGACAAGCCAAGACGGATTTTTTTTTTTAATTTTTCATTTTCACTCTTTGTTTGTTCATTTCAGCACGATGTGCAATTTTTATACTTTGTAATTACTTTTGTCTTCTATTTATAAAGTGGAACCATAACAAAAGTAGAGGAGGAAGCTTACACACATGTTCTATTCCAACAATGATATCCGGATGATCAAAATCGGGATGAAGACTGGGGGAGCCTAATGTGTGAGTATATACCTACCTCTCCCAGGTATATCCAAACATATTACTAAAACATCCATAATAAGGAGAACCCAGGCAAGTGAATATAAGTATACTCTGTGCGTTCTTAAAATCTAATTTGAAATGCTCTTTATGAAAATTATAGAAAAAAAAAATAACTAAGTAAACCGCACATGCATTGACTTTGGCTATATTCGTATGTTTTTATTTTTCTCTATAAAGAATTTGAAAACTTACTGACAGAAATATATGAATGGTTGGAATAAAATAAGTGAATATATGTGACGTAATAAAAAACAAAAATTTGCATACTAGAATCAAGAACATTGGAAGAATGAATAAGAATATCTTTTGTGTGGATATTGGAGTCATCGTTACTCAATGCGCACAGCGGGAGCATCGATCTGGTTTTATCATTAAGGAATACAAAAATAATTGAATTTGCAACAAGTGTCATTCGAATTTATGGTTGTTGATATAAAATTTTATTATTTAGGTAGTTTTTTTTTTTTTTGTTTTAGGTGCAAACAAATACTTTTCCCAATTATAAACGAGTAGGTATATAGGGTGAAGATATTTCTATGAAAAAGTATTTAATGTTCTTTTTCAAATATGCGTTCAATTTAATTTTGAACAAAGAACATAAATTTAAGTACATAAGTAATTACATACATACTTTTTATAATGAATTCAATACCAGACGTTTTAATTCTTTTGTGAGAGGAGGTTTAATATTCTTTTTAAATCAGTAAAGCAAAAAAAAGTTAAAAACGTCGAAAAAAAATTTAAGTTTTTGTAAACTAAATTTCAATTCTCAGACGGAGTTCAATTTTTCAAGGGGTCTACTTCTTTACTCGGTGAATAACTATAAAATAAAAATAGAAAATATCGAACGAAAAATTTGAACTTGTGTATTGACGACTTTTTTTGGCATATTTAAGCAATTCAAATAATGAATTTTATGTTTTTTATGTTTAATTCTGTAATTAAATTTGAGTAGGTACTTTAGAAGATTGATAGTAATAGTTTTCGAAATACCGACTTTCAAGTATTTCTGATAACATTATTCTACGACCGAATTTTGAAACGTCATCAGACATCTTTGAAAGGCGGTATTTCGAAAACTATGACTGGTATCATTTAAGTCATATGCAGTGCTGTTCCACGTTTTGATTCAACTGTTATAAGTCTTTTCAGTATATCTAAGTGGGTTTTGCATTTTTAAATCTGTCACTTGAGATTCTTTCAAACAGAGGATAGCCTCTTTTTACACCTCAAACGATTTTTCCCGTTATTTGTATTTTAAAACCATTAATGTGACGACTTATTAAAAAAAAAACAATCAAAGCGGAGCCATGATATCATGCTTCATACGTTTGTTACGCCCACAACATATCCAAAAATCTAAAATGGCAGACAAGGATTAAAATTATCTTACCAGTAGTCATGGATTCATCAAAAATCCCAACCCGCACATGCTTTTATAGAATTGCAACAACTGGTCGGCCAAAATTGCAAAACCGGTTTTTGGTGGTGTAAGAAATATTGTTGAAATTAAATTAATTTGTCTTTAGTGAAGTTTGATCTTCTTTGAAATGATTTTTTGTAATGGTGGGGCTCGTAAAAAATATTTTTTGGTCAAAAATCAAAAAAAGCCGCAAACAGGACTGGAAAAAGTGAAATTAAAGTCAAAAATCTTGCAGCTAAGACCAGAAAAGTTGAAAATTGTTCAGTTCTTATGACTCTGATCGAATCAATCTGTCGCATTCGTCACAATTATTTCACAAGCTAATTTGACAGATGAACAGCCGAAGCGTCTTAAATACTCCTGTGATAAAGAAAAATCAATTGTTTAAATGAATTTGGTGAGTAGGGTTAACTTTATTATCGCAACAAAAAAAATATGCCTAAATCGCTCTGATCTTCTGATCTCTTCAAAAACAAAAAATGTCTTCAAAACAAATGTTATTTTAAAAATAAATAGCTTAAAATCGTGCTCTCACACAAAATCAAAAAACAAGAAAACTATTAATTTGATTTACCTACTGATTGCTATAAATTATTTTCAAAAAATATCCCATCTCATGTTATGGTTCTGGTTCTGGTCTACAGTTCTACACCTATCACGTTAAATTCATCTGAGTTGACAAATTTCACACACAATACTTTATGTTGAATTTGAAAAACGTGATATAACACACCACCGGAAAATGCTCGCGTAGTCATAATATCATCATAGTTGTTCTTGTTTCCCCCTTTTTCCACAAAACAAAAACATCACGCTCATACAATTGGCCTATATGATTTATTATATTTAAACTTGTTGTGGCATCGAATTTTCACTCTTTAACCAGTGGGTATAATCTGCTGCTCTGCATCAAGTCGTCTCCATGTTACTTTGTAGGTACATAGGTGGGCTCTATACCTTATTCAAATTGTTTAAATTCTACCAAAAGCTTTTTGTATGAATTTCAACCTTCATAATGAAAAGATACATTTGTATCTATGAACGTTGGAAGGTATACATTGCAAAAACAAAAACCATGCAAATATGAATTATATCCATTTCAATAAATTATACAACAAGTGTAACGACTCATCTTTTGACTGTCGCATTGTATATCTCTTACTCTTGCTCTCACCGCATGAATTTTATGACTTGAAATATATAGATACGGATAGCGAAATGAATAGACCTACTGACCTGGTTTTAGTTCTATATGTATGTCATTGGTTTAATAAAAATATGTACAAAACAGCACCATATACGAAGGGTCGTTTTCCAACAACAAAAACACAGAGACAAAATATTGATTTATATTCTTTAAACATTTCTAGGAAAAGATACTTTTTTGCGCCAACGGCCATATCTATGAACTAATAAATCATCAAAATCTCACAAAACCACTAATTAACTTCATTTATACAAAACGAAATAAAAAGAACTTCGTTTGTCTGTGCGAGCATATACTCGTATTTTGCAACAACAAAAAAATATTACGTGATTTTTTTTTTGTTGGTTGCAAATTTGTATCCTCATTATAAATGACCTTTGCGTATATTTCAATTTGTATATTTGTTATGTTACTCTGTTTTCTTCCCTGTAGATACAATAATAATTTTTATTACGTGTTTATGTGATCACACACCGCTTTTTGCGGCCGCATACATATATTCGAAGAAACATCATCCACAAAGAAAAATACGCACGGTTCAATATAAATATGTATTACCAAAAATAAAAATCTAAGAAGAAAAAAGAATTACCTATAGGAAAAATACTTCTAAGGCGGTGAAACCGTTTAAAAAGCAATTTTGATAAAACTATATATTTTATAAATTTTTATAATAATTTTTTTTATTGTTTTTTAATTTTTTTTTTATGTTGAATCATTTTTGTTGTAAGGATAGGTATAATGTGTATTTCCACATACAAATTTTTAACTGATAACCCTTACTTGATATGAGAAGCAGAAATAAAAACTTAAAACTGGAAACATAGTTATTTTCAGATGCGCATCATTACAGAGATGAGGGCAGTAATAAAAAAAAGGCGAACAAAAATTGAAATACAAAATAACAGAATTAACAAAAAAAAAAGCAAGATTTTTTATCTTATACTTTTTCATCGCCACATTCATCTGCATGCGTTGGATGGTAAGTTACAGATGCAGCCTGATGGCTAGCTCTGGCGCAACCTTAATACTCTCTCTCGCACTGGCTTTATAAGAAACAAAATAAAAATATATGTTTTTATATTTTTCAGGTTCTTCTCTGATGGGCTGATGATGCTGATGATGATGATGATGGTCTGGGACTCTGGAGGTGTGCAAGAGCCGATCAGACGAGATTTTTTTTATTATTTTTTATTTTGAATTTTAGTCAGCTATGTTAGCCCACTTTTTGATGCCAACAAGAGTATTATATACATACGAGTATATATGAAACACAGGACCACAACAGAAAAAGAGATAATAAGGTGAAGATACATTGAGGGCAATAAAATCGATCTTTTACTATGAGTCCATCCGCATGAAATCAATCATTTTCTTCGAACTTCAAGGCGCATTGATGGCGGGAGTGATGCAGTGCACTCTGTGTTTCTGTTTAGTAACCATGAAATTAGCAGCAGATGCAGGAAAACAAGTGGAAGACTTAAAAGTTCTTTCGAAGAAAACTAATGTACCCTATTAGGCATAGAAATGATCTGTTGAGTGATAAAACACAAAGATGATGCAATTTAATTTAAGATTAAGGAAGATTGAGTCAAACATTTAGAAAACTTGGATAATTAAGAGTTGAAAAAAGATAAATTTTGATGCATAAAAATGTAGGAACATTTATCAAACAAAAATATAAACTATGTCAAAAAAGGGATTACGCCACGTTTGCATTCAACTTAAACCTGAGTTTAAATCCATAACATTTGTTTTTATTTTTTAGGCAACAGATTTTTTATTGATATGCATCGAAGTTTTAGTGGTTTCTGCATTCAAAAGAACAAAAATTGAGGTATTCTCTTAAGGATCCGTGTTATAAGATTTTCTTATTATTTCAAGAAGAAAAACACTTAAAATATACATTAATAGAACCCACAATTTATTATTACAAAAAGTTTAACTAAAAACTATTTACTAATTTTCGACCACACAAAGTAATAGCATCCTATAAGTGAAAACTGATTTAAAAATATATGAGGTGCTTGAAAATACTTCTCGTACTACCTATATCTATCTTTATTTATAACGATACAGCTTCCGAACAGAATTTTACGATGTAGGTAATAGCTTTTGATATCGAGATTCGAACTACTATTTACCTAACTCTATACCTATTATGATGCGCTACTTAAAAATGTTAAAAGTCGATGGTTGATCGGATTTCAACTTAAATTATATTGAAGATCAAAATCATAAGAGGTAGGTCTATTCGATAGTAGACGTAGGTACATGAACATTGAACAATGAACATGTCTATTAAAATTTTATAAAATGTTGTATGTATACATATTAATTCTACTTTGTTAAGATTTCATTAGATATTTGTAGTGAGTCAGTTCTTACCGTTGTAACTGTTATGAAGTTCTTGCTGTATGGTGTTGATCTTACCTGAAATTTTTAAATAAAAAAAAAGAAAATAAATAAAAAGAAATCATAAAAATAATAAAAAAATAAATTGAAATTAAAAATATAACCTTAAATAAAAAAAAATTGCTGCATTCATAAAAATAAAGACTTTCACTTCAAAAATATACTTCGCCAAAATTATTATTCTTTTTTATCAAAAAAATTATTTTTGAGAAAAGATTCTACAATATCCAACTATAGTTAATTTTTTTTATTAAATTAAGATTTGAAGATGAAGTTTATTTGCAGATTAAAGTATAGTCGAAAAAAGATCTAGTTCTGCGATAAATCGGAGACCATTGATATTTGAACTTTTTTAAGGCAAAGTCTTACCATAACATGTCCTTTTAAATTTCTATCCCATTTTCTCAAGAGGAAGCCGCCATTTTGTGTTTAATAAATTCAGAGAATAAAGTTTGAAACAGAAAATACAATTACAAATGAAATGTAATTCAATTGAAACATTCTGGGCACAAATCTAATTTATTAATATTAAAACAAAAAATACAAGCACGCGCTTAAAAAGTCATAAAACTTTCTACACACTTTATAAAAATAATAAATACCCTTGGCGTTTGATATCTATCATCTATATGTTTATATATCTTTCAATAGCATACCTCTCAAGTGTCCTGTTTAAAAAACTCTAGCATGCATGGTAAAGATACCTTCTACTGCATTTTTGTGTATCGTATCTAAAGCCATTAATCTTCAATTATTATGTGTGTTTATTTCATAATTACTATTTACTCATATTTCTATGACCGCAACAGCAGCCGCAACCAAAAAAAAAAGCTAAAGGCGTCCTTCAACAGTTTATTCTTTTTACTTCAGAAAAATCCAGATAAAAATGCAAAACAAACTATCATTAAGAAAGTAAAAGGCAAACGAAACGTTCTGATTCATCTTTCTTCTTTTTTTTTTTTAAGGTTAGTTCTTCTTTTGCTAAGCCTGCGATATAGAAAGGTAGGTATGGAAATCCCCCTTCTATCTATCCATAAAGACCCTTGGAACAGTAAAAAAAAAAACAGTATCCCAGCCCGCAATATTAAAATGATGCAGTGGAAGATAATAAACACTCATGTCAACAAAACGTATCCTTAAAAATGTGTTTCTTACACACTATCTCTTTCTCTCTGCCTGTATCACCTTTGTTGCTTGCTCTGATGGCTATAGAATGCGACGAAGGACAAGCCGGTGGCGACACGACACGACGCGACGGTGGTAGCGATATGATGATGATGGTGCTTTTTGGTGGGATGATGGTGTCCTGGCTGTGAATAACTATACAACAGTCAACAAAAACACCGTCACTTTTATACAAAAACACAGTTACACCAAGCCTCGCGTAGGTACACAGCGCACTCTTTCATCTAAAGTATCTTTAAATGCCGTTTTACATTAAATGCTTTCATACCTTAACCCATAGCAGCAGGAGTAGAAGAAGAACAGAACAAAAAAAGGACACTCTCTAGCGATGCAATAAAGAGTTGGAACTGGGATTTCCTAGGTTTGTTGGGCGCCACTTTTTGCGGGTGGTGATTACCTACCTATTCACATATTATGTTGAAGTTTAAGGTAAAAAAGTATATTTTCTTTGTACCTACCTATTATTTCTCTTCTTCTTTTTGGAAGATAATCTACACTCAAGGTGATAGATACAAAATTTTGATGTATATTATTTGTTGAACCAAAAAAAGTTATATTCGACTATGATGCGATCCACAAAAAAGCGGAAAACTAAAGTAACAAAAAAAAGAGAAGAAGCGAAAATGATTTAATGGCAGTGATAAAACACGTGTGTATTTAAATATTGCGATGGTGCTTATGTAAACGTAATTTTCCAACAGTTTTCAATTCTGGTTGTATCCTACTATGGGAGTAGGAAAATCCCTTAGACACTCAAATTTAATACACCCGAAACTTTTCTCTGCAACCTTCTAAGGGGTGGTCTCGGTTATATTTTTTTTTGTTCATTCACCTAACTATGCGCCTGAACAAATGTTTACTTTTTTGTATAAATTTTTGTAGAATTAAATTTTACGAATTTATAGTTCAGGATTCTGCAAGTGCAGGGATAACCTTAATTAATATAATTATTTTAAACTGTAGGTATCTCCACTTTCTTTATCTTCTTCGAGAACAAAGTTCATATCTGTCTATCAAGTTCAATATCCGGACAAATCTAAGAATATTATAACACTTGATGCATTTTCAAACAAAAAAAAAAAAAAAAGTTTGACCGGATCGTTTATTTTCCCTAAGGAGAAGGATGAATGTCACAGAGCGTCTGTCTCTATATGAATACATTTTTGTATACAGATATTATTCGTTATGGTACTGTGGACAGTAAGAAAGAGGAAAATGTGCGATAGCCCATGGAAAGTCATTAGGGAAACATTATATTGACATTAAATGAAAGGAGTTACTTTAGTTATTTTTTTTTCTCTTCATATTCTTTCTCTTTAATATTTTGCACACTTAAATAAAGAATGAAGTGGAAAAAGAAAAAAATGTATCTATAAAATTGAATGAGAGTATAAATGTATCTATGGGTTTGTAGTTCATTGGCAATAATGTCATTTAACCATTAACCGATTTACTGTTGTAAGTATTGATGATTTTATGTTTTTATGCTTCTAGATATTAAATGTTGGTATTTATTTAAATGACCCATTTTTAATGTGAAAAAACGAATGCAGCTTATGAAACTGAAAGTTTTGAGAAAGTGTAGAAAAGGTTTTAAGAAAAGCATAAAATTGCAAATTTCAATTAAAATGGCATAATTCATTGATCTTGTGATACTCTTGGGGACATTTCTGATTTTAGACGGAAGAGGCTGTCCTAGTTAGTCCTAGGCACCAATACTACACTTTGAATGTCCTGTTCTTAAACCGCTGTTGCAGAATATATGCGAAAGCCTTTTTAGAATTGAAAATTTGGAACAGTTTATTATAATCTTAAATTTTATCGAATTCTAATAAAAAAAATAATAAAACTGTTTTCAAATAAGTTACATTGACCCCAAACATATAATTTTATAGCTATTTAAAAAAGCATGTTGTCACCAGCCAGGTTAATTATATGGACGAATTATTTTTTTCTTTCACAAACATTCATCTCTGTTTAACGCTGACACGCAATTTTTTAATGGCGCACATGCAATCAAAGTGAATTTTTGTTTTAAATTGACTTAAAACTCCATGGACATTGTCAAGCCCATGTCAGCCCTCGCACTCCATTAATTTACCCCGACTATATTTTGTGCACTGTAATTTAGTTCGACCCAATTATTTTCGGTTCATCAAATTATGAGCTAAAAAATATGTTTTTTTTTGTTTTTACAAAATAAAACGAAAACGTGGTAGAAATATACTTTCCCGCCGAGAGTGTCAGGATACCGTAATAACCACATATGTATATACAAACAAAACATTCAGAAGAGGGAGTTAGCGAAAGTGGGAATAAGGGGCTATATAGAAACAACAATAAAATACAAAAAAAAAATATAATCATAATACGGAATAAAAATTAAAAAAATCCATGCCACCACACGTTATAAAGTAAAAAGTCTGTCACTTTTGGCCATTCAAGTGTGTGCGCCATGAAAACATTATAAAACAACAAATCACCCATGTTATAGAGGTAACACACTCATATTATAATGTAGTATAGTAGTTCGTTTTGTTGTTACGTTACGTCCCGTCCGTGCGAGTGTCCGTCCGTCCGACTATACAGTGAAGCCATCATGGGGAAAATCTGATTTTAATTTTGATTTATTTATTATTAATAAATTCATTGGTGGTCGATATGCATCTGATGGTTATTTTTTTTGTTTTTTTTTTTTTTTTAATTCATGAACATTTTGGATATACACGCATCGAATACACACTTTAGATTTTTGTTTTCTTCTTTTATTTAATTTTAGGTATATGTATATTTGGGATAACTTTGAGAGTGTTTCTAAGTCGATGGTGATTCAGAGTGTTTGATTTTTTTTATTTTTTTCTTCTTCTCAATATTTAGAGAGTGGGACTATGGTTGATGGGAATTAAGAAAATATTTGGGCCAAAATATGTCTGCAAAATTGAATAATGATTTATGTAAATTATATGTGACACACAATTTGGTCTTACGAATTTGTAGAGAAATCAAAAGAGTGAAAAAAATATATAACATCAAGGTGGTATACACGGAGAAAAAATTTGTTGGAAGTTGTTATTTGAAGTAGTTTTTTTTTTTGTCAAGTGATATACCTAAACGGCAAGACGCCATTTTCAAAACTCATAATATCTTCAGATCGGGTGACTAATTCTGATATTTAATGCAGTATAGATACAGTAGACTCTCAATATAGTAAATCTCGTAAGAGCGAACTGTTCAGTGTAGTAAACAATTTCAATCGTCATGCAGTTGGTTAAAATTTTTGTTTTATGCTTGAATAACTTTTTTTTTTAATTTCAATTCAGAAATAATATACATTTTGATTCAAATTTAATGTCTGAAATCTGATTCAAATCCAATGTCTGAAATCTTTCAAAAAAGTGAACAGGCTTGATTTTTATTATTTCACTATATCGAGCGTCTACTGTAATTTAATATTATAATTTTTTTTGTTGAAATTTGTTTGTAAAAAAATTTTAATTTTTACAATCGAAATTTGACAACCAAACCTCCAAAACTCAATTTGTTTATTCAATTGTTTTATTTATTTTTGTTGCCTGTAGTGAATTATTATTTCTGACAGCAGTTAAAAATTGAGAAAAAAAAATCAAAAGCGATATTAGAATTTTCAGTTTAGATTTAATAAACGATTTAGAAATTTGGGCAAAAAAAAACTCTCGTTTGTACTGAAATACCTCTTTCGCTCATCGAGGCTGATTAAATTTTCCATTCGTTGACGAGAGAAATTATTTTTCAGACCTAATTTTCCTTGAAAACGAAATACCAAACAACAAAAACCAGAACACAAGTGTTCCATGTACATTATATTTCCATAGATTCTTTTAAAAACACATTACTACATGACATTTACTCCATTATCCTGTTCATGCAGTTTTACTGTCACTTACAGCAGTATACATTTTGGGTACAAATGCAGCCTACTGATGGACTAATGGACAGACACAAAACGGACGTGTCCTTGAGTTTTATATGAAATATTTTAGTAACATTTTGTACACATTATGATTATGTTCACACACTATACATACTGACAACTTTATGGTCACAGTGTAAATTTTATGACATGGTCTCATCTTTTGCTACGTGATACTTGCCACAATTTTAAAATACAATACAAAACAATTATCATTGTTTTACATTCATAAATTTGCACCGAAACAACAACAAAAAATATCCTCATTATAATTGCATAACGTGATTCAATATTGTCTATATAACAATTGACAGGTACATGTTAGTTTAAATTGAAAAATATAAATATATTGGGTATACCTGTAGTTATACCCAATCTTGACAAGTTATCGATGAAATTGCGTTCAAGGTCATTTAAGGCCAAAAAAAAGGTGGGTACCTACCCATACTGAGTTATGGGCATTTATACGGTGTTGAGGTTTATTTCTGTGTGGGCACGACTAATTTGCAATAAATTAATGCGAAACTAATTCATCATGATGTAATTCCCGAAAATTTCAATGTTTTTTTTTTTCTACTCATCTTCTGAAGAAAAAGAAGAAACTCACTCTATAGATGGCATAAGGATGCCAAAAAAAAAAAATACAAGGAATTTGTATACAGGGATAACTTAAGCCACCAGAGTGCGAGGCTGAAAGATCGCGAAGAATTGAAGAAAAAAAAATATCGAATTAAGATTTATGGGTATTTTTATCGATAATGACTTAAAAGCCTGAAAGACAATGATTTAAAGCTTGTACCTGTGGAATTTAGGCAACATTTTTGCCATAAGTGCCATTTTGGTGTTGACTGTAAAAATATAAAATCTGAAATCTAAAATATATTAAACTTGTTTTCAATAAAACTTATAAATATAAAATTAAAACGTAATAGTATCTGCGCTTTTTGTGTAAAAGATACTTTATAAAAAATAGTTTAATTTTAATAAAATATCAAACGAAAACGAATCCAACTTGAAATATTATTGTTCAGTTTCTCTTCTTCTTCGGTTAACCCATCCATCCAAGCGCATAAGATCATCGCCGATAGCACGAGAAACTTATAAATTAAAAATTTCTCACATTTATTACAACAACAACAAGGTAAGCAAAAAAAAAGAAAGAAAACAAAGATGAAGAAGCTACCACCACCGACGACGATGACGATGAGTATGACGATGGGGCCATCAGCTAGAGAGTTGTATAGTCTTCGAAATAAGATTCAAGAAGTCACAACCTTCATTATAGCCAGCAAAGCAAACAAAATGTATGAGAATATTTTATTATTTTTTTTTTTATTAACATTTTTATTTGTTTGAACTAAGATATGTAACATATTTCAGTCTTAAAGCTAAGCTTAGTGGCTTTTGTTAAGATTTTATAAAACTATCCACACCTACAACAAAATTTCAAACAAAAAGTATAAATATATAGCTGCTATAGGCTAATTTAAATTTAATTATAAAAATGATGAATGAGTTTCTACTTTGAGTGGCTCTATTATGGTTGAGAGGTTTTTTTCTATTTAATGTTAAGCTTTTGTTCTAGCTTTCATCTTAAGAAATAAAAGAAAGACATATAGATAAAATAAATTTACATAATTAACTAATTAGTATTTTGTATTAGTAGGTGACTACATATGTTATCTTATATGTAAGCTTTTGTGCGCGCAAAAATGTAGATTTTTAATAAAAATATGCTTACGTCAGATTCGGTATAGCCATCCAGTATAAGGATGCCGCTGGAAATTGTTAAGTTTGTTTTATCTATTCGTATAAATATTCATCTATAAGAGAAAATTACGGAATTTGTTTTTTAATCTTTTTTTTCTGTATGAACTCATAAATTAAAAACAAAATTTGTGAATTTTAGTGTTCATACTAATTGTGTGTAGATTTTTCTGGGGTTTTTATTTAATAAAAAATTTGTATAATTGATTTCTGGCAGTAAATTATGTTTGAGTTGATCAAAATAAATCGACATGCATATAAATTTTAAAATACATACATGGATTAGCTTGAAATTTATGTTGAGTGAAAGAAAAATAATTTCGTATCAGAGTCATAAATTGTACCAACTATCCATTAATCTTATATTTAAAAAAATAAACAATTTAAAAAAGGCATAATTTTTATATAAATAAGAATGAAATTTAACGAAAGAAGAAGATACTTCTGTTAACAATAACAACTCGCATTCTTTTAATATTGTTGGTTGTTTAATTAAAATAAATACAAAAAACGCACATAGAAAAAGAGCATAATTTTTGCACTTAAAAATCTAATTTTCATGCACCATTTTATTTTTTTAAATTTTAAAAATTTATATTTTTTTTTTGCAATGCAATACTTTTTCAGCATTAAAAATTTTGCGTGCAATTTTATTTTCGTCTCTGTTAATCTAATTTAATATTTCATTTTTCGATTTAAGGGTTTATATCACACATCAGCCTTATTTTCTTCCCAAAATATAAAGCTTAGCAACTTTGTATGTTAAATTCAAGTATTCAACATCAACAATCTGCATATAATTTTTGTATGCACCGAAACTGGTTTAAAAATTCAGTACCTATACCAATAACTCAAATACATTATTTAAGACTTAAGTACTCAAAAAATTCGCATGTTTTCATATGTCCCCTTCATCTTCCTCAAGGCATGGATGAAATAAAAAAAAATGTCACTATTTCTTTTTCGCACAAGACACGCAACATAAAATTCTACATAGGCAACTCATACAAAAAAAAGGAAATAAATTATTTAAATAGCTGAATAAAAGAATTTAACAGAAAAACATTAATCCGCAGTAATATTATGCACTAAAAGGTATTCATATGGTGAGTATAATTTATAGATACGTATAAAAATGCATTAAACGAAATATTCAAATTATATATGCCATTGGCACCCCTAAGCATATGTAAAAATAAAACAATACAAATTATCAATTAAAACCACTTTGTATATCTTTGCCAACCCTTTTTCTTGTAAAAACAAAAAATAAATACAAACAGGCGATTAAAAAAATTAATAAATGAAAGTTGATATCAATTTCACAAACAACAATAATTTTTTGAAAGAAAACAACAAAATTTATTAACTCCACAAAAACTAAATGAATAAACATTAAGGTGTTGTTAATATTTATTGTTTTAAATGAAAACAAAACCGATCGAATTGTAAGATTAATATAATAAAAAAAATTAATTAAGTTGTGCAATGAGCGATTGAGATATAAGATAAATGAGTCATAAAATGTTTTAATTTTGTCGATGTAGAGTAGATATTCTTTATTAAATAACATTTCACGCTAAGGTGCATTTAATCTTAATGCAAAAAAAAGATGATATGGCTATTTCTTTAACTGTCTACACGTATTAACTAATTGGTAACATTCTGTAAAACCTTAAAACCCTTAAAAACCTTTTCATTATTCAATATTATTTTTTTATTACTTTACAATACAAATCGTTCTTTGTTTTAATAAATTTTATTGAAAAAGAAAATCTTAAAATATTGTCTTTACATCCCTCGCAAATTCTCGTAAAAGTACCATCAACTTTAATAAATTTACAGTTAAAATATTTTTTTGTTTTAGTTCATTCTTTTTTTTTTTGTATTAAGTATATTTTAGTATATTTTCTTTGCAATACATATTTGATTTTTTTAAATTTCAAAGTAACAAACTGAAAAAAAATGTGGGTGTACTGTAGCGTGAATCTTTTGCATGTTTTTTCCCAGTTTTTTTTGTTCATCATGTTTTATTTTTCGCTTTCCCACTTAGTTGTTTGTTGTTGTTTTTTTTTTTATTATGTATGTATATATTTTTATTGCCTGTTTGATTTTAAACAATTTTATTGCCTCACTTTTTGACAGTTTTCAAGGTTCAGCTGTTTGTTTCTTTTATTCATTTCTTTTTTGTTGTTGTTGGTAGGTAGATACGCGAGTATTTTATCATTATAACCAACAATGGAAAGATAGATTTTTTCATGGTGCATGTTTGAAAAATTAAAAAAAAAAACTGTAATATGTTTTTCAATTCTCATTAAAAGAACTGTAATGGTTGGTAATATGTATTTTTATCGCACTGTTTTAATTCGCATTTATTTACATGGAAGTAATATTCAATTTGAATGAAAAGAAAAAACTGTCAAAATTTTGGAATTCCGAAATAAAAAATCAAGACGGTAATCACAGAAAAGTGCATTTTTGTATGCAGGTCAGTATTCATCAATTAATAAAACTAAAGGGAAGCGACAAACGCTAAAAGATACAATTCACAGAAATTTAAAAAAAATCTTTTGGCGGTCCATTAAAGTGGTCTCGGAAAACATTATTATGAAAAAATGAATTTTAAAGAAGTAAATTAATTTTTAATTGAAAATTTAAGCAGCTATAAGAGTTCGAAATTAATAAAAAAATGTGAAAATAATACCGTGACAAGGATACCGAGAGGAGATATATGTAGTTTTATGAGATAGTTACGTTAGAGAGATTCCGAAAAAAATTCTTAAAGACATAGAATTTTTCAACAAAATTGGTGAATGCTGTTCATCTACCTCGTCTAGGAGCAGTTCTCCGGTAATGTCGGTAAATTCTATGAACTTGTCAAATTTCGGAGTTTCACACCACATTCACTGATACTTTCCGAGACGATATTGACAATTTTTTAGTTATAACGACCAGTGTCGTTATGAGTCACAGTTATTGAGAAAGACAAGTTCACGAGTGCTAGAGGGGTTATAACCCTCCATAACCCTCTTTCATGGTTCCGCACTTGAATTATATCTGGTATAGTAGCAGCACCATCATCATCACCTCTCCCGAAGTATGGAAGGTATATCATATCTTTTTTGCCCACAGGATTTGTTCTCTGTTTTCACCCATCATTATGGTTGTGTATGCCTTTTTCTTCTGGGTTATACATTCCCTCTTCGTCTCCGTATCAGCAATCCATTTTTTTTTTTTTTAATTTAGGTTTGAATATCAAGAGGAATTCTCTTTATTCGTCTTTTTAGTTTTTGCGCTAAAAAAAAATTAATAATACAACAACAACAAAAAACTTAATCTCAAACGAAAGGAACCCCAAAGACCCTCAACAAACTTCAGTTGAGAAGGACGGCCGGACAAACGACCGACAGTGGCATCATCTGCGACGACGCGTCGGTGGCCAAAATATAGATGGCGCAAAGGTCTTCTTGGCCAAGTAGTCTCCTGCACTTCTATACCACCAGCGAACATCATCAGCAACCAGCAAGCACCACCGACCATCAAGACGACCACCAAAAAAAAAAACAATATACATACCTACCTATGTATATCGAAAGGAATGAAGTGGGAAAATTTGAATGAATTATTGGCGGAAATCGTGTGCGTATGAAATTTTTAATTTATATGCGAACTTCTCGAACTGCGTGTAGGTAACCTCTCTACACACAATCGAATGGCACATCATAAAGATTCAGTAATTTTTGAAAAAAAAAAATGAAAAAAAGGGCATTCTCCTTTTTTTTGGGATTTTGTTTTGTGAGCGTATTCTTCTTTTTTATTTTTGGATTACCTATTGAAAATTAAAGATATAAAGTGGGAACACTTTTTGCGGCGAATTGAAAATCTACTTACTTCACATTTTAATTTTACGATACCTATTGGTTTCCTGTATGGATGGACTGATTGTATAGGGATTGGCATAAGTTTGATATACTTTTGCTTTATGCTCTTTATATAAATTCACGTTAACTAATTAGGAGTACGGAATTCCATAAAACACCAGGTAAACGTAGGTAGGTATGAAACAGGTCTTATTCAGGTAAGATTCTGATAAGAATTACATTCTCATTTGACTTAGTTTCGAATATGATTGTGATATGCATCATCAGGTAAAGGTAAAGTTTTTCTGATTAAATATGTAACTAATTGGACAAAATTGAAAAGGTGCTATTAGTGAAAATCGATCTTCAACGTCTTTCATCTATTTCACTTTCACTTGAAAGTCAAAAGAATAAAGATAAATAATTTTTGTTGTAAAACTAATTAATAAAAGTGTCATTTGATTTGTCAAATTAATAAAAGAAAAATCAATGCAATTCTCCAGAAATCAAAACTGATTAATTCATCACTCGAATAAATCAATCAAAGCATAATAAATTCAAATCAATCTAAATTGGATTAATCAAACAATGTACAAAACATCTCAGACCACTAAATAAAATTCAAGAAGATACAAAAGTAAATTTATTAGTATCTGAGTACCTACCGCACCAAAATAAAATTAAAAAAAAAAAAACAAGCATAAAATCATACTAATTTTAATTGGTATTCTTTTCATTAAATTATTACCTACTGTGTCTCCATTCTGTGGTTTTGCTACATTTTTTTTTGGTTTCTGATGGCATTTTTTTTAAATTTAATTTTAAAACACACAAAAATACGTATTATACCATCATCATAATATGGAAGTAGTCAACAACAACAACAACAAACACAAAAATCACATATCAAAGTCATTGAATAATTTATGTCTTTGATATAATTAATTTGAAATAAATTTTTTTCGAATATTCTTTCCTTTTTCCACTCGTAAATTTAAAAATTTTCTTTTTTTCTTAAAATAAAAAAAAGCAGATTTTTCTCAAAACAAATTTGTTGTTGCGCTTGTTTCGTTGACTATTTAAATAACATCAGTCACTTGACCAGAGTTTGGCGCGGTAAAGAAGGCGAAGATGCTGATAACAAATAACATAAATTCAATCGAGCTGAATGTATAAATCAAAATATACATATTATATATTTTTTTTTATGACGCATAAAACTGCGGCTAAATTATTTTTACTCATACAATAAATATACCAAAAATACAAAAAAAAACTGTCTTATGGGAAATCAAAGTTTGTACTTAATGTTATTAATGTTCGACACAATCAGAGATTAGTAAGAAGCTAGTTCAAATTATTTTCATTTTTTTTTATATCGAAAATTATAGAATGATAATATTTTAGGGTTATTTTGGAAGTAGGTAGGTATAAAAAAAGAAAGTGTAAGTGAAAATTTTAGGTACATCTGGACGGTCGCACCAACTTGCTGTGAACTCGAATAAAAAAAAACTCTTGAACTTTGGTTAAGTCTTCAACGGATGATAGAGATATGTTTTTCTGATACCAGAGCATAACATTTGATAATGTTCAATTTATAACGAAAATGTAAATTTTCAATTTCGATTCCATCATAAGGATTTCTATATGTACCAACTGTCGTATATGTTCGGATAGTTCTTATATGAGGTTGACAATGAATACAATTATAAACACTGGCAGTGGGCCGTTGCCCCAGGCGAAAAAGGTAAGGGTGACAAAATCATCTTCGTTATTCCATGCCATTTGAATAAACTATTTGTGCTGATAAATCAAAATTGTTTTTAAAAATAAAATGTTGGTCAAATATGTGCCTATCCTTGATATTATGAGCAAAAACAATAAAAATTGCGTATACGCCAGAGTGCACTGATTTAATTTGCGATTCCCCAAGCTACTTAAAAAAGGTAAAAATGTGCTACAGTAAATAAATAAAGTACATTTGTATGACTCAGTATCTTCACCATAATAACGCGGCATTAAAAATATTCATAAACCTTCACAATTTCAATTTATTTTCAAAAATTTATTTTTTTTAATATTTTGAAACTTCAACGATTTTAGCTTGTTATTTAACCAAATGAGTTATATCTCAGTCATTTAAAATTGGTATAGGAAATCCTGGAAGTAACTATTTTTTATACAGAACTTTTCATAGCTTAAATCTAATCAGCGCATGAAAATACTTATCAATCCGGACATTTTGACATTTATAAATGTTAGATGTGAGAGTTAGTATGATACTAAAACCATAAAGATGAGGCAACCAAACATTTTTGCATTAAAACTCTCCGGCGCTAACTATAACAAAACCATAATCACTATTTTGCCGTGTTTCTTAAAAAAGACCTTTCCAAATTTCTGGAACTTTTGAAAAATGACAAAGAATTAAATCTTTGAAATAGGTTTTATTTAAAAAATATATTAAGGCCATTTACACTTTTTTATGCTTAAGATTTTGAAAAAATGAAGAATTTTAAATTTTATCTTTATATTTTTTTATTAGTCGTTAATTTGATTTTATAATTTCTTATGTTTTAGAGTTTTCATCAAAGGTCATTTAATTAAAAGAGTTTATTTTCAAATTTTTACAATTGGTAATTTTGTATGTTATTTATTATTTATTAAACTAAGTTTTTAGTTTCGATTTACATTAAGATAATAAATAATTGTTGTAAAATGTTTAGATCTAAACAGTTTTGGAGTCTTATTCCTTATTAGAAATACCTAACCCTTTAATATTTCAATTTTGTTGATCAACTGTCATGTGTTGACGTTCAAAAACTCGTAGTTGACTAAAGAATAAAATTTATTTTGTGCCAATTGCTAAAACGAAACTTAACCGAATAAGATACATAAATAATAAATTTCTCAGTTTTAAAATGGGTTTTTAATTTTATCAATATTAGATTTTATTCATTTTTTTACCATTCACATAACATGGCCTTTACAAACTCCTGATGCAATATAAGTTAAAAAAAATCCGAACAAAGTTCATGAAAATCAGACATTAAAAAAATGAAAAAACAATATACGAGTAATATTGCATCTGAAGGGGCAAATGCATAAGATGACATATTTGTTGCCCCCCAACTGTGATATACCAATTATGTTTGTGTATGTCTCTTATTTGTAACAATACATAGAACGATATAGAAAAACGAAAAAATTAACAGAGGGACACATTGAGGGTTGAGAGGCTCGAGAGGGATTGACTGAGTAACTCTGAACCTTATAGGTACATACGAGTATGTATATAAATAAAGAAGAAAGTTATCTTTTGCTTGAACTCCATATAGGTACTTTGTAGATAGCTACATATGTATAATCAAATTCCATACTTATCGTGCTGCTTGGATTTTGTGATAAAACTGTGACTAAGTGCAGATGTTTTATGTCTCCATTGTCTTACCCAATGTTGGTTAGGTTGATTTTATATATTTTGTATAGTTCATAATTTTTCCCTTTTTTTCTTTTAGTTTTGTCAATGAAATCGATTGGTTGAGGAACCCTTTGAGGATATTTTTTAATTTCGTATTTTAGTTTCTTAAACGGAATTTGAAATATTTCAAAATAAAAATGTGAAGAAAGTAGGTAGGTATATTATGTGTGTTTACCGACGGGAAAACAACACTTCATATTGCATAGATGATTTACAGCTCAAAATCTACAGGCACACGAAATAAAAAGAATAAAAAAGGAAAGGTGTTTTCAATAATAACAATAATTGAAAAGTAAAACAAAAGAATTTATGAACACCTGTTTCAACATACCTTGACAAATTGATGCGAACAAAGTTCAAGCAAAGAGTTAATTTTTGTTTTTTTTTACCTAAAATTTCATGATATAATAAAATAATTTATCAACTTCAATAATTGTACTTAAACATAAAGGTTCATTTAAATATGACGAATCTAGTCTTTAAAATTGAGAAAAATTTAGATCGATTTTGTTGTAAATGCTTTAACATAATTAATAATAATTCAAAATCGTCAACTTATTGGCTATTACAGTATCCACTGAAGAACATGAAGGATAAACATTTTTATTTCCAACAATTCAAGACAAATTAGCAAAAAAAAAAAAATATGAAGCGGATATTTCTTGTGTACTTTGATGCTAAAATATATTCTGCTGTTTTCGCAGATGGTAATTTTTTTTTCATTTATTTAGTTATTTAATGATAAGTAAAAGAAATGATGCGGTTTTGGGTCATGTTTTTCTTATAATTTTTATTTAATTAATTATTTTGGTATTTGGATAAGTTTATGATAATGGTTTAGATAATTTTTATTTTTAATTGATTTTTCTCAAAACAGACTAATATGCAGTACAATAATGTTAGAATACTAATAGAATGACCCCGTGGGGCAAGTATTCTCCGCCTTCGCTGGTGGGTATACTTCTTCGGATGCCCATTACAGTTTTTCGTTGCGCTTCGTTATATTAGCAAGTCTTGTCTAATTTTAACAAATAAGTCCACTGATTTTGAGTCATAATTTATAAACATTTTATTATTTTATGTAAAATATAGTATTAAATAAAAATTAAAAATCTTGTTCAATGTTGTGCAACTAAGGGGCATCAGTTTGTTCACCGTGGGTTAACTTTTTGATACAACTTTCGGAAATTGCTGTTTAATGGCGCTACTCAACCGAAATTCTCTGTTTAACTAAATCCATGATTAACAATTCAAAGTAAGAAATCTTCTTTTTTTTCATTTTCAATGCACATTCTAGAATTTATACCTACGCCTACGTTGGAAAAATCATAGATTAACTTATAAATTAGAAGCCAATTATTTATAAATTTAATCAAAAAATTGATACAGTCTAAAGTTCGCAGTCTAACCTCTTTACATAATGGTTGGTTTTTCTTGCCATTTTACTTAACTGGAAACCAACAAATTTCGACTTATGATGCTTTGCTTTCCATCACCGAAACCCAAAAATTTAGAGATTATCAAGATTTTCAGAATATTATTTTTAACAGCTATCATTTTAAGACCGAAAATAGACACCTAAATATTTCCTAAATAACTATCCAATATTTATTGGAAATATTCAAAAATCTAAGATCTCTAAAATGTTAGCAATTTTTAGAAGAGAAACAGAAGAAGTTTTTAGCTTAGTTACGCAAATGTATTCTTTTCTGAAAAAAAAATTTCTGATAGACGATTCAAATAAAATTTATCAAAACGAAAATTTCAAAATCATTAAAAAATATTTTAATTATTTTATTTTTTCGACGGGAATTTAAGGAGAAATAAAACGAAAGAGATTTTAATGGAAGAACGTAGAGCATATTTGAAATAATTTAGAAAATTGAAAATTCTAAAGGAATCAAAATATTTTTTGTCAGTCATTAAAGACATCTTAAACAAAAAAGATTTTGGTACAGTAGGTACTATATATCAATTAAATTTTTTTAAAACTATTTTAGAAAATGTATAAGTAGATACCTACGGAGATAAAGAGGTTACAAAATATATTAATTTTTTTAAAAAACCAAAACTTGATTTTTTCATTTTATTTTAGGTATTTATTGCTGTTTACAAATTATCTTATGAGAATACAAAATTAGGTTAATATTTTCTTATTGGAAATTATTTTATGGAAACTTTTTAAAAAATTCGGACTTTTTCCCCGCATTTTATGGTGATCTTTCAAAGTTGAATTTTTCATATTTAAAAAAAAAAGGAATGAAAACAAATTTAAGATAAGAGGGAAGAGAAATCTTGATGATAGAATTTTTTTTAATTCGATGGACATCTACCGAAAATATTTTATTTTTATTTTTTACTATACCTACTTATATTTTTTGAGGAAGCTTAATTTATTTTATTTTGTGCTTATAATTTCCTTGCTAGCTTGTCTTTATGAATAAAAAAATAATTTAACCGAGATTTTTTAATTCCATCAATTACTCACTTAAATGGAACAGAATAAAGAAGGAATTTTAAAAACTATTAACAAGGCATCTTAACCTGAAATTTCAAGGTCTCGTATGTTAACAAGAAATATCCGCAACAAATCACAGATATTATTAAGGAAGCATGCAACTTTGAATGATACCTAACTAAACTCCACAACTCACAATCATAAATCCACAATGGATATAGAATACCTAGCTTGATGGCAGAAGATCATATAAGAAGCCATGAAGACCCACGATGAACAATAATTGATTTAACCACAAAGCCCAACAGCTATGGGTACTGGGTATAGTTATGAAAGTAGTTTGCATACAACTTGATTTACGCTCGAAGCTAAAATAATTTGATTGATCTTGGACTTATTCAATGATTTCTTTCGACCTTCCTCCTTTTGATTTTTCTCAACTCTCAGTAGTATAGCAAGATACGGTTGGGAGTATAGATGATAAACATATACCTACAGATAGAAATAAAAAAAAAAACTCACCTGCTATAGCCATCCATGGGTAAAATGTGTGATTGCTAGCTTGATGTAAACTACTTGCTGCAGTTTGTGCAGCAGCAGCTCCCGAAATTGTACAATTCGCATTCCATGCACTACCCGCTGCCACAGCACTTGCAGCCGACCCACCACCACGATGGCTAACCGGACTACCACCAGACGTATCTAAATAGCCACCAACTCTTGAATCTGGTGTACACGCCGATGGTCGCACTGGTATCGAGCTATTTTGTCCAGCTCCACTGCCTGCACCACTGCCATTGCCGGCGGATCCACTGCCCCCGCCGCCGCCTCCACCACCACCCGCACCGCCACCCCCACCGTTCGCACTTGTATTCCATATATCCTTATAGCCATTTGTATCACCAATCGAATTAACACCTTTTAGGCAGTCTTGTTTGTAGGCTCCGTCGTAGATTTTATTGCAGGCTGCCGTTATGCTGGCATCATAGGGTGAATCTTGGGTGGAACGTTGCAGATGATGATTGGCATAGGGTGACATCCCCAATGACAATGGGAAGCCTCTGTAAGCGGCTGCTGCCGCTGTAGCTGTTTGATCGTGATGGGCCGCTGAGCCCATACCCATGCCCGTCGCCTGATGCGGGTGGCCATAAAAGCCAGATTGCTCGAAATATGAATTCATACTGCTTGTGGTAAGAATTTTGGCGGCTTTTTTTTAAAACACTTTATGGGGTCGAAAATTAATTATATTAGTATCTACTAAGGACCAACTCAGTTTGTTTAAGAAAGTTAAAGAATTTTGAATTCTTTTTCAATCTTTTTTTTTAGTTGTTGTTTGTTTTTGATCACGCGGAGTTAAAGTTTAAGTCGAGACATAAACCAATTCACCACACTTTTTGTTTTCGTATTTTTTATTTTTCTTATGGTCACTTGGAAGGATATTTTTTCTTAATTGGCAGCAGAGAACTGTTTTTTTTTTTGTTGTATGTTTTGTTTAAAAATATTAACTTATGAAATCATATTGCACTTGTTTTTAAGTATTTTTTTTTGTATAAATTAAAAAAATTCAAAATTTTTTTTGTTTAAATTTTTCAAAAAAATAATGTTGAAAATATTTTTCACTTCACTTGAATTATTTTGTTGCACTTTTTCACATCACTGTCAGCTACAGGTTTTATTTAACAACATCTCTTATTTGTTCACTTCACTGTTATTTGATTTTTTTAAATTATTTTTAATTTAGATAATAAAACAATTCATAGTTTTCCCACAAAAAATTGCAATAACAAATTTTATTACAATAAAACAAAACAAAATTATTATCCGTCACTACGACGGGTGGTATCTTTTTTATTCCGTATATAATTATTTATATTTTTTCTTGTTTATATTCTAATAACAATAATAAAATAATTGCGGTTCTTATTGTTGCTTTTGTTTGATGTTAATTTATTATTGTTATATTTATTTTTATTTCGTTTTTGGCAATGAAAATGAGAGCCACAAAATAATAATGATGATGACGATTGTATACGACGTTGATGATGATGATAATAGGCAATAATAGTAATAACAATAATAATAATCTATAAAAAGAGCGCGCGCCTGATCTTAACCGTTGCCATCGAACGAATGTGATTTGGTTTCTCGCAATAATACGATTTTGGTCTGGTTAAAGATACAAAAGCGACCAGCAGCGCGACACAGCAAATATTATACACGGCGACGACGATGACGATGACGACCTAAAACTGTGCGATAAACTGAAAAACTCGATTCTGGTTGTCTGTCCGTGCGGCCCGGTTCAGTTCGGTTCGGTCTCGTTGTGCTAGTAGCAGTGGGTACTAGCAACTAGGTGTATCAGATACTCAGATACTATATTGTTGTATCTCGTAATTTTGTAGTTCGTTCGTATGTCGTATCTATCAGACCCCGTTCTCGAGAGCCGAGTTTCTGATGTGAAATCGATGTAGTGGTGGTGGTGGTTGTGGTGGTAGTAGAGAATGGATGAATTCTGATGTTGTGTTGTGTTGTGCCAAAGTTGCATTCTGCTGATAGGAAAAATATTTTATTCTCATAAGGAATGAATTTATTTGGGAATTCATTTTAATCTAACTCATTTGTTGGTAGGGAAAATCCTTTTCTCTTTCACTCTCAAGTGTTTTCTGGTGAAATTTGTGGGTTGAATGGAGTGGTTTCTTCTATGTGGTTTGATAGAGCGCAGATACATTTTCTGATTATACCTACCAATACTATTGAAAGTTGAAAGATGAATTTGCTTTGGATGAATAGTAGATACATTGAGTTGGTTTTTCAAATCTGAGTGGATTTCTGTTTTGCTTTTTGGTTTCTTTTTTTTTGGGGGGATTCTTTTTTGGTGCTCTCCAATTCGAGCCACATTTTTTTGTTTCTTCTTATTTTTTTGAAGAGGCGAAAAGTGTTTTAACCTGTGTGCTTGCTTGCTTGCGCTGAGTTTGTTTGTATAGTAAGTAAGTAAGAAGGATTTTTTTTTCTTCTTATAGGTTGAATTATCTACGAATAATTTTTAAGTGCACATTCGGGCAATCGCCGAGACCACATTAAGGGCATTGTAAAATCTTCCATTAAGATTAATAAATGAACTCATTTTCCGCGGACTATAGTTGGTAGGTAGTGGAGGAGTTTGTAGTTGAAGTGCGGGAGGTTTAGTATTAGAGAGATGTATAGTTCGTATAGACTATAGATATATGAAGAAGTCAAGAGACATCAAGGCAGGGGTTGGGATTGTTGGATTAGAAGATAGTTTTTTTTGCAGATACCTAGATGTAGAGTATAGTTACCTTTTCTATACAGTTCGATTTTTCTATTTATTTTTTGTTCTTATCGATTTTGTTGTTGTTTTTTTTTTTGTTTTTAACTTTGGACAATAAGGAAGCGAATTTTTGCTTGAACTTGTTTATTTGGTAGATTTTTCTCTGGTTGTTGTTGCATTTTGTGTGTTTTGTTTTTTTTGGGTTAAGATTTTATACATTTTTGTTTTTAACTTGGCATCGGTAGGTAGGTATAGGTACGCTGAATGTAATGATTTTTTTGCAATGAGTTTTATTGAGAGTGTGATTATTGAATACATTTGTGGGAAAAAGAAGAATTTTTATAGTTTGTGAATTGGAATGAAAATTTGAAGTGGATTTTTTGTAAATGTGTTGAATAAATGTTCAAATGATTTTGAATAAACAAAAAAATGTTGTTTCGATAAAACATTTGATTTCATATGTGAGTTATATAGAGAAGGTGTAATAAGATTGTGCACTTTGACATTAAGAACCTTCTCAACTACTTAGGTTAAGTACCAGAGATATAAAAACTAAAATCATTTAGAGACTGCAGTAAGACTTATGTCCCTACAAACATATTATATAGGTATACCTATTATAACAGTCATTCGGCATACATACTTAATTGGTAATTAAGTACTACCAAGTGTTTTTTTCATTAGCTCCTACTTAAATTGGCTATACTTTTAAACGTATATACAAAACTGCAATTTTGTCAAAATATTGAGAATGTCTACTATGTCAATACTGAAAACGTTAGAAAGCGTTAGAAAAGACTTATTATTATTGTTGTCACAACTAGCCGCATATTAGGAAAAAAAATTAAAAACTTGAGTTAAAAGAATAGCTGCTTGTAAACAGCTAAGAAAGAAATCGTGCCAGTGACTTCCAAATCGGATGTGCAAATATTTAAATCTAAACATTAAAAAAAAGCATTTGGAATCAAACAAGAAAAATTGTCGATATCTTTGAGTCAATAGGTATAGAGATTCAGCAAAGTTTTGGAAAATGATGACATAAAGCCATGTGAATGGTAATTCCAATTAAGCAGGAACTGATGGAATTCCCTTGAACTCGCTAAGTATACATTTCTCTAATCTAATGTATTAATTACAAGAGTTCTTATTTTGGAGCTTACACCAAGAACGATAGTTGGAAAGGCAGCCGGATCAAATTTTACTCTTCAAAGAAAAGGACTCAACATTCTCCTGAAGTTTGGTACCTATCCATTTCCATTTCTGAGAAGCATTGCTCCAAACATAAAGAAAAACAATTTTTTTTTATTTTTTTCAAATATGTATTAAAAAAAACCTCAGTTGCGTCAAATTAAGCCACTTAACTTTTAAGGTAAATAATATAATTATATAATAACGGATGATTTAACTTCAAGGGCCATAGTTGAATGTGACATTAAACGTCAAGTTTTTTTTCTGCATTTCATTTCTCAATTTCAGACTAACTCAATTTGAACCAGGGAAAGATACACAATCAAGCAACGCGTTAAAGTTATTCAGGCTTATTATAAAAAGGAAGTTCAAATCAAAATGCATATCGTGCAGTTCGTGCACTTCGTGATTTTTTCGGCCAATTTAATTGTCCAAATGTGCGTACAATCGTAAAAATCGTGTAAAAATTTGAGCAAATCGGGTCTATAGGAGATGTAAGAACACAAGTGCTTGTTTGTTCAGCTCGTACTGCAGAAAATATTGCGATAGGCTGAAGAGCCATCCAACGCCACTTGTTGTCGTGTCTATAAAAATTGCACCTCTCACGCTCGTCGTTGATGAACATTATGCATAAAGACTTGCATTTACACGCTTACAAGTATCAATTGACTTAACAACTAAAGCCTCTTGACCATTTCAAGCGTCAGCGTCGTCAATGATCAAAATGGTGGCAAGAAATGGCAACAGTGGATGATCAATTTCATAAGAAAATTATTTTCACTGATGAGGCACATTTTCACTTCAGTGGATTCGTCAATAAGCAAAAATTTTTACCATCGGATGGCCATTTGGCCGATATTTTGTTCCATACATAAGGAAATTTATGCTTTCTACTTACATTCATGTTTTTGTTTTTAATGCAAAGGCAACTGCATTTAATCGGCCTCAGATATAGAACGGGGAGGCCTGTTGACGTTGTCTGAAGTCAAATCGGCGAACTCTACAAGTCAAGCATTACTGTGAAGTGGGAGACTTGTGGTATCAGTTTTCCAGACAGAAGACTTAGACCATAACTACTGCTTTAAGTAAAAGTAAATATATAGAAGAAGAATTTGTAGCTACTAAACTAAATTTCTACAATAGCTCAAGCATCTAGCTCATCGGGAAGTTAGCTTAAAATCGTTTTCAAATTTGTATACTAGCTTATCAAAAACTAGAAACTTAAGACTACGTCAAAGTAAAAAAAACTCAACTTTTCAGCATTAAGACCTTAAAGATTTTAAGCAAAAATATTTCTATATTTTATTTTTTGATAAATAAATCCTCATTTTACTATTTTTTTTTAAATCGAACCAACATTGAAAACTTGGTGAACTTGGGGCCTTACTGCATTTATTATGCTCTGTTTACAATGAAAAGTAATGCATTGAAGTTACAAAATGTCTGCCCAATTCTGTACGAAGTTAATAGAGAACTTTATTAGATAACAATTATTCTAGGTTTTCTTTCTTCCTCGCCTAAAACGACTGCAAAATAGCTTCCCTTCCTCGTTGAATTGAGATACCCTACATCGTACGTAGACAATTTATCATAGCAAAAATTTCAATGGAATCATCCACGTGTCAAAGTGTCGCCTGTCCATCTCTTTTCTACATCTTCGAAATGATCTATTCAAGCCATACGGACGACTGAACTATATAGAGGACTTTACAAGGAAAGTTTTACGAGGACGATGAAAGTTTATCCATCTGACTTGCCATGCTGGTGGAGTGGCTGTCGTATTCGAGTACCTTCCAGCAGAGGTGCTCCTCAGAATGATAGATAGATCGGAAATTCAATATTATTTATCATTTTTCCTGATAACTCACATGGAAAAGGCATCAGAATCATCAGACGTCAGGCAGCACAAAGTGAGGAGCTATATACGAGACCATCGAGACCAGGAGACTGGAACGACAGACACGACGCAAGTCAGTCATTAAGTACGCCCATAAGTTTCATAATGGTGATGCATAAAAATGCACAAACTGGCAATGCGGTTGGTAAGGTTACACATCTCCATGCCAACTTGAACCTAGGAACCGTGTAGCTACACTAACTATACTCTCGCCCAAGCTCATGCATATAGTCTTGGCCCCTGCCAAAGCCAAAGCCCAAGCCCACCTACCCACTCATGATTCATTATGCATATGGAATTCAATCAGCAACAACATGCAGTGGCGGGTGGCAGCAGAGCAGTGGCTCTGCAAAAATTAAAACTCATTGAGGGCGCAGAATGAAGAGCAGGAGCGTATAATGGGTGGGGGAGGAGTAGACTGATGGTGGTTATGGTGATGGCGTATGATCGCCTTCACCATCGTCGTCATAGTCTTTGCTTGTTGGTTTCGGTGTCATTGGAGGAGTCATCCTAGGCACTGATAGTCGACACCACATGCCGCGACTGCACTGCCCGCGCCCTGTCCACCACATCCCGTCAAAGTCGACATCCTATATGGGTGGCAGTTGGGTGATAGAGGAAATATGGACACTTGGCGCCACACTTTTCCATAAACTTTGTCCATCACTGATTATAAATGGCTATGGAATCGTTAAAGTTGTTGTTGTTGTTGGTGTTTTTTCCGCTCTTTGCAATTCGATTGAAGAAATACCTTTTGTGTGAAATGTTGGCAAAGAGTTTTTATTCTTTATTTATGAGAGTTTTATGACATTTTGATTTGCTGTGCAGACAACGACGACACGGCAGACGACGAAGGAGACTTTGATGGCAATGCAATGGTTTAAGTCCAAGTAGTCATTCAAATTTTATTTTGCAGGGTTTATAAAGTAAATATTCTGTGATAAATGATTACCTTATACTGAGAGTTATGCCAATTAAGAGTCAGAATAAGTATAAGTTTATGGGGGAGTGATCTAGGAATGGTTTGAAATAAACTACTGTATGACTGTTAGCGAATAAACAGTGGTTCTGATTAATATTGAACAATTGAAGACCAAGCACCATTAAAAGGATTATAATGATCGGCCTGGAAGTCGTGAAATAGCTATAACTGCAGCCTACAACATCTTCCTGTTAGTTCAACAAGGTCTTGTTGTTTCATTGAAAAACCTTCAATATTAATATGATGGTGCGAAAGCTTGACGCCTAAATGCAAGTATGTTATCCTTACCACACACAAAATCTCCTTACAAATCATTACTTATGTATGTACAATGTACATATAACGCTACTGAGGTCTTATATACAATTTAGAAATAAGACTGATCTTAATAGCTAATCCTCTCAACTTTTCCCTAGGTAAACCTTAATTGTAGTTGTTTTGTAGTAAATTGTTCATGGAATGAAAAAAGTTCTAAGAAATTTTTGTTGGCCTTTAAAAAAAATCGTATTTTGCCCTAAATTAATATTTTCATTGAAAAATTACCAAAATTTAGTTACTAGATAAGTCTCAAGTAATTGTAGCCCTTTTGCAGAAAATTATTAGTTGTAAGAAAAACATTACTCTTTGTGCCCTTAGTTTTTTAAACAAAGAATTCAAAACTAATTGTTATTAGATAGAGGTTTTAAAATTATTTGTTAAACGAAAAAAAATCACAAATTCTTATTGTTTAGTTTTTTTTTTACCAAAAATATTTTGTTATATAAAAAAAAAAATTGTATGTGTACATATCATTATTTGAAGCTTCGGTGAAAGAAAAAAAGGTGCATAATATGTGAATAAAAATAAATAGTGCTTAGTTCATATTTTGAAACCAGACATTAAATAACACAAATGTTAACAATAAAGTGTTAAAAAAAATAAGTTACCTTCGATACAAGCTCAAAAGCGTTGGTTTATTAAAAAGGCACGTACCTATGTAAAAATTGGAGTTCATAATATTAACGTTTAGACATTCCTCAATTTGTAAGGAAAAAACACTTCTCAATAATAACTTGTTTCCTAAATACCCACATAACCTGAGAATTATTCGAAAGGAAATCAATTTTTCACTGATTACTGTTGGAAACGAAAATTGATTGAGTGTAGATGTTACTAAAATGTATAAGTTAAAATAATGTAAATTATTTATATATGAATTTTATTTGGTGATTTTCAACAGCTCTTACTTTATACCAGTTAAGTTTACGGCAAGAAAAAACATTATTTTATTGATAACAATTTAGCAAAATCTGCAATTAACTGAATGCTTTTTTCTCCATTTTCCAGAATGCTAATTTTCCAAAGTGCTGAGACTAATGTTAAGATTTATGAGAAAAAATATTATTTCTTAAAAAAGATTTATGTATTAACATAACTTCTACTTCATCTATTCGAGCTTTGATATTTTTAACAAAGCTCAGAACTGGGTGACCAAATATTTTTTCAAATTTCGCTAATGCCAAAGTACAAAAGTTTATGTTAATATCATTTTTAGTTTGTGACATTTGTAAGCTTTCTTGCCAAACGAGGGATAGAAATAAATTTTGATTTATTTTATGTGTATGCAAAAACATATCATGTAAGTTTTTTTTTAAATACTATAACTAGAAAACTTTTTCTAAATTTTGGAACCGCTTTTGAGAAAAATAATATTTTTATCTCATGGCTTTGAAACTATTTGAAAGCTGAATTTTTATTTCTACAAAATCCCTATGTTTGTCTTAAAAATGTTTACTTTAAAATTTTTTGCAAATTTATGGTCAATTTTTGGAGCAACTGCATATTCGATATTTAAAAATGTCCATTTATTTCTAATATATAATTATTTCATTGTTTATTTATGTTTCATATAGCAAATTTGTGTGATCACTTTGTCCATTTATATATTTTAATTTCTGTTTGAAATAAGTTCAAAACAGAAGATGATCTTGAGCACTCTTTTACCGTTTAAAAGGCAAAGTAACTTTTTTTAATAATTTAACACGTAAAACAAAAATAAAGCAATGGTAATTTTACAAAATTGCTTTTTATACGTATTAGAACACGTGATTAGTAAAAACACAACTACTTAGTAATTAAAACTTTTTGTTTGAACTCTAAAAAGCTTTTCTTTTATGTATCAATATCTACACCTTTCAATGAATCTGACAAAACCATCACATGCAATTAATGACCCAGTATAAATTTTTCCACCTGTTCAACTGATCACATCATTTATGGTTTCTTTCAAATTTAATCAAGCTTATAATTACTAGTTGGATAAAGGTTGGACGTGCCACAGATGGTTGCTTCTAAAATCATCAAAGTCCATTTACACACCAAATATTACTTTGATCTTCAAAAAGAATACATTCTTAAATGTTTCCACGCTAAATTTATTCTTGTTATTATAAATTTTTTTAATATTGAATCCTTTTTCACACAAACCAAGCAAAAAAAAAATAAAACAATGCAATTAGTCTACATCACACGAAAATTCTTCTGTGATAGCTTTAAATGGAGGCGTATGTCATTTATTGGGATTGGGGATTATTTTCCATTTGAAAATGTTGATGACGACGGCAATGAAAAAATGGAGATGGAGAATACAGAAATATGTTTTTTGTTTGCGGAAGTTTGTTTGTGCGGATTGATGCGTTGCATTTAACCACCTATTGTATGCAAATTCTTGGGAAAAGTTTCTTCTGTTTAAATGATAAGATCACTGACAAACATAAGAATGTTAACAGATACTTTATTTATTTGGTTAGCATATAAGAAAGTTTCATGGACTTCTGTTTGAAAATCAGTAAACAATTAGGATATGTTGATATATTTGAGTACCCACCTTGTTGCCTTACTCAGGCAATTCTGATTTTTTTTCTTTTTTAACTTTTCAAAAAGTAAAATTGTTTCTGTTGTGTTATTATTATTTTACGATTTTATGAATGATATCATACTTTGTATTCCAGCTGTGTAATTTAACACATTGACTCCGTTTGGAGATCACAGTTGCACCCCTTGCATTTAACCTATTTAGTGTTTATGAATTGGATATCTTATTGGTTATGACGTGCATAAAATAACTTATAAATCGCAAACAAAACAAACATCTATTCATGCTTTTAATTAATTGCAACTGGAAATGCAACAATCACACTTTATACTCAGCCTACCTTCATGTTAGGCAGTAAGCTTATTTAATTGTGATTATGATTAGTAGCTAATAATTGAAGAAGAAGAAAAAAAAAACAAAAGGTGATACAATGAAGAACTAAGCAACACTTCGTATTTAATTAGCCACCATCACAGTACTTGAATACAAATATCATAATAACAAAGTAATAACTTGAAGTGTTATAGTGGGTTTTTATTCATAATAAAAACCAATAAAACTTTACGTTTTTATATGCTTAGTGCATTCGCCCACGGAAATAAAAGAAACAATGAGGAAAACAAATACTAAAAAAAAACAATTTCAATTGTACTCGTATAGCGGCATTTAGCTAGCTATATAGGTATACCCAGTACCCACTGAACTGAAATACTGGCAAATTTAATTGGAAGGAAACATGAATCCAAACATTTAAAAAATCATTTGAATTGTTTATTAAGTAACAATTCAATATTAATACTGCTTCTTAAATGCTGTATAGTAAACTCCAATTAAATGTACATATATTTTCAAGTATGTTTGCTGTGATTGATCGTGTTGGATTTTGATTAAATAAACTCAAAAATAATTTTAATTTAATTTATTCAAAACGTAATAACTTTTAGGATTATTGTTTCGAACAAGTAATCAAGTAATCAATTATTAACACAAAGACCTAAGTGAATAATTAAGATTTATGGTATTAACGTTTCGTTTAATTGTTTTAGAGTTAACACGCAAAGTTTCGAATTACTGTGGCGTTGATCAGTTGCTAATCTTATATGAAGGATGCGTAGGCATATACTTGAACCTATCAAAAGTTACACTACTTTTGAATTTAAGAGTTTGAGAACGCACCTACAGGGTGAAACAACTTTGAGTGAGACAAATTTTGACTTAATTTCAAAATTGACATGAAATCGACTTTATTCAAAAGACAATTTTTTGGTATTATAATTTAAATATGATTTCTGATACATGACTGCCACGGCTTTCTCGGACGTAATTCAACCTGAATGTCAAATTTTCATCACTATTTCCAACATTTGTGGCCGTATATCGGCAATAACGTGACGAATGTTGTCTTCCAAGTGGTCAATCGTTTTGGCCTTATCGGCGTCTATCGACTATCGACTTCACAAATCCCCTCAGAAAATAGTCTGATGGCGTTGAATCGCATGATCTTGGATCCCAATTCACTGGTCCGGAACGTGAAACTATGCGGTTACCAAACGTTTGCTTCAATTTATCAATGGGGCCACGAGCTGTGTGACATGTTGCGTCGTCTTGTTGAAAACCACATCTCCTGCACATCATGGTTTTTAAATTGAGAAACGAAAAAGTTATTAATCATGGATCTTTAGCGGTCACCATTGACTTTAACGTTCTGGCCAGCATCATGATTCCACCTACACATTAAGCCCACCAAACCCTCAGTTTTTCTGGATGTAATGTACACTTGAGAATTATCCTCACTCCAAATACTGTATTTTTGTTTATTGACGTAGTTATTCAACCAAAAGTGAGTTTCATGGCTAAACAAAACTCGCTTATGAAAATCGGGATCAACGGCAATCTTATTTTGGGTCAATTCACCACAATTTGGAAACATTGTTCAGGCGTCAGTCTATTTATTATAGAAATGTCAAACCAAATTTGTAAAATGGCAGCCAGTTAAAAAAGTGTTACCAACATAATGTTCTAAACCTCTAAAAAAAGACACTCTGTACTAATAAAGTGCCATCAACCATTTTATATTTTGGTACATATGGTATTTCTTGTCTGAAAATAACGGGCCGCATCAACATAACATAAAACATGAACACCTTGTTTGTAAATAATGTTATTGAAGCAGAATTTGAAGAATTAGGATCAATTTTTTTTTAATTTGACTGGCTAAAATGCCAACCGGTAAGTAGGTTATCTTGACCAATTTGTGTGATCAGCTCCAGTAAAATGGGTTTCCAGATTTAGGAAAACAAATTTGTATGATCCTTTACATAACTTCATGATAATGAATATACAGTCAACAAGATTTTTTCTTATGTACTGACTGTTGGAGTAAAGAAACATTTCTCCCTCACATTTATGTGTGGCCGTAAATATGGTTAAATTTTTGAAGACAACAAACCTACAACTGAGAAACTATCTTTTAAAAAAGGCTATAATAAAGTAATTACATCTGCAGAAAATAATCTTCGAACAATATAAATTATTGGTACCTACCTCAACAATTAAAAAACAATAATTCTTTTTTTTCCTGTGAGGAAGTAAAACCAAACTCAAAGGGTAGCCATAACTTAATTATTATCATTCTTTGCCAGGCGTGGCAATGGCACACTGCTGTTGAAAAACAATTTATTTAAGTCCTTCTTTTGTCAATAAACAAACACATTCGCTGATTGTTTTCCACCCACAAATATATAAATACAGTTGTTGTGATTTTCCAAACACCAAACACATTATCCCATCACATCAGAGAGCCATAATAATCATCACAAACAATGTAAACAATGACTGACCATCGTTTACTTAATTAAGTAATTCGAAAAGGTTAATCCTTCAGCTCGAGGTCATATTTACGACTATAAGTACCTATACCTATGTGTCTGTCTGTTGTAGGTAGGTATAAATAGAGACAGAGAGGCCAGAACACCAGTAATTGAACCGACCAACTCAGTTCTGAAGTTTTGTCAGGTCATACAGGTAAGCCAAAAGAATAAAAGTTCTTGCATTGGAACCGGACACACCAACTACAACAACAAAAAAACAACACAATTTTTCATTTGATGATGGCGATGGTTGAAAGTGGAGGCGGAGAGTTTACTTTTCCATATACTTGACCGATATGATGACGATGATGACCATTACAATGGTGATGATGATTATAATGGCTGTTGTTTTATTCTTATGTGTTGTAGTGCTGTTTGTAACAAGTGTTGTATTGTGTTCACTGCAAAGTGGCAAGTAGCAAGTGGCAAGTGCACTTCAATTTTACTACAATACAAAACGTTGCATGACCCTTTCATTTTGGCGTAATAATCGGTTGGTGCTGCGCTTTCATTTATATTGAATGTTTGCCTAGGGATGAACGCAGGCGATGGTACCTAGACGAAGACAGGAAGAGGAAGGAAGGTCATCGTATATAGTGTTGGGTGGGATGATTGCTAGACTATACTTTTATTGTCCGACAGGATTGACTACTGGCAACTCAAACAGGTATTAAATTTGATTTTACGATTTGTTTACGGTCTGTATGAAAGGTGCAAGGTGCTATACAAAGTATTTCAATTCCATTATATTAAGAGGCGTTATTGCTTTGAATTTTATTTTGTTGTATTTAGGATAGGTCAGTTTAACACTGTAGGACAGGTTCAAAGGATTTGATTTATACTCCATCTCCATCTCTATTCTATATGTACAGGGTGATGATTTAATGAACATTAAGGAATATTTTTAAATTATTGTCAAGTGCAGTAAATAGTTTATATGATCGCTGTTCATCAGTGGTTCCTTTAAAAACTTATAGTTTATTTACATTCTTGCGATATTATTTCTTTAAAAACGAAGCTCTTTAAGAATTCAGACAACAAGACTCTAAATTCGGAAATTCCATAAATCTAAAATTCAAAAAAAAAAACTAAATTCTGCATTTCAAAATTTTATAAATATTTACATAATTCTGAGCTCCAAAACTCTGGGTTTCAAAATTCTGTGTTTACTTTGATGTAAAACTTTGAAGAATTTGAATTTCAAATTACAATCCTAAAGAGTTAAGTTTTCGATTAAACAGAATTCCATATAGATTACGTCAGTTTGCGAAGTTATTTTGAAGAAGACAAAAATTTCAAACTTGTTTGAGAAAAATTAAATTGTTTGATAAAATTAAAAATATTCGCCATATTTTGGCCGGCTTATGACATCTCGTAGAGTAGAATGGAAACATTTCTTAGAAGTGAAAATACTTAGTGTTGATGCTTGAAATAGATGCCAGAAAGTTTTATTATGCAGAAGTAAAACCGGATCTCAGGTTTTTGGACCAAGACAAGAAAAACACTGTATGGTCCACTCATTTAGATGGGAGGGACAATTTTCTAAAACAAATTAATAAAAATAGAAAAAAAATATTAAAAACCATGGTAACACTTACAAGGCTGTGATCTTTTTGAAAAAATAATTTTCAAACTCAAAATTTTGAAAAAAAACTTAAATTTTTATGTTCAAAGTAATTTTTTTCCAAGTTTTACTATATTTTAGTAAGCATTATTTTTTTTTTACAATTCAATAAATTTGTCAATTAAAATTTGAATACTGAAAATCACATGGTTACTACGAGTCGACGTAGGTAGGTATTTATACTTTCAATGTGGGTGAAGCAGACGAAGGTGCACGAGAAAAATATTTCCCCTAGTTTCGATTAGAGTAATAAAGTTGAAATACTATTACTCACACAATTTATGTGTACCTAGGAAAAATATTTTTTTAATTGTCAGCCAAGTAGCTAACGATCGTCTTCTTGATAAATTTTTTGATTGGAAATAAAATCAATGTTCTATTAAAGTTTGTTTAATTAATTATTTTAAATTATATTAATACATATTATGATTGTAGATGTACCTAACTTGATTCATTATCAAAAAAAAAATTAAATATTCGAGAAAGTGCCATGCATAACTCACTCTGTATCTTTTTTGATTTAAAAGCTTCAAAAGTTGCAAAGTATAGATAAAATGATTTACTGTGTTAAATCTCCACATACCTACCTACATTAAGATAAAGAGCAATTTAAAAAAAAAACATAAAAAAATATTGCTCAAACTTTAGCAAAAATAATTTATTATCACTTCAGACAAAAAAAAATACTGCAAGTCTTAAATTGTCAAGTTTCAAATCCCCACGCCATCATACAGCAATTCCAACCAATATACATACTTTGTTGACGATCTGTCTGCCATTATAACTTAACAAAATAAAACAACTTATTCATGTACATTGTACATATTTACCTTTACCCGCACAGAGTATCAAACATATGAAAAAGTTTAAACGGAAAAAGAAGTCAAACTTAACAAAAATATCAATATAAAACATCATAGAAGGTTATAACATGTACTTTGAGAGATTTCACCAAAGACATTCCCCAAATAATGCGCTCCATCTCTAATGAACCCAAAAAAGTTCGACATCAAAAACTTCTTTTTCTTCTTCTCTTACTTTTCATTTTTTTTTTTCAATTTTTTGTTATTCAGTGCGGTCTTACCTTTTTGGTTAGAAGTTTCTTTCTTTATTTTCCGGTTTCTTTGCTTCTTCTAGTATTACCCTCATCGCAATGACACAAAATAAAATAAAATGAAAAACAGAAAAAAAAAATACGAAAAAGAAGAAGAAACTCAATGAAATACCCGCAGCAATATCAAAATGTGCGGAGCAGCATAAAAGGATCAACAACAATCGCCGAAATGGCCCATAACGAGGTCGTAAAAATTTTGCTACCTAATATACTCTGGATGCTCTGTGTGTGCAATTTGAGGACTCGTCGACGAAATAACTTTGATAAAAATATGGCATGGCAGGCAGCATACGTAGGTATACTACGTAAACTGAAACGCACACCCTATAGTCTTCCCTGTTTGTGTACATAGGAAGGAATCACATAGTTTTGGGGCCATCATGAGTTGTTCCCTTGGCAATTCCTATGATATCAAAGGTGTATTTTGCGAGAACTAAAAGATGTAGTGCAACAATTATTTTTAAATTTCTATCAAGTATCTTTAAAGCACATGGTATACGTGTTTATTTTCTAGTCCCCATGTTTCTGATCTCGTGGGTATGATGGAGTTTGGTCAAAACAAGATAAGTCTAAAGTCAATTTTTTTTTTAGTACGGTGTATATAAGTAAGTATTTGACACACATTTTGATCATCGGAGGACGATCTTACTTATTTTTTAGTAAACTCGTATCACTCACTTTTGAACGCCATCTTGGAATATGTACGTGATTTACACTTTCGTGATTTACACATTAATCGTATTCTTTATGAAACTTAATTTTTTTTAAATTTCCAACATTTCCTGCATAACACTGCCTGTAAAGTATTTTTTGTATTGGACTTTTATTGCTTCAAAATTCCGCATCGCTAAATACAGTTTCACTAAATCCTGCTTTACAAAAGCGTGCCGCTGCATTACTATATTGATAATTGTTTACCTTAAAAAAAATACTAAAAAAGAGGCTGGGTGCGACCCACACTGATAACTTCCCATTTGTGATCTTGAAAACTGTATATTTAGTTTTTTTTCAAATAACCAAATTTTCTGCGAAACAAACTTTAGCTGTTAAATTCAAACAATCATTTTTTAAGATTGAAAAGCATTTTAATTATTTAAAGAGATTTACGAAATGCACATATACATATTATTATAGAGATTGTTGATGTATAAGTTTTGTTTCCACTTGACCCAGGAGGCAAACTTCCACGCGTTTTTTTAACGAATGTAGAATTTTCTTAGTTCTGTTTAAATTTTTGTTTAAAATGTAAGTTAAGTATATGTCAAATATATACCTGGCTGTAAAAATTTTATTATGTATAAAATTAAATTCCTAATGGCAAAGTCAATATCATTGCTCGTTCTCCAAATATTCGAGTCGAAAAACCAATTTTACCACTTTTTAGTTTATTTTTTTTTATATTTTTTGTCAAAAACTGTCAATTTGTCAAAATTTAACCGTTCATAAAAAATTGTATTATGTATAAAATAAAATATTTTAGAAGGCACAATCGTTGTTCGTTCTAAGGATATTCGAGCTGAAATACAATTATTGTAACTACTTTTCTTTAGAATTTTTAACAGTTTTTGATTTTTTGTTAAAAAACTGCCCATTCAATATTTGTCAAAATTTTATCAGTTGCTAACAATTATGTTATGTAGAAAATAAAACAAACAAGAAGTCAATATCGTTACACGTTTTTGAGAAATTTGAGTCGAAAGACAATTTATACCAATTTTTGGTAGTTTTTAATTTTTTGTAAAAAAACTGTAAATTGAATTTTTTTTAAATTTTCACCAGTAGTCGAAAACAACATTTTTCGTAAAATAAAATTATTTTAAAGTTAATATCGTTTTTCCATCTAAGGATATTCGAGTTATAAAAATTTTTTTTTTAGTTTTTTTAATTTTAAAAAATAACGGAATTTTGATTTTTTTCCACATTCATATCGAATTTGTATAACGTCATAATGTGTCGAATAAAATTTATTTCAAGTCAATAGCATTATTTGTTCGTGAGATATTTGAGCCCAACCAAAATTTTCACTTCTTTTTTAAACTGCTATAGTAAAAAAACAGCTGATTGAATATTAATAAACGCCCTTTCAGCTTCTTTCGAAGTTATTATCTGTAATACAAAATTTATTTCAAGTCGATATCTCTACTCGTTCTTGAGATATCGACTACGAAAAATGGTACCAGAACGTACGGACGTAGGAACGTAGGAACGTACGAACGTACGTACACACGCACACACAGACATCTCTCTAAAAATGATTGATATAGGCTCTAGGGACCTTGAAACGTCGAGAAATGTCAAAAATTTCAATTTGACAAATCGGACCGATTACAATAACTCCCTATGGGAAGTTAAAAATTTGATCAGACATTTTGTGTAAGATAAAATTTCTATGTACCGCATATTTGGAAATTTCTACACTTTCTGTCATAAGATTTATAATTGTGAAAATACTGAATTCTTGTTCAAAAATGTTAGAGAAAGAAATTTGACATTTATTTTGGTATTTTTTCAAAGCGTATCAGTCAAACCAGTCTTTTTAGTTCATCGGATACCTTGTGTTATAAAACTTTGTTGTATTTTTACTTGTTCGTGTATAAGTAATCTATGTACCAAAATATAAATAAAAAAAAAAAAACATTTTATAAAAGTGATCTTAACTTTTTACGTGAATTTTTTATCAAAAGTGTCTTTTTTCAAATTAAAAACTTCAACACCAAATTACACAATACTGATTGCAAATAGGTTCTTATAATTAATGAAAATCGATAATATTAAATTGAGTTTATATAAACTAATAAAAATTATTAAAAAATACTGTTAGGTTTACTAAATTGACTGCCACAAATATATTATACGCTTCACAATTTTATTTATAAAATCGCTATATCACTTCTTCATTCTTAAAATTTTTCTCTTAACAAATTTTGCATCTAGCAGTAATTACTATGTTTTACAGAATTCTGGTAATTATAAGAAAACAGTTTCGAAAACTTCAAATGTTTTATGTGTTCGAAACTTTTCTTTTATTTTTCAAGCGATTGTGTAAAACAAAATTTTAACTCTAAATTAAATAATTCATATCAATATTTTGGGATCAAGTCCTTTATCATTTTCATTTGAGGTCCTTCAAGATTACGGTCAAATACTTTAAAAAAATAAAATTCAATTTTTGTAAAAAAAAATTACATGATTTAACTGAAAAAAAAGTAAATTGAATATTTGAATTCAAAAAAAAAATCTTAATAAACGAGAAATTTTACATTGTTGCATTGATTAATTGCTCCTCATTAAAATTTCCAAATTTTACATTTTCAAAAATAAAAATTTGAAAAATCAAATTTTACAAACAGTAAGATCTTGTAAAAAACGTTACGAAGAATATTTCTTTTTTTTTGTCGAAAATAAAATTCTCTATACAAATAAAAATATTTTTTGGAAAATTAGTTCTGTGAAACAATATTATCGAAAAAAAAACTTCTTTCAATAAATGTTAAATAATAAAGAAAATATGTTTGTTAAAAAAAAAAAACATTATCAATAAATTATATTATGGGAAAATATGTCGATAAAAATATTAAATATTTGTCATATAAGCCATCAAATATTTCAAAAATAAATGTTTTACAAGGGAATTTAGAAAAAATGCTCCCTGCTTCGAATACGCGCTTATTTTAAATACTTCCACCACCTTCTTATACGATTTTTTTGGTCTCCTATGCAATATGATATAACCGAAACTGGCAAAATTCACATTTTCACCCAACCTATCGACAAACACATTCCTTCCAGATTCACTTAGAGGTGGTGTTTGTGCGGTGGGAATTTGCAGAGAGTCATACAGGACTCTTCTATCGCACCGATTGCTGTCCTTCTCGACTTTTTTTTTTTGAAACACTATCTTTTGCATTGTTGGGTCTGGCTAAACTCACCCTATAGATACATTTATGAACTGACTCAAGTATCTATTAGGACACTTATGGGTGTTGTTTCAAATTCTAGTTTGTTCACTGCGTGATGATGAGGATGCTGATCGTTGATGGTTGTCATTGTCATTGTCATGTCCTCCTCTTTTTCCTTTTGCTCAATCAAGGTTAACATTATTTGACAGCCAAAACATTATGTTCTGATTGTTCGTTGAATTTTTATAACTCAATTCTCGATTATCAGACCACAAAGCCATGAAAGCAATATTTATTAAGGAAGGGATAAATAAAATGCAAGCAAAACTGCATGAGCCAACGCCATCACTATACCAGCGAGTGCCAAAGTGCGATAAAGAAAACGGAGACAGAAATAATTATTGTTATTAATATTTCAATAGCAAAATAGTAATTTGTCAGTAGTTTTGATTTATTATATTGAAACAAAAAAAAAATAAGACAAATGAACTCCAGAGAGAGCAAGAGTGACAATTAATTTATGACCTGTTTTTAATTGCTGCACTGTCGCGTTTCCGTTTTGAATATCAATTAAATATATTTTTGCGAGAGAGGTAGGTAAAAGTACCTAGGTTTCAACATTGCACTTAAATTGTACAAAACTACCATCAACTCCATCACTATACCATCAAGTAGTTAAATTTGCATGGTCATGTAGCGTCGGAAGACATGAGCGGAGGCGGTGAAGATAGATGGCAACAGAGAAGGGGGGTATATGGCAGAAGTGGTAGCAGTATAGCAGCGTGTGAGGTTGCTGGCAAAACAGAGACAGTGACCACCAGCTGTCTATACATATATGGATAGTGAGGAGCATAAATGCTAATTGATATACTGGTCAGGGAATTTAAATATTACAACAGATAGGTAGGTAGTGATGAAAAGGGAGTTGGATAAATACCAAAGAAGCAATTAGCGAATTTGCAAGTTGGTGCATTTGAAATTGCGAATAATTTCAAAAACTATATTAAAACGTATAAAAATAAATAATAGGTAATGGTTGAAATAAAGTTAAGTAGCATAAATATACTAAAAAACTAAAAAGTTATAATTATGTAAGGATATTGCAAAAAATATAAGATGTATAGAATGTAAAATAAATTAAATATTTATTTATTTATTTATTTATTTATTCATTTATTCATCTACGGATATTAAATCTTACAGACTGCTAACAATTCAATTATAATTAAATAAAAAACTAAATATAAATATATAAACATGTATAAATAAGTATATTTAAAAAAATACTAAACTCAGAGCTAATGTACAATATTTTGTAAATTAATTTTAAATTCTAGTTTGTTTATTGAGAGATCAAGTTCATTACATAAAGAATTAAAAAGATTAATACACCTAGAAAAGGATTCATTGCAACCATAATTGTATCTATGTTTAGGATTATTAAGAAAATGACGTAAACACAAATCTCTCTCTGGAATATAGATCCCAAAGTAATTCAAAATTGGTGGACACTTTATACGACCGTCTTTTTTCCAAGGAATCAAGTCCAACACCCAGATGCATATGATGGATAATCAGTTCTCCATTTCAGCTGCCCAACTACAAATCTTGTAAACGCTTCCTGCACTCTTTCAATACGTATGTTATCCTAATGGAAGTAGAAGCAGATCACACAATTGAACAATACTCAAGGATTGGACGAACTAAAGACATGTAAACTGATTTTAAAGCGTAAGGGTTGGAGAACTCATTGCAGTTTCGCTTAACGAAACCAATTAGCCCTGGCTATAATATAGTCAATATGTAACGAAAACAACAACTTTGGATCAAAAATGACTCCAAGGTCACGAATCTCAGATTTGCGATCAAGAATCTGGTTGAAAATTTGGGGGTTCTGTATTATTGGAACTATAGTACGATGTGCTGTAAAGACATTCAAAGGAAGAACATTTTTTTCACACCAAACGGATAAAGTATTTAAATCATTTTGAAGATTTTGATGATCGATTCTATTTTTTATGCAAAGATATGTATATTTTGAGATCATCAGCATACATTAAACATAGAAAATTTTTTAAAAGAAAGTGTATTTCAAGGTGACTTCCTTGAGGAACTGCAGATGAAACTTTAATAATTGTACTTGAGACGAAATTTTCCAATTTCACACATTGTGTTCTATCATTAAGGTAGCTAGATTCATGGGATTCATGGGTCGCTTTTGGAATGGATACCAAAAGCGACCCATGAATCCCAAAAACTTTTAGTTTAGTTTTAAGAATTTTATGACAAATTGAGTCAAAATATTTGGCTGTGTATTGAAGTGTCCTAAAAAGTAAACTTTTGAATGGAGTTAAAATGCTACAGTAAAAAAAATTGACGGCCGACCCCGAGACAAAACCAGAGGTTAGACTTTTTTGAGTTTCTTCTCCGTCTCGTTGCAATCGATATCAGTTTCGGTATCTTAATACTTGTTTTTTCCATTTCAAGTTAATATTTTTAAAATCAGTTTTTTTTAATGTTTATCAACATTTTTATAAAAACCTGTATAACTATGTTATAATTTTGTTTTTATTGTAAAATTTTCCACAACCTAAGTCTGTGCATTTTTTCTTTACAACCAATAGCTGGAAAAAGTAATATAATTTTATTCAAAAATTTCAAAAGAATATAAAACAGTTTCGAGAAGTTTAGAAATTTGCTGGAATTTGCTCTATTTCACCCCTCAAAGTCCGAGTCCAAACCTTGGACACTTAAGCAAGCAATTGTGATTTTACAAGGCTATATAAAAATATTTTATTTGTAACAGAACCACGTTAGAATGTTATCTAATATTTAGAGCGTGCAATTTACGAAATTGACAAATTCTCCAAGAATATATTACTTGTGAAGACTAGAGTGCTTCCCAACGGAGCCGTAAAATTGTAGGTTCCTTAATGCTTGTTCCCAGGATTGGTTGAGAGTTGTAAGTCACTTAGGCTCACAAGAAATTTTTAACGATGATTGCAATCGAAAAGTAGTATAGGAAGATATGGCAGATCACATTTTACGTCTTTGAAGATAGGAATAAAATGCCTTTTTCTCAACAATTTCTTGTGTTATTAACTCGAGTACGAACAAGTTACAAATTTATATTGATTTTTTTCTTGAAATTCATGGAAAACTATAAATTTAGAGCTTTGCTATATTTCAATCTCCTAGTACACTTGGTTGCTGAGAAAACCTTGACCCTGCGTTAAAAAAAAATGAGCTAAAAAAAAAAAATTAAAGAGGTTTCAAAATTAAAATTTTTTTTTCCAAAAGAATGTGAAAAATTGCAGAAACAGCGTTAAAACATTTTTTTTAATTTTTTCGCACTTCGCTTCACAAAATATTGGTGGAAAATATTCAGATTCGAATTCAAAAACTTCAACAACTTAAAAATCAAAATTAAAAAACTGCTGTATTTGCGTCCAAAAACATCAATATTTTTCAAAACTGTTCGGTATTCTATTTTTGTTTTAAATATGCAATGCTATGGGAAATGGGTTTGATTCTCACATTCAACAAACAACATTCTAATTTCTCTGGAAACAAAAATGTATCGGCTTCTATATCAAATGACCTAACGCCACTATCCATGTAGAAAAAAAAATTAAGAACAAAAATAATTCCCAACTGTTTTTATAAACAACTACTAAAAAATTATTTAAATATACTTACTCTTCAATGCTTCTGTTTTTAATTTTGTTTTGCAATTTCAACACCTTTGAGCGTTTTTCGTATTATTTTATAGATATGTATATGTATATGTATTTAAGGAAGTAAACACTTATGTTAGTATAACTTTTATAACTTACAATACCTACTCCTATTTTCTTCAAAGGTCATCCTTGCAATATTTATCACTTCAAATCACTTCATCTTAGATTCTGTTTTGTTAAGTGAACTATTTTCTAAACTATACTGTTTCCATTCAATCAAAATCCCTTTCACATAGTGAATTATATAATTCCAAATAGGTACCTATCTAATTTCCGACTGTATCCCAGCATTCATTTGACATAAAGAGTTATGTAGCATTGAAAAATTCCAGAGTAAAAGCAATTTGTTGCGTATTTGCATAACAAATATTTTTAAAATTAATTTCCAAACACCTTTTTCCAAATATCTTCCATGATTAATAAGTCTTCTTAAATCATTGGACTCAATCTACCTTCTCAACACAAAATACTAATCTATAGATGAGTGCAACTCTATCATGTCTAATCAACAATCTAATAAATTCAAACCTAGGTCAAACAAAAACCCACTTCAAAAACTAAATTGACTTACCTCTTCTGTTTTAACATGTTGTCAAATAAATTCATCACCCTTCACCATCAAAAAAAAAAAAAAATATTCAAATTCTTCAGAAGCGAAAGTCTGTGACCGTTAAATCTCAAAATGTCACAAAGTCATAAACGCCCAAATACAACAACTTCTTTACCCAACAAAAACAAACGAAAAAAATCAACAAAAACAAATCGAATTAAATTAAAATGCAATAAAACGACACTTTGAGTGAAATTTTCAATAAACTTGATAGTTTTTATTGCAATCATTTACGCTCAACGATAATCGTACAATAATCGTAAAAAAATCATAAAACCTGCCGTTGTTGCCGCAGCAGAGAATTAAGTTAATGGTGGTTTTGGTTTGGTTTGGGCGACAAGCAACAACGACGATGATGATGATGATGACGATGGTACTGGTGATGGTGGTTGTGCGATGGTGATGTTGATGGCTGTGGCATTGGCGAGATTGTTTCTGGTGGTGTTAAGCAGATATCACAAGTGTCCGCCTTTGATTTTATGTGGTCTTAAATGGCTTCACCATCAGTTACCAAGTCCTGCTACCAAGTGTCTTGAGTAGACATCAAACTGACATGTTTGCCTATGTGGTCCTTGGTCCACTATGGCAAAAACCGCTCCTGATTGGATTCGGCGAGGTGAGTCGTAAAAATCGGAACAAAAGAAACATCAACATCGGTTGCGGCGAATAAAACGCACCGTCTATCCTAGTTCCTCCACTCACTTGACGTTGGCTGTCAAAAGAAAAGCGTCCTCCAAACATTGCTACCGAAATATACATTTAACATGCGCCCTCTGTGCTCTGTGGCTTACGGTTACGTTGCTTCCGTAGACGTTTATGACCTCTTTTACGACTTAGCGCCCTCTGTGCCACTTGTTGTGTATCCACATAGTCTTGTCAATTCTCAGTAACAACAACAACAACCACAAAATCCCAAAAGAACAAAGAGTGCGAGTTAGCTACATTTTGTTGATTGTTATGTCACATTTTTGTGACTATTCTGATATAGGCTGATGATCAGGGTGAAGGTCGTTTTCATTTTTACGACAATTTTACGATCAGACAATCAGTTATCGTGATGGTTTTTTTTTTTTTGTTTAGCCCATCACATTGGAGTATATGTAATTTCAAGTGATGAGTCGAGGCAAAGTTATGGCCCACTTCAAATTTTATGTACTACACGCTATTGTCTGGGGCCGCATAAAAAATCCATAAAAAAGGATAGTAAAATAATCTTTTAACTGTTTGTTTTGACGGAAGATTGTCAATTAGATGTTTTCTTTCATAGGGTTTTTCCTTTTATGCATGAGCTGGGCTGAAGTGATTTTGGTTTATTTTACGAGCATTTGCGGTTCGGAGGCATTCGTATAGACCTGGAATTAGAAGATAAAATGGAGATTTATTAATTGTTGAATGTGGTATAATACCAACGAATAATAAAATATAAAATATATGTATCCTATAAGACATTTAAATGTTTGTTATGAAGATGGCCAGACCTCATAGAAAATTTGAAATTCAACAATAAGTAAAATTATTGTTTCTATTTTCTTGCTGTTTGGAGTAGATTCAGAAGTTTATGAATCTGAATGTTGATTAACTGTTGCGTAAAAATTCAATATATCTATTATTTAAACTAGAGAATTAGAAATATAACTTAGCGATAATTGACATTTTTTATGTAAGATAAGATTGAGTTTTTTTTTAATTTTACATTTTGTAACAAGTTATTAAAATTAATTCTTGGTGACAATGGGTAGACGATTGTTTGTTTTCTTTTTTGAAGTCTAATATCTTGCCCGTAATAGAAAAATAAGATTGTTATGGGGTCGGGGTCACTTAATCAGAAAAGATGCTAAATAGTTTATAAATAAAAATGTCAAGAGAGTTTGATATTTTTAAAGCAACCAAAAGTCACGTTTTTTATCCATGACTGTGTTCTAAAATTCTGTAAATGACAAAAAAATATGTCTTTTTATAAAAAAAAATTCTTCTTTATCATTTGCAGAATTTTGGAAAAAAGAAATTTTGAAATACAGAATATGGGTTTTCACACTTTAAGAATACAAAGTTTTTTATTCAACATAGAATACAATCCAAGAAAATTATTTTGTGTTTTAAAAAATGGTATAGCGATAAGTTAATGGTTTCTTAAGTTATTGTTCTTACATAAAATTTTGATAAAAGCGAAGATTTTAAATAATTAAGAGTTCCTGAAAATAACTAAGCGTCGGGGTAAATAAAACGTATATGGATTGAAAGGGAATTATTTTATTTTCCTTAAAAGTTATCCTTGGAGCTGGCTATTACGACCCTTGTATATTTATAGCAAATTATTTCTTCGTATAAACAAGGCTTTTTATTTTTTTAAAATAGAAAAAGGTGCTCAGTTATTACCCTATCTGTGGTTTGTATTTCTGTCCGTACTTTGACCTATACGAGAAAAATACTTTTCATAAACAAAAAGGGTTTTAAGCATTTGCTTTATCTCTGAATATCATCCAAGAGCTAAGTTGTCTGCTCTTCAAAACTGTTTGGAATTCCTCTAGTTTTTGATTTTCTTTGTTTTATCTGTTTTTCTGTTTTAAGGGAAAATCATATATATTTTACTCATAATAGATCCTAAGAAAATGTGAACTTTAAATTATTGTCATTTTAGATCTTTTATCTTCTGAAAGTCAATTGTTAAACTTGGCCAATTAATAGAAACTTAATTAAATAATTTTTAAAGCAGTTCTGAAATGAAGTTACTTCGGTTCAAATTAGTTTTTAAAATACAGTTCACTGATAAGATAGATATCAATGTTTTTTTTTTTAAAGTTCCAACTTGCCTTGTTTTCCAAAATCACATCACATCTTAAATCAAAAATAGATTTCCACAATTGAGATTTCTATCTTCCAACTTATGTTATTCAATAATAATTGAAATTCAATACTTTTCCATATTTCTGTTAAATTCCGTTGCAGAACAACAGCTCCTCTGATAAAGATTAATGTTTAAAAGATGGCATTAGCTCAGATCTTAAGAAAATAAGACCACATGTCAGATATTGAGGCGTAGCAAACAACTTAAACCTATTAATATCTTAGTTCTCTCTGAAATATATGACAACTTATAATGAAGGATAACACATTTACATGCGGATACATCCGAAGTACCGCAGTTAGTATAACAAAGATGGCTGCAGTAAGAAAGGAAATCATGTGTAACCGCAGTAACATAACATATGTTCCCACAAAATTGAAACAAGCATCCCTTTCTAGTATGCTCAAATGTCAAATGGAAGAAATCACCAAAAAATAATGAGCGGCCGACCGAATGCATTAGCGTCATTCCACCATAATGAGAAATTCTGTCGCTATGAAACGAAATAGACAACCCTTTTGGTTCTTTGAATTGAATTATAAAACAGTGACATAATTATTCAATACTGAAAAATCTAACAACAGCTGTTGTATTCTATTTCTAAGGTATATCAGCCCTGTTGACAGACCTATTCAAGGAAAAAAGACAATTTTCACCTTATTTTCTTTTATAGTCTAACAAAAGAATCAAACACACAAACAGAGCCAAATTATGAATTGCCCCTTTGCCACCTTTACAGGCGCTTAATTATAAATGGCCACCAATACCGACAGTAAATAATAATTTAGGAACACCAACTACACACATTAGTTCTCTTACCCAAAAATAGAAAGTTTTCTCTTTCTCTGTGGTGGTTTGTTATCAGATGCACCATACCGCATCCTGGCTTTTTAGAACAACAATAACTCGCTGGAAAAAGGCTCAACAACCCAAAACAATGCAACGACAAAACAAATGTCTATTAGAATGGTATACTCCAAGCAAACCGATAAAACTACAAAATTCAAATAGGCACGAAACACATAGAAATAGATAGGAAAAAAAATTACTGTATGTCCTAAATGGCGTGACAATAATGCGCCCTAACCTACAAAACAAAATTGCTATGCCAAACCGTGTAACGAGCCAAAGCGATCTTCAAAAATTTTTATGATTTATTGCTGCTTCTGCAATACCGAGATAGAAAACACAATGACCAACAAAATATGATTTTTTTTTTTTTGTTTTGCCTGGATCCTCTCTGAATGTCCTGCTCTACCTTTACCTACACACATAAATCCTTTTGACATTGGAAAATAAAATATATTGGTTCAAATCGAATGAAGTATCGTCTGTTTATAATCTCAAGGAGATAACAAGGTCCATGACAACTGTAAATTGCCAACTTTCTTCCAATAGTTTTTGAAGACATTCAACATATAACAACAACAACTATCACAAACACGCACGATAGGTATAAAAAATTATATCTTTTTTTTATGATTTATGAATTATTTTGGTTTTTGTCCTTCACGCAGTCATAATTTTACACGTTGTTGGTGTTCCTCAAATCCTACATTTATTACACAGCCATTAGATAAAGGATAATGAGGATTCTCTATTATATAGGTTTTGTTTAGTATGTAGGTAACGCTAAAAGGCAATCTTGTAAACAAAGCAAAAAAAAAGGAAAAAGACATAAAAAATTCATTTGAAGTTGGAAAAAATGCTCAAGTGATTTTTTGTTTGTGTAAACTGTTAGAAATTTGTTCATTGAGACGAAAAATTGGAAGCAATTAGAAGTTTCTTGAAGGAATTTTGTTTCAACTTCAAGGACACACTGTGCAAACAAAAAAATTGCAAAGTATAATTAATATAAAAATTCCCTAAAATAATAAAAGAAGTATTTAGTATTTGAGAATGTTGTTATAAATAGTCTCTCCATTACCTTACAAGAACGTTATGTGACATTTTTCAATAGTTAGCTTCGTAGTTTGATTATGAAATATAAGTCAACTGTCATAGGTGTTCAGGTAATTGTATCAGTTAAAAGGACGTCGCAAGAAATCGCTCCTCAAAGTCCACTTTTGGAACAACAATTTTAAATTTCACTAATTATGATTTACTTTTTTTTTAAATAAATTAACTTGATGCTTACATTAAAAAGTTGCCTAAGCTATTCCCTCCAAACATGTTTAAGACTTCAGACAGATCTACTCAACTTGACAAAAAAACTTCATTGAAAGTATCTTCAATCCTTAAAGTCAAACGAAATTACCTCATTGCATCAAAATTAATTAAAATTAATTAGTATCCTTAATTTTTTTTATTTTAATTATGTGGCTTATCTGCAAAGGTTTTTTTTTACTTGTCACTCAAATCCGTGATTTATCTTCAACTATAAGCGAAATTTTGAAAAGAAAATAAGTTTTTATTTGAATTCAGAATTTTATTTGACATCGAGTTTTTAAGTTAAAAAAAATTCAAAATTTTGTAAACTTAGTAAACGCAAGTAACTGCAAAAACTTCTTAATGATTCCTGTAATTACTTGTGTACATTCTTTTTCTTCCAAAGTCAGTCTTAATGTTTTCAATACGAGAATTTTTTTGTTCGTATTTGGCTGAGTGTTGGTGCATGTTATGAAATGTAACCGATTCAAAATTTAGCTTTTATAATTCTGTGCGTTGTTTCTATAAAAGCATGTTTTCTTTTTTTTGGGGTATCGTTCATGAGGATGTGTACAAGGTATTTTTATGTAAATAAATTTTGCATTACTAATCAATCCTGATATTTTGAATATCATAATTGTTGTATACCGGAAACTAAATGGCCTTAGTTAAAGATATTCAAATATTAAAAGATAAGAGCATAGGATATTCAGATATTTAAGATATTTAGATAAGAACAATGTAAAGTTTTTAAAGATTGAAACCAAAATTTAAACATTGAACATGAACAATTGACGTACTCGAAATTACCTTTCCAATAATATGTACAGTAGGTACATAACGCTTATAAGAAACTTAGAAATTGCCCAGTATTTATATCTAGGCGTGCATGTAAACGACTTTTGCAGAAGCTGCATGGATGAAGAGGAGGAGGAAACAATTCCACACCTTCTTTGTACATGCCCAGCTCTGTCCCATAAACGTAGACTCCAATTAGGAGAATTCTTATATAACGATCTTAGTGATCTAGCAAATACTAAGATTAGTAGCATCGCGCATTTCGTGAGAAACTCAAAATGGTTTAATGAGTAAAGAAGGATATCTTCCAGATCCTTGTGGTATCACAACGGACCAATTTTATTGGTCTAAGTAGGTCAGTCTTTCACTGACCGCCACTGTAACTTAACCTAACCTAACCTAACCTATATCCCCAGAACGGTAGTAAATCAAAAATAATAATTTAATTTTTCTTTAAATAGTAATCAACAAATTCAATGTCAGATGTAACATAACTGAATTCCTCAACAAATATTAAATTGCACCATAAATGACATTTGCATTTTCTGCTTAGAATTTTTCTAAGAATCCGCTTATTTCTTATGAAATTCTTGAGTTTTTTTTTTATTTGTTAAACAAAATTTTTAAATCCAATCGTACAACCGTGATAATAAATAATAAATTATATATCAACTGACTTAATGAGAAAACGTAAAGTGCACAAATATAAAAATGTATGGACATTTGTAAAAAATATTAAACAAAAAATTGCGCAGTGGTCTAATTTTAATATTTAATTTAAATGTTTACTTTAAGATATGTATAAATTTGTAATATTTGCTATTGAATTTTAAAACAAGTAAAGAGTCGTTCTTTCAATTACCAACAACTAATATATAGTTTGGTTATTTTCAACAATCAGTATCTTCGAAACCAGTAATTGGAGCACATTACACTAACTTATAAGGCGTACAGAATTCTGTTTTTCACAATTATTCTTATCCACGGCAATATTAATTCAAAATTCTGTTATTTTTTTAAATAAATTACTAGGTAGGTACAGCATTTATTAAGTTCCTTCTTCATGATAAAACAAACATAAAAGTATAGACAGGTTATCCAAACTCTTATTTCTTTAATAAAAAAAAAACCTTTTCATCCAATTTAATTAATTTCCACTAAACAATTATTATCGAACATAAAAGCAATTGCTTTCCTTTTCATAAAAAAAAAAAATAAAAAATATTTTCCAAAAAAAAATTATAATCATCAAAGAGAAACTTCAATGCGTTTTCTGGTTTCTTTTTGGAGTTCTTAAATAATGAAAACAGGTAGGTTCACCTACCAACCTGATGCCTTCCCAAAACTCACTTACTATAACCAACCTTCTTGTACCTACCGCCATTTATCCAGCCACCATTCGTGTGGACAAGGATATAATATTCTCTCCCACAGTTCCCAAAAGCAAGAAAAACAAGTATCATGTTTCCCCCTTTCCATCATTTCGACTGTGCGGAGATGTAGCCAGGCGAGGTAGGTACATATATATTATCCCACAACAAAAACCACTTTTTGCCACAGAATCATCTCATTCTCAAGTGCACAATTATATTCCATGTCCCATCATGATTGCAATTCTACCCTATATCCCAGCCACCAAACACTAAATACTTACTCTACCATTTTTTTTTTTCATATAGCTAGTTTATACCCGTTTATAACCCGTGTCGCCCTCACTGACTCAGGACTGACTTTCAACTCTCTCATACCTACACTAAAAACAAAAACAACAAATATAAAAGAACCAAAGTATAAATGGGTGATTTTAGCTGCAGTAACCGACGACATTTACGATCATTTTACGAGCAGTAAAAATCAAAATCCTAATTTATGCTCACAACTTTGTTGTTTGTGTTGTTGTTGGTTGGGTTTACCTCTACGTCTTGTTTCATTGAATTCAGCAGCTTTATAGGTATTAAACCGACTAACTGGCAGTATGTTTCATTCATTTTATTGTTTGTTTTTATAGATATTTAACTCGGAAATAAGAGCAAATGTATCTTATGGATATTTTAATTTGTTCATTTGTTTTCTAATATTTTGTCAGTAAAGAAAAAACAAAAAAAAAAAAGAGAAGCTTGACGAAAACGAAGTCGTAAAATTTTGTTTATGTTCGTTAATTGAATGAACCACTTGTTAGGGTCGTAAAATAGCGTCAATCTGAATTATTAAATTTCTCGGGTTTTTATTACCCACTGGCTACTAAAAATTCATTGAACATCCGTTTTATCTGCATAAATCGTTTAAAGACTAGCTGAAGATACAACACCTACTTATTCTTAGATTGGCGAAGATATAAATTTTATGAGCCACAGAAAATTAGTTCTCAAACATAAAATGATGGTAGATAAAAATTGTTTTATGGTCAATAAACGGAGATTTTTTTTAACACTTTTAAGCTTAGACTTGAACCTTGGACTATATTTTTTATTCGAACCCTGACATTGAAAAGCAAAAAATAGCAAAATCCACCACAGGAATATGAGCTCGAATTCGATACTCGTTGCTTAGATTGGTGCATGTCATGGAAAGGGATGCATGGTGACATCTGCATGTGAGTCATTGAACTTATGCAGTTATTTTAGGAATTTTCATTGGGCGTGGATTTTAAGGTGATTTTTTTTTTGCTTCCCTTTGAAGAAAAGATTAATTGTTTTTTTTTTTTGCAAAATGGATTGCATGACAGGTAGGAGGTTATCTTCTGGATGAGTAACTGCGGGAGGTAGAGATGGTGTTAGGGAGGAGTTTGGCGGCCATTAACGTTTTGTTCTCCATTAGATGGGTACACAGTGATGGATGATAAGAATTTAGGAACTTATTTTAATGGCCGTTTGTTTCCTTTTAATTAACAATTATTTTTCTTCAAAAGTGAAAATCCTAAAACTATAACGATTTTTTATCAACACTTTTTGTATAGAAAAACCAAGTAAATTTGCAGCTTAGCAGGTATTCTAGTAACAAAAAAAAAATCAGTTAGGTTCTATGGTGAATAACAGAAAATACACGTCTTTGCGTTGAGCTACTAAATAACCGACTGCGAGTGGATTGAACATGGAAACACTGATAAAAGAGGGATTTTGTTGTATCTACCCAGTTGGATATCATTTTATTGTATTCGGCTGTGTGTATGTGTGTGGTGTGTATTTGAGTCGTTTTTGGGAATACCAACCGAATAATGAAATAAGAAGGGTGAAAAGTGAAGTAGGAAAATTCCACGAAATAAAAACTATTTTGAATTACATTATACAGAGAAAAAGATATGATAAAGTCGGGGAAAGTCATATTTTTGCTATTTTTTTTGTCTTTAAAATTCTGTTTTATAAAATTGATCAAATAATAAAGGAAACGTTTTCGGAACTATTCATTTTCATGAAATACCTAGCTACTTAAACTTTGGTTCAATTTGTTTTATTATCGACACGATTACTCTTCTAAAATATTCCAGAATAGAGTTAAAAATCGATTTCAAAAAAGCCTTTTCACAAATTTAATCCGTTTTTTAGTTTGCGTTTGTTCCATACAAATAACGTTGCTTAAAAATTTAAAAGATTGTCAAATATTTATGAAGCCGGCGGCGTGTTATAAAAAGGCTTTAAAATTGAAACCATTTTCATTTTGTTACTTACTGGCAATAGGCACAATGTACCTACAACGAACTTTGAATGAAATCAAAGAAATAAGGTTATAACAAATATGTTTATTTTTAAACGATAACTTCGTAGCCAAAAACTAATAACGGTTTTTCGTATAGAGGTATCAAAAACAAAGTATTTTTAACTTTGGGAGGGAGTCTATCTTCCTCCGTTTAGACGGGAAGAAATTTTTTTTCAAAATTTCTTAAAGTGAAAATTAAATACTAAAAAACAAGTGTAACTTTTACAATTAAGTGTGATATCATATTTTCAATTTAGGCTGTTTTTTTAATCAAACCTGCAACCGCGAAGGGGAAATGTTTGGTGTAGATATGCAAAGTTTCTTTTGAATTTAAAAAAATCTGGATTTAAAGAAACTTTGATTTTGTCAAAGTTGTTAAGTCAAATTAACGCTTTATTATTCTTTAAGTATTTACGTTGTCATAAATAATTAAATTGAAATAGAAGTTTGGTAGTTTTCAATTGTCTCAGAACTAGAAGATATAAAATTATTCAGTTTTTGATTATTAACTAATAAGATCAATACCAATCTTTGAGCTCAACACTAAAATTTTCAAAAATTATGCCTACACATATATTTCACTTGATATAAAAACAGGCTAATGGAACGAAGTATTGGCTTTGAAAAAATGTAAGCACCTATATTCCTTATTTGAAAGAATTACCATATTTTTTTAATGATTTTATTCGATTTTAAGTAGGCATTTATTTTAAACTGCCATTTACACCTTAAGGGGTATATATAGATCCGAAAGAAAAATAAACCGGTATCAATGTTGGGGCCAAAGTTAATGCTTAATTTCCAATTTTCAAACGGATACATCTCAACAACTAACTTGATGATTATTTTTTTTGGTTTCAGTAACAAAAAAAATAACTATGCTGCCCAAGTTATTTTGGTGCTCTTCAGCTAATTTACTTAAAAAAACCCAAAATTAAAAAAAAAATTAAAAGTACCTAGTACCTTTTTTTTGTAAAATAAATCTAAAATTGAAGACACAACAAATATTAAAAATAGTACAAAATGAATAATATTTTTTTTAATAAACAATAAAAAGTGTTTACATTGGAATAAGTTTCCCCACTTTTTTGACGTAGGTATACGCCTGGGCTCATATACAAAGCAGTGTGAATACTCAAGATTCAGTATAGTTCGAATATAAATAGAAATCTATCGTTTTTTAAAGACAATTACGATTTTTTTAATTAAAAAATATTAATTTAATCATAAAACCATGCTTTTGATTCAAGAAAATTAATAATCTGTATCATCTACATATATGTACAAAAAAAAAGTTCAGACAAAGAAACTGTGGCACCTCAAAGAAGAACGTCAGAAAAAATCTACACATTAAAAAAAATTTTAAGTCTCGCTTTCCTCCCATTAATGGGAGAGATAGGAACTAGAAGTATACAAAAAAGTGGGATGAACTAGTTGAGTATGAAAACCGAATAAACTAAATAAAATGACGATTGAGTTAAGTTGTTTCGATGATTATTGATAAAAAAACTATGTGGTATCTTATTGAAAAAAAGGAAAGAATGAATGAATTTTAGTTATCAAGAAAATTGAAAATAAAGAAATCATTTTTTTCTAAACAAAATTTACCGATCGATTTTTTTTATTAGAATATTATAGGTATCGGTAATTTTGTAATTTAAATTAAATTTGACTTAACTAACTAATATTAAAAAAAATAAGATTCCAGTATTTTTGTCTTTTTTTAGGTGTAATTCATCCACATCTAAGAACAGAATTGGGTTAGTCCCTGACTAAGGTAATTTATTTTCATTTGCATTGATTACAAATTTTACAAATTTATTAATCCACATTTTCGTTTAGGTACCTAGAGATCAAAACGTTTGATGAGCGCACATTCCTATCCTAAAAAATTAAAAAAGCAGCTGTTTTGGCCTTTTCATGTTATTTACATACTTGATGAACCTTAAACAAAAAAAAAAAACATATCTTAATCTTGAATGTGCCAGTTAAAACAAAAAACACACATCTGTTAAAAAAACATCTTCTTTTGTTAAAATGAGATGCCGAACAAAAAAAAAAACACCAAGCAAAAACAAAAACATCTGAAGGTAAAGAAGTTCAAAAGAATTAAATTAAATTCCATATAAAGATGTCATTCTGACAGATAAAGTGTAATTGCCAAGCTGTTTCGTTTATACTTGTTTCCTTATTTTTCTCTTTGTTTAGCAAAGATATCTAACCTATGACGCATTTGCAAAAGATGAAGTCATTATTAATAAGCGAGCATTCGAAATTAAATTTCACGGTTTCACTTCATATTGAGATGATGATGATGATGAAACTGAGTGAGTTCTTTTATTCTCTATTAAATTAAACCGTATCGAAAGGGGGAAATATTATATTATGTATGTATTTATACCTACAACAAATACACTCAAAGAAAAATGAAATAATATCAAATTTCAAAACAATTCAGATGCAATAAATGTAACTAGGTACCTATTGAAGAAATAGACTTGAAAATATACCTCATACCACAAAATAATGTGAATCCTTAAAATATGAGAACTACCTATGAAATGTACCTACCTAAGAAAAATTAAATTAAATTTTTAACGGCTTCAATGAAAGGTGGGGAAGAACTTGAAGCGCATAACAAATAATAATATAACCTCTTTATGAAAGGGATGATCTACCGTAACTTATTACATTCCTCATAATGGACCCCTTAGAGTGCCAACAAAAGATAAATGTCATTTTGACCTTCTTCTATCACACCATCGAGGACCAACCAGGAAGAAATTCATCATTGTGCTGCATTCCCACCCTAAGTAAGTCTTAGATTTTTCAATGGAGGATATGGCGGGATTTTCGCCATTTTTGAATAAATATAGTAAGTACTCGTAAGTAAATAGAGAGGCGAAAAAAAAGAAGAAAATTGTTGACAGTCAGTAAATCTCTTAAATCTTAGGATAAATAAAAATGAAATACGAGATAAAAAATTCGGGGTGAATTCAAAAAAAAAAAAAAAAAAAATCACAATCATTTTTACTTAATAAAGGAAATGAAAAATAATAATAGAAAGGATACGGAAAAAAATATCCCTCCCAGTGCGAGAACGACGACGGCCATGAGAAATTCTTGCACAATGCGCATCATGCCGCAGCCATTATGGAATATTTGCAAGGAAACAACTGATGGGGATTCACCCTTTTGTGCGAGTGATCCTTTAATTTATGAGTATAAAGAAAAAGATACTTTTTGTGCATTTGTTTTTTGTTGTATTCCCTGAATCGTAAACGATTTTTTGTGGCTGCATCTTCTTCGGATTTAGATTGAGACATTTTTCGAATTTCCAATTTCAGTAAAGTCGATGGACAAGAAAATAACCCCTCAAAATAGAAAGATTAATATTTTTTTTTTGGTAAATATTTGCATGAGGTCATGCCCGTTATTTGGATTTGCGCCATCCGGGGTGGTTCATTGACAATAATGTGTGGAAGAATAAAAATAGTACCATGCCAACGTTCAAAATCTAAATCAGTGGAGGAAATTTTTACATACATAGTTTTCAAAGATGAAAAAAAGTTTCATTATGTATCTAGGTATGTATGTCTGCTAAAAGTATAATTTTATATCACTTATAACTCATATGGATATGTTAACATAATGTCATAAGGGGTAAACTTAATGTGTGTGTTTCTAAATGATTTGAATTATATTTATTTGATGTAACATTATAATTATATTTTGCATATATGATCATGATAGCCCTTATAACTATTAGTGTTTGTGTTTGGGTGCATTATCTATAATTTAATATTCATGTAGTGTCTAATTGTACATTTCGGTCATTGAAATTGCAATTTGCAATTAGAATGCAATTGAGATAAGTTCCACATAGAACAGAGTACAGAGAATTTAATTACATAATGGTTCTGTAATGATATAGAGAATACGTTGTTGTAGGTGAAGTGAGCAATAGACATTAAGGTTTAAATGCTTATTTTGATGTATTTATAATGTTTTGCAAGGGCAATTTGTTTGATAGGAGCAATTCCATATTTTAATAGAACAAATTGAACTTTTAAATGAGTTTATAATATTTGAAAAATCAGAGTTCTATAGTTTGAAGTTTAAAGATCTCACTGAATAGCTGTCATCATATGGCAATGAGCGTAATATCGTCACCATTTATCAATAATTCATCAGTTATCTGGCCAGCTGGCCTTAAGTTAAGCACATTCTGTTGCTTTATGATCATTTGCCATTAATTTATCATTTATTAAATTTCACATGTTCACTAAATTGATATCACTTTTTGTTCTATGTTTTTTCATTTAAAATCAAATTAAAAAATTAAAAAAAAAACAGTGATTTTGAATTTTGCAATTGTTCTTCATTAAGGTCTTATATATCTATGGCTTTCATAGATTTCACATGTACATGTACATATATCATTTTCTGATTTTTTGAAAATAAATTAATTAAAATTAGAGGGGTTTAAGTATTCAGCCGACTACTTGTCAAAAGTCCATAGCAACGACACAAAAAACATGTTATCTCCTCTACAGTTAATATATAAAATATAAAGAAAATATTATTATATATTTATTACATTTAAAGCTTTTTGAACGCAAGGAGCAATTTCAATTTCAGAACTGAAATTTATGCCAAATGAAAACTTATTACTATAGTAAGCTCATTTTGGAGACAAGGCCGTGTTTTTGTATATTAAGCCGTCACAAACATCTTCGTAAAAAAGTCTTAAAGTTTAAACTTCACATTTATAAAAAATTAAACAAAGCCTAAACCTACATTCCTCGGAAATAAATTAATAGCTGAAAGCAATTTAAGAACTTAATTTTTTCCGCTGAAGTCACAAACATCAATTTTCACAGAGTACCTACTCATACCAATAATATGTTTTATTAGTCATCTCATTTCACTCACCAAAATAGCTTAATCTCGACACAATCTATGTTCTCTGACGGTTTTGATACTTGTGGCCATAAAATGAAATTAAACATTAATTTGCTATAAATTTCAATTCTGTTGGTTCTAGACCCAATTTTCCCACTTTCCTTTGCTACGCAAAAACGGTCTTTTGTAGCTCTATTTATTTTTGGAAATTTTGAAATGAGAAAATCATTATCTTTTCTCTGTAAGTATTAAAAGGCTAAAGGATCTAAGTAGGTGCCACAGATTTGGGAATTTCGAAAAAGATATATTTTCCTTCAGCTTACTAATCCAGAAATTGGACAGTCCAATGCTTTTTTATGATGTTTTAAAATACTTTTTAAGGTCACAGTATAAAACTTTCGGCACCACATTTTTTGAGTTTAAAAAAGTCAGCAATAATTTTTTTAAATTTTTTTTCAGGACACAGCACCTCAATTTTGCGATTTCGAAAAATGATTTGATATAATAGTTCAGTAATAAGTTACCAGAATTTGGTCAGTTCTAGATTTGTTTAAACGAATTTCCAAAGGTTTTCCAGGATATTCGAAGCATATTTATAGCATCTCAAAGGTTATTAAATCTTCATATTAAATTTCAACTACTCAGCAATTTTGGTCAGGTAGATAATTAAAAAGAAAGTATTTTAAAGTGTTTTTTTTAAAAGTCAAATTATAATAAGACTTTAGCACCTCATATTTGGAAGTATACACAAAAAAAACTATACTTTATGAAAAGTTACCAATAGGTATCTTATAAAAGGTATGGTTTTTGAATATTTAAAATTTTTTTCAATTTCACAGAACATAATATACACTGCTGAAAAAGAATTTCTGGAGTATTTTTGGATTTTTGGAAAAATAACCAAGAAATGACCAATTTCTGAAACTAGTTGATTTTCTGTTGATATTTTACTATCCTAAGAGAATATACCTACAAGTTTTCGTTCTGAACAATCTAGTGCTAAGAACCCGGGGTAGAATGTTTCTAAAAATATCGATTTTTTTAATAAAAAATATTTTTAAATTAAACAAAAGGCTAACGAAAACGGAAACAATTGATATATTTCTTTTAAATAGTTGAAGTTGTGTTTTTTTTGCATTAAAGTGCGTTTTAACTGCTTCAAAAAATTATAGAAAAACTTTTATTGATATTTATAAAAGGTATGTGAACATGATGGTTCAAGCGATATAAGAACAACTATACCTAAGTATAATTCAGCATTTATGTATGTACTTATATCCAAATGAAAGTTCTTTTTTGTTATAAATTTGTTTGCATGAGATTTTTATAAAAATTACAACTTACAACAAAAATTTTAATACTATGAAACCGTCGTCCCAAAAATGTCTTTCTTAATTACATTAAAATTCTATCTCTTTTTAGAATCTACCGGGTTTTCAATATTTACATAACCTTGGTGTCCCGCATTTCGAACTTCGGATTCCCATTTGGATAATTAATTCTGATTTTGTTTGTTTTTTTTTTTTTTTTTGCTAAACCCTAAAAGCCTTGTAGTTTTAGGCTAAGCCCTTTTATTTTGAACACAAATTTTCCACAAGAGAAAAAAAATTAAATCTTGGTGTGAGCTATGTGTCCACAAACGACCAGTTCACTGCTGGTACATTTTTTATAAGCTTTTCTGTCTTGCCTGGAGGTTATGCATATATTATTCTATATACACTAGGAAGGCGAATGAATAATTTCTATATAACTTTGGGCCATCCAGATATGAGTTTAAATATGAATTCGAGTTTGGTGTAGCTTGCGGCGAAAGTGTTTTATGGCGAGTGCTCTTTTATGTTCTACATTCACACTTCGTATATATAACATACAGCTATATGAAATATATGTGTGTGGTATAAGCCATACGATGCACTAACACACCAAAAGATATGGTTAAAATGGGAATTTCTGGTCAAAGTTGAACGAGTAACTGTAGGACAATGTGTTGTTTCAGTAACCCACTTTGTATAGTGATTTATGTGTTTGGTCGCATGGGGTGAATTTAAAAACATGGAAGTTAATTTATGGAATATTTCCTTAAAGAGAAAAAAAGGATTTCATTTAATTTATAAGAATTTTATATATGATTTTATTGATTTTGTCAAATAAGCGAAATGGGTTCGCTTATAAGAACATTTTAATCACGAATTCAAATTTACATAATTTTAAAATACTTGGCTATCCACGTGAGACTTTATAAACTTTATACAAAAATATTTATAAAAAATACCTTCATAAAATTAATCTCAAAAGAAATGCTTTTATCTTCACACTAACGTTTGACTGAAATCTATAGAGTTTTTTTTGAACGAAACAGAAAAGAATGGAAATTAACAGAGCCGGATTAAGCATAAGGCAAAAAAAGAAACTGCCTACGGGCCCAGCGCTACCTAGGGGGCCCGCAACACATTTTTTAATTGTTTATTTAAACTGCTTTTTAAATTTATTCGAATAATAAATTGACTTTGACAATAATTGGACTCAATTTCGTTATTGTGAACTAACGCGGAGTTGAAGCGTATTTGAACTACATTTTCAACGCCACTACCGCCATCGCCATCGCGTCGGTTTTCAAAGGCCTTAGAGTTCTGCCAAGTTTTAAAGCTCTGCGTGACGTCTCTTGTGTTCGGACTTTAACGCCGAAAATTACTAGAGGTGTCTTTTATATTCAAATGAAGTAAAATTAAAATATAACTATTCGAATGAATGTATTTTATACTACCTTTAAAAAAAAGCCAAATGAGGAACTTTATGGTGGATTTTCATTCATCTTCATGAGCATTCTACAAAAAAGGGATGTAAGATATATAATTTCCATTAGTTTATTAGAGAGAGAAGACCAATATGCAGAGATCTTCATGAATACAGATTAAAGCAAGTACCATAAAACAGATATAAAAACGAACAAGTTCATCTTCATAAAAGTACTCTTTCACTTAATTCGCATAAATCCGTCTTAATATTTGCAGATGAAGACGAGTGTAAGTTCACTATTATTAACAAATTTGCAAATTCCTTTTGAGGGCATCTCAGTTCCCACAAAAATAATATTTCCATTTCAAAGTTTGGAAATTATGAACACACGCAATTTTAATCCATTTTTAAAGCTTTAAAAAAAATTGTATCGCAAGTAAAAAAACAAATAAGTTTGAAATAGAAACAATTTATTTATGGGTTTAAATGTTTATAAAGTCGTTTTGAGAAAATTATGGTGCAACCGATATGAAGAAAAATAAACTAGCGTAGAGGGGGATAACTCTTTCATAATATGGGTCAACATTTCCGAATGCCATGGCAGCAATTCAGGTTGACAGAAGTCATAATTTCAAACGATACTGGGGAACGGGGTCTTTCTAATCTAAAACTTAAAAAAAAAAAACTGTCTTCTGTATCGTCAATGACTCAAAATCGCTTAAGTTCGCTAGCAAACCTCGACATTCAAAACGTTATCCTTGAAAAAATCGACGATACAGATAAAATAACAACATCTTCATACAACAACAAAAATTAAGAAAAGTTGAATGTTCAGAAGTTTATTTACTACTAGCTGTATCCGGCGTGCGTTGCTATACGCCACCTGGTGACGAGTGGCATCAATGAGCAACCATCTCCGTGGAAAATACATATATATACCTATTTTCATAATAATCGGTCCAGTAGTTTTTGAGTTCATTGATGACATACAGTTAAACATTCATTTTTACATAATATAGATATCTATTTTTGTTCAATTGTATTTTTTCAAAAGAAAAAAAATAATTTTTGTTTTTTCTTATTTATGTATGTATGTAATTACAAAATGATGTATTAAATAAAATGAACAAATTGAACTATTATTATGTACCTAAGTCATGTATTTTTGTTTTAAAAAATTGGATATTAATTCCGAGATGTTTTAATTTGGTGTTGTTTGGTGTTGGTGTTACAATGACAATTTACATTATTGAAATTTATAAACAAATTGTTATTTTACAAGAAAAACCAAAAATAGTCAATCAGTTTTTCATCAGTTTTAAATTGAAAAAAATGATTTTTTTTTTTAGAAAGGTGGAAACCCCGAGGTTAGCATTGCTTACTGGCCTCTACATGTCTTAATGCAAATAAGAAAAACACTCTCTTAATATTATCAAAGCCAATATTTAGAAACGTTTATTTATTAAATTTTAGCTCAATGTTTTTTTACAACAAAGCTTAAAACTGTAGATAGCTGAAATCACTTTGAACTCTCCAGACTGGAATAAAACGATCTTCATCATTTTCTAAAACTATGTTTTTTCTGAACTTATATGGTTCTTTTTTATAACTGAAATAATAACATGGAACAAAAATTTTGTGTCATCATCATTAGTGTAATTAGTATAATAAAAGTATTTTTCTATGCAAACAATTAAAATATTTCAAATGATTTAACATAAAAATGGATGACAAAATTTCTATTGTTCAACATCACGTTTCAGTTTGGTTGATAGATAATTTTTGTTTTTTTTTTGCCTCATTAAATTTGATGACGTGTTAAGATTACGATTATTTTAATAAAATTATATTCACAAATAGGGGAGCTATGTATCTATTAAGCCATACCTGGTTTAATATTAAAAATAATTATTTATATGATAATAACAATGAACGAAATCAACACCGTGACAACAGCGGAATATTGGTTGGGCTAGGTTATTTTTTTTGCAATTATTTTTAGCATAATAATGAGTTCGTGGACTGACTCAATTTTTATTTATAATAATATTAAAATAAAATTAAAAATAATTGGCACATTTTAAATATATAGGTAGTGATTATACAATATAGATGTAGATATTTTATTCATATAATGAGCAGTTTGCACATCCTTTATCATACGCTATATTGGTTGGTTATATAAGGCATTTAAACGTATTGCATTATACATATATGTATATATTTTTGATATAATTTTTAGTTTTTGGATAAAAATAAATACCGACATTTTAGTAAATTTCAACCAACATTTAGGAAATACTTTATCAAAAACTATTATAAAAGAGATTATTAGGAAAGATATTAGCATTCAATAAAGTAAATTTACGGATTTGAAATGGGTTTTTTGACTAAATATTATATTAGGTATAAGTGTAAACCAATAAATACTCTAAGTAACATGAACTGATTTATTTTTGTACCATTTTAAGAACATGGCTACAAAGTATCCTAAAAGCTGGAAGCGCCGACAAAAATCGCATTGAATTCTCAATTTTCTCGAAAATTAGAGCCCATATGTTTTCAAAAGGTGATTGATTATATTTGATATTTAAAACTCAATTTAAAATTGAAAACAATAAAATGAATACCGCATTGCAATTTATAAATTGCGTGAAAACTTTTAATTTATAATTTTATCACAAAACTGAAAAACCCGTTTAGAGTCCATAAATTTATGTCTTTAAAAACATAAAAATACTAAAAACAAAGTTGATATGGAAATGTAGTTTTTTCTTAAAAGAACACAATATAGTCCATATTATTATTCATAAAATTAAATCAGGTTACACATATAAAACGTTGGCACCTATTTATACAATTTTCGTATATATTTTGAAAAATTGAGTTTCGTTTTTGGAAGATCTGTTTGTGAAAAGTAGCCACAATTATTAAGATATAGAACAAAATTCATTCTAAAGATTCATATTTTCCGATTTCGTTTCTTTCTCAAAATATTTTTTCAAGATACAGTTAACAATCAAAAAAAAAAAATAACACAAACCAAAAAAAAATTGAAAAACCGCTTTTCCTAATATTTTTTTGTTACCTAATTTAAAATGTAGCTATTTGTCAAATAATTGGTGATTTGCAAATTTTTCGTTATATTTTTGTAAATTTTCAAATTAAAGCGTGGGTTTTCGATACTGTACGATCGAAGTCTTAAAAAAAGCAATATTAATGAATGGTAAGAAATTTTTTGATTTAAAATTGTTTTCCTTTTTCAAAAACTAAGGTGAATAGTATTAAGTATAATCCTCATAATGTTTTAAATCACATGTAAGCAACATAACTCAGAATTTCTGAACAACCCTCAATTTTGTTTACCTGTAGCTGTGATTAGAGCAACTTTAATTGAGTCATAGTATTAAAATTAGCTTTCCTAAAACACAGGATTTTTTAAACAACAAATAATTTTCAAATAAAGTGATTGATGGTGGTTGATTAACTAATGTTTTTTTATAGAAAAAATTTAATCTAATTTCTATAAAATGTAAACTACAGATATTATTTTGTTATTATAATAATTTTTCATAGTTTTATAAACTTCAATCAATTATAAAAAATGATATTTAAAATATACAAGATCAGATGACTCAAATTTACCTTTCCTCAAATAAAATAAGCTTGTAAAAGTCTTAAATATCAATAATTTGCTAACCAATTCAAGTTGTATTTAACTACGCTGTCAACTCATGTCTTGGTTGTTCCTTTATTTTAATTTATTTAACTGCATTTAAATAAACTTTAAGCATTGTTAGTTTAACATTTTATTCAATTCAACAGCGAGACCCACACTTACAGTGTCCAATCAATTATACAAAAACATAAACATAAAACTTAAGTTACCGTGTGTGCCCTAAAAGGATATTAATAGTCCTTTTAAATCAGCTAGTATGTATAAAAAGTGTTTCTTGACAACTAGGTATACATACAGGAATTGCATGTTCCTTATCCGCGGTTGTTTTTTTTTTTTGGTTTTTTTTTTGCGCTGCGCAACTAAAGGACTCAGCATAATTTATGGCATGTCACGTAATAACAGCACTATGTGCAACAATAGCACAGTTACACACTTTATACTCCGAATGGTCTGGCACCGGCTGCTGTTGCTGTTGTTGCGCATTTAACTAGCAAAAAAAACAATGACCTTTTAATGGACATGACATGACTGCAGCCTGGTTAATTTTTTCACACCTTTTACTGGGTATAGCTAGCTATATGGTGAATATAGAAAAAAGGATATTGTATATTATTGCCTGACCGTGTGTATTCTCTGAGGTCCTTTATACTGTTTTCCCGTGAGCCCACCTATCGATTTCTCAAGTTTTATAACCCTTATGGCCAATTTTTATATTATTTTCTAGTTTTGTTTCCAACAAGAAGAAAAAAAAAACAAAAAGAAAGGAGAAAACTAAACCATGGCATAGAAAAAGCGGCAGTTTTTTTTTTTTTTGTTCATAACCTTTCCATTTTTCATTGTTATAAAATAAATTATTTTCAGCAATGGCACCGTATGGTCTGTTTGGAAGAAAAATATTTCCTCGTTCCGCTATATTTCTTTTCTTTTTTTTGCCGAGGTTTGCTGAAATGCTTGTGTTTCTAAGAAATTGGATATCTCACTTAAAATGGCGGCTTTCACATTTCTATTATTCAATTTATAATCGAAAATACCAATTCGACAACGACCGACGACGACGACGGTATGGCAGCGGGTATAGATGATATTGAATAAATTGCTAAAAAAGGACCAACGAATGTTCAATTGGAAAAAAGCTAAAATAGAGCAAAGCAAAAAAATGTTATTGATGGAATGCGAATGGAAACTTGTGTACATGTGTACACATTTATTTCAGTCAAGTTAACATAAAAACACTCCGTTTTTATAAAAAAAAATGGAATGTTATGATATTTAAAAAAAAAATAAACTTTTGCAGAACTTTCAAACCTGCATGTTGAATTTTAACATTTTGCTAAGATTATTCAGGATATTGTTGGTTGCAATTTTTTCGCTATTTAGACTTAAATTCAGTCATGAATTTAACCATCTCATCAAAACTGTAAGCCCTTATCAAGTGACGTAGAGTGTACCTATATATGGGTTTTCTGAAGTCGTGTTCTTGTCCGGACCTAAATGGCGTAGGAGATAATTTATTATCCTATGTTTGTTTTCTATGCCCAGGGCAAGGATATTATTTTTTTTTCTGTTATGCCCTACCCATTTCTGATATACTCGCATAACTGTTGTAGGGGATGAGATGGTGGGGACATATCAAGTGCCATTTGTTTTGGGCCAAAATTATTTATATATCCTCTTTTGTGTACAATACGAATTGAAATGGCACATTTTGGCAGCAGAAAAAAAAAAACAAACAAAACAAAATAAACAAGAATAAATAAAAGGCAAACATTTTTTTCCTTTTTCTTGTTTTGTTCAACAAAAAAAAAGAGCAATCGAAGGCAAAAGTCAAATGAAAAGAAAAAATATAGAAAAAGTTTTTGTTTTTATTTATAGATTTTTGTCCTATATTTTTTGTTTTTGGCAAAAATGTATTATTCCCCTCTCTATATCACATTGGAATAAATCTATTGTAAGTAGGTTCATATATATATGTATATAGAAAAAACCATTATAAAAGTCTGGTGGTATGATGATGGTAAGAGTGAGTGTGCTTCTGACTTTAATTTGTTAAATTAAATCTTATATAGTGGAAAATAAATTAGGATTAGTAAAAGTATTTGATTCACTGTGAATACCAATAAATTTTAGTATTTACGATTTTTATAGTTAAGAATTTTTCGTTTGTTGTTTCGAAAATATATATATTTAGTACACTATATGGAAGTTAACAATTAATTAAGAATTTATTTAGAGAGAGATAAAATTAAATAAAAGAAAAAAACGATGAGATTCACACATTGGACTACATAGGTAAAAAATATTTTTTATTTTAACAAAGGATAATTTTCAAAATTTGGAGAATTTTTAAAACCTCTCTCCCTCTTTTGCGAAATTTTAAAATATTTTCAATATTTCGGAACTAGCATTTTTTTTAGTACTTTTTGGAACCAGTGATGGTTCATTACCGAACGCACCTTAAAATTTAAAAACGTAAATAGCTAATGAAGTAGCACACTGACGGATGCTAATGAAGTAGCACACTGACGGATGCTAAAATCGATAAAAAATTGCAAAATCCTACTATTGATCTAGATCTACTTAGATTGCGCTCTAACTGTTTCAGTTCTTCCAAGCTTAGCAATAGAAGTTCCGTTTTGAGTCTGTCCAAATAAGTCGATTTCATCAAAGTTTAGTAGGATTGATAATTGAAACTTGTTACCTACCAATATTATTTTCTTAAAATCTTTACACAATAATCTCTTTTAAAAAATACTAGTAGGTATTATTAACAGAAAACTTTCGAAAGTATTTTTTTAAAAAATTGAAACCTCTCCAGATTTTTTAAAACAAAGACAGGATTTTAAAGCAGAGTTTTGAAAAACTAAATTTCGAAAATCAGAATTTAGAATAGCAGGATTTTTAAAACTACATTTAAAAAAAACTGCGAGTGAGATTCTTATATTTGCAGATGATATGAAAATTTTCAAGACAATTAATGACAAACATGACAACCATCTTCTTCAGGCAGATATTGATAGTTTTACTGTTTGGTGTAGTAAAAATGGTCTTACTTTAAACCCTGCTAAATGCCAAACAATTACTTTCTCAAGAAAACGTTTTCCAAATTCTTTTGATTATTCTATTTCGCAGCATAAAATAGGTCGTATCTCAAGCTTTAAGGACTTGGGTGTTCATTTTAGTTCTAATTTAGAGTTCACGGAACATATAAATTTCATTGTTAAGAAAGCCAGCTCTATGCTTGGTTTTATTAAACGTTGGGCAAAGGAATTTAACGATCCATACGTCATTCACTCTCTCTTTGTACAGTTGTTATGTACGTCCTCATCTTGAATATGCTCACAAGTATGGTCCCCTTTCTACGAAACACATAAAAGTTGGATTGAATCAATTCAGCATAAATTCATTCGCTTTGCTCTGAAGGGCCTTCCTTGGACTGACCCGTTCAATCTACCACCATATGAACATAGAATCCAACTTCTGCAAATCCAAACTTTATATCAAAGACGTGTCAATAATGACCTTATATTTATTCATCAACTCATTAATGGTCAAATCGATGCTTCCGATTTGTTAGCTTGCATCGGCATTAACTACCGCGAGGATCTCACCACATGCGAAGATTTGAACTTTTACACGTTGATTTCCATAGAACCAACTACGGCTTGCATGAACCTTTGAACCGTATGTGCAGGCTTTTTAATTTAAACAATTTGTCTATTGACTTCAACATGAGTAAATTAAGACTAAAAATTTCGTTTCGAACCAGTGCTCCTCTGTCGTGATATTGTTTTATTTTTAACAATAGATATCGTGAATGTCTATATTTGTATATTTTTGTTTAATTTTGTTTTATTTTTATACTTTTTAATTTTTGTAATTAGATATTTTTATGTGTTGCATGTGTTAGTTTTCATTATATTTACAAACCACTAACACATGCACTTATGATGAGCCTCTTACTGTAGTTGAAGCTTGCTCTAAGCTCACTACAGCAAAGAATCTGAAGTGTAAAAAAAAAGGAAAACAATAACTCTAAGTTGCGTACCTATATATTCGAAAATAAAAATAAATAAATTCCTCTTAAGAGACCTTTCTGAAACATATGTTTCTTAATCATTATATTGAACAATATAGGTAAGTCAATATAATTGAAGACAAAATATTTTCCAAAAATTTAAAATAACCGATCTTAAAATTTGAATATAAATAATTTGTTGATTAATTCAATAAAACCTAGACTCAGCTTGATAGTGTGAAGAAAAAATATTTTATGTTTAAAATATCATCAAAATTAAAAGACACAAATAATAAAGTTTATCGCATTTCAAATACTTATATTGTTTAAGAAAACTGAAATTACTATTTATAATGGTAGGTACAGGTGCAAGAAAATTTGGATAAATATATATTTAATAATGCAGACATGCAATCTATAATTAATTTCAAAAATCTGAAATCCATAAACATTAATTTATCCTCATATTTATTATTCGTGAAATGATTATGCTGAACGCTGTCATCTTTTTACAAAACCAAATTTCTTAACAAAAACTATATCGTTCACGCACACTCATACACAATAATATCTTTCAATGGCAAACAAACTTGTTTATGAAACTCAGGGTCAAACAACTTTTCATAAACTTTCTTCTCACCGCATTCAATCGATAAACTCAGAAAAAAAATATATATATAAAAAATAGGGAGTGCTTGCAACGCACAGCCTATCCTCCAAAAACTCGCACTCCCCTTGGGTATTAGATATAATATATTTAGAAAATGAAAAGAAGAAGAAAATACCAAAAATGGTGGCAGGTCGTAAAAGAGATTTATTGGGCTAGAATAATTCAAACAAAAATAGTATTTTTGTGTTGTTCTTTTCCTTAGGCATAGATAGGACTGAATATAACAGACATGGAGACCCAAGTCGAATGTTCTTTATCAGTTAAATCGGATTTAATCAGAAAATGAACAGAGAATACCAAAGAAAAAATAGAAACGAGAAAAAAATAAACGCATATAGTTGGATGTATCACATTATTATCTTTGTGCGTATAAAAAGATTTGGAATACCAAAAATAAATCCCATCAGCGAGATCGAGAACCACGTGTTTAAATAAAGAAATTCATCCATCTTAACGATTATTCTCCCTCGCGCACCCTCTGAATTTATCATTCCAACAGATAAACAACAACAACAAAAAAAAATATGGAAAACTTGCATTCGTATTAAATTCAATTTCAAGAAAGGAAATCCAATGAAATTTATTAAGGTGTGAGGATTTTCATCACACTCAATGAACTGACAAATATGAAACAGGTGACGAATATTCTTTTATATTTAGAAAAAAGTCCAAGAAAGAATTTTTGATAAGTTGTGAAAATTAAATGAGTCAGCTTTTATAGAAGTATACATATATATGCCAGATACATAATGTATCTACCTACCTACAATCAAAACTCTCTACGCCGATTTCAAATCGGGAAGTTATTAAAATGAACTAAGCTCAGTATCTCGATATGATATCAATAAAAAGATTAGAGATGTTAAATACAGCTAGTTAAACCTGCTAACAAAAATGTACCGACTTAACTACCATAAAAAAATTGGTGCCATTCATGTGTGCGTTTTGCAGAAATTGAGGGTATCTATAATTATTGGTACGCTGAATCCGCAAGGCTAGGATAGCTTGAAAAATTTTCAATTTCTTGCAAGAAACAGCAGTTTGTGAAAAAACATTTCTGTTGAATGGACGAGGTTGGGGATCGAACCCAGACCTCCGCCATGACAGTCCTAAGAACTATAATAATGAATAATAAATAATGAATAATGAATAATGAATAATGAATAATGAATAATGAATAATGAATAATGAATAATGAATAATGAATAATGAATAATGAATAATGAATAATGAATAATGAATAATGAATAATGAATAATGAATAATGAATAATGAATAATGAATAATGAATAATGAATAATGAATAATGAATAATGAATAATGAATAATGAATAATGAATAATGAATAATGAATAATGAATAATGAATAATGAATAATGAATAATGAATAATGAATAATGAATAATGAATAATGAATAATGAATAATGAATAATGAATAATGAATAATGAATAATGAATAATGAATAATGAATAATGAATAATGAATAATGAATAATGAATAATGAATAATGAATAATGAATAATGAATAATGAATAATGAATAATGAATAATGAATAATGAATAATGAATAATGAATAATGAATAATGAATAATGAATAATGAATAATGAATAATGAATAATGAATAATGAATAATGAATAATGAATAATGAATAATGAATAATGAATAATGAATAATGAATAATGAATAATGAATAATGAATAATGAATAATGAATAATGAATAATGAATAATGAATAATGAATAATGAATAATGAATAATGAATAATGAATAATGAATAATGAATAATGAATAATGAATAATGAATAATGAATAATGAATAATGAATAATGAATAATGAATAATGAATAATGAATAATGAATAATGAATAATGAATAATGAATAATGAATAATGAATAATGAATAATGAATAATGAATAATGAATAATGAATAATGAATAATGAATAATGAATAATGAATAATGAATAATGAATAATGAATAATGAATAATGAATAATGAATAATGAATAATGAATAATGAATAATGAATAATGAATAATGAATAATGAATAATGAATAATGAATAATGAATAATGAATAATGAATAATGAATAATGAATAATGAATAATGAATAATGAATAATGAATAATGAATAATGAATAATGAATAATGAATAATGAATAATGAATAATGAATAATGAATAATGAATAATGAATAATGAATAATGAATAATGAATAATGAATAATGAATAATGAATAATGAATAATGAATAATGAATAATGAATAATGAATAATGAATAATGAATAATGAATAATGAATAATGAATAATGAATAATGAATAATGAATAATGAATAATGAATAATGAATAATGAATAATGAATAATGAATAATGAATAATGAATAATGAATAATGAATAATGAATAATGAATAATGAATAATGAATAATGAATAATGAATAATGAATAATGAATAATGAATAATGAATAATGAATAATGAATAATGAATAATGAATAATGAATAATGAATAATGAATAATGAATAATGAATAATGAATAATGAATAATGAATAATGAATAATGAATAATGAATAATGAATAATGAATAATGAATAATGAATAATGAATAATGAATAATGAATAATGAATAATGAATAATGAATAATGAATAATGAATAATGAATAATGAATAATGAATAATGAATAATGAATAATGAATAATGAATAATGAATAATGAATAATGAATAATGAATAATGAATAATGAATAATGAATAATGAATAATGAATGGTGGCAAAAAATTTTGTATTTCAATTAAATTTAAAATTGTCATTCAGATTCATTAATTTGTCACCGTCCTTTTAAGTAGGTTATACGATGGAAATAAATTTCCATTTAACAAATACTGTACAGTTATCATAAAAATGATTGTTTATTTTCTGAGGTGTTTGAAATGAAGTCAGATAATAAAACTGTGATTTGATTGCTATCAATATAAGCCTTGTCATGTCATTAAAGTCTTATTCAAATATGGTTTTCGAAATTTTAAATATTATTACAAGTTTCGCTGTGCATATTTAAATAATGCATATTCAACAAAATAACACATCAGTTATAATATAATAAAAACGAGTTCTTGATTCACTTGATTCAATATAGAAATTTTAATTATTCAAACAGAACTCTACATGGAAATACCGCTCACGTTCAAACCAATTTAAAATATATATAAACATGTTACTTTTTGATAATATTTTGTTTGGCTTGGTGGGTAAATGTTTCAGTTTGTCTTCAATATTAAGGAGATGAATATTTTAGTGGTGCTTTAAATTGTTCTTAAAACGATTTGAGTGCTTCTATAAATTAGAATTTCATCAATTAACGACATTTTGTTGGTTCATTTTGATAAAATAAATTACCAATTTAAACCAGTTCAGATGATTTGGTTTTAGATAAAGGAGCTAGAGCTGAGGTTAATTGAGAAAGGTTTCAAACCGTGAATGGTGATCGACTAATAGAGCTAACATTTTTATTTGATTATATGCAAAACATTTTTATATTCTTGCTATATTATTCGATTACAAATATTTTTACTTACATTCTAATATATTTTGGTTAGTTCATAACTTAACCGTGCTGAAAATAGAAAAAAAGAGAAAAAATAATTTATTAGATGATAGAATATAGAAACATCATAAAAAGTTAATGGTACATGACACAAAATTCTATATTAGTGTTGCTCATTTGCACGATAAGCTGTGTACTTTCTGCATGCCATAGCTTTAATTTTTGGTTTGCATCTGTCCAAAAGTAGGTAGGTATATTTTAGCAAATTAAGCAATAAGTCCTATGCATTTATTATTGACTCTTGAAGATTAATGCCAAAAATATACTCAAAATCAAGAAAAGGCGATGTCAATTATTGTACTTTATGGTAAAAAGACCATAGCTGCGGTTATAGCTGCGGCTGCGGCTTTGGTTTTGTTTGTATTAATTCTTTTGTCCCTAACTGACAGCCCTGATCAATACAAAAAATCTAAAATACTTGAGAAATTTTCCATTAATATCTTGAAACTTTTAAGGTTATTCGAAGTCACAAAGAAATACAAAACAGGAGAAAGGATTTGAATTTTTCTGAAAAGGGATGATATGAGACAGTACTCTCCCTATAATTGAATAGACTTCGTCAATTTAAAGATGTTGGTAAATCCAGATATAGTTTTTTTTTAATCACAGTTTTTCTTCATAGGTATTTTTCTTCTTAAAGAAACGATATCCTTGAATCGGTTCCCTTCTTAAAATTTGGGTACCTACCTATACAAAACCGCCGAAATAAAATTAGTTTGAACACCTATCTAAGCTTCTCACTTAAAATTGAAAGCATTGTTTTTTTAATATCTCAATAATGAGGTCCGGAAATAAGTATGTATACCTATAGGTAAACTTGAAGTTTAAAAAAAAAAACTATCGATGGTAAAATCTAAGGCAATTCATCAAATCGCTTGAAAAACGGCATTTGCGGATCTTTTGCTGATTTTTGAGGTGCAATACTTTTTTATATCCTTAAAATGAGTTTAACAGAAAAAAAGACCTATGAGTTTTTATTTTTAAATTAAAAAATTTTTTTTCTCACGTTTCCATCACTTTCATTATTTATAATAAATAATAAATTAAATACGGAAAAGTTGACACAAATATTTTTTAAAAGTAAGTAAAACTGTATTTTTTATTTAAGATTAAAAATCACAAGTAAAAACAATCGTAGAAAAATTATATAATTTTCAAGTTTTAGCGCCATAAACAACTCAAACAACGGCAATACTTCCGATATCATGTTTTAAAGCCAGTAATTGAGTTTTTATCTTACGGTTTTCTTAGCTTCTACCTGAAACCTCGAATGTAGATATCTTAGCCTTCCTTAGTAAGCATAGGAATAGGAACCTTTTTCTATGTTGTACCTACCTACCAACTAGGTAGGTATCTACCTACTATGTTCTTTCTAGAAACCTATTCTCAAATAATCTATCTTCAATCTAGATACCTAAACCTGCCTACTTATCTACCTACATAGGTATTTATAGGTACACATTAGGTAGGTATCTACCTATATTGATTATCAAATAACTTTTCAATGAAAATTGTTTTCTCAAGAAAGTCAATGCAGCTTTAATAACAACACAATGATTTTTGAAAAATTGAAACTATTTACGTAATTTAAACCTATGAACCACCTACGGCTTAACCTAACCCAACTCAAACTTCCCTCATATTATCTCAACTAACTGTACAAAAAATTCAACAGTTCCACTTACATAAAATAAATACCTAAATGAGAAAGAAAAAACAAAAACAAATCTGAATGGTTAAGGACCCAAGGAAAATAATAAAATTACAATAACTATTCAACCTGTTCAATTAAAAGTTTTTGGCACGCACTAAAAACCATAAAAGTCATAAAAGAAACACACTCTCTCATATAAAATTCACTCTGCTCTGCTCACTAACTGCTGGACTGCTACTAGTTTGCTAGCTACCGTCGTCGTCATCGTCATCATATTTGGGTGTTGGTGGTGCATCTATCTCTTTTACGAGCAATTCAATTGTTGCCGCACGTGCAGAGAGAGTATCCGCATTGCGAGGTATGGTAACTCACCAATCCAAAAAAAAATAAAAAAAGAACCAAGCACAACAGTAGAGTCTCTAAAGCCCACCAACAAAAATGCGCAGAGGAAGAAAGACAAAATACAAGAGCCGCACATCCCAAAAAAAAAATATTATCATCCTCGTTCTACGTCTCTTGTGTTCTTCAAAAAACTTTAGTTGTTTTTTTTTTTTTATTTTTCATTCATTTCAATCAGTGCAATGATTTTCATTTTTATGCTTGTTGTTACGATCTCGTTTCCACTTACTTAAATCCACGTTCTAACTGCACGCTTTATGTCCCATTCTGGCATTATCTTTCCAATGGTGTAGAATTCGATATTCGAAACGATAATGAGGCCATCTCAGTCGCACTTAAAGTGGCTATAAAAGCAATTTCTTTAATGTTTTGTTGTTGTTCGGAGGGTGCTTCTGTTTTCAGTTTTTCATGGTTTTGCTTCTTATTTTTCTACTTTACTCTACGTACGTCTACTACAATCAGCCAGGACAGCGTCGGCGTTTTAACAGTTTCATGGATATTACAAACACAACAAACCATTTTTATTCATATTCATTTTCCCAAGCAAAACACAAAATTCACTTTTAATAAAGAGTAGAAAATTCAACCATTATAGTTTATCTTTCTCTCTCTGGCAGGTGTGATAAAAAGGAGAAAGATGTATCGGAATGTTGAGTGAAAGGCGTTTTGAGTGACAATTTGTTTCTATATTATATATGTATATTTTACTCCAGTCTCTCTAATATCATTTTGCGGATTGAGAACCAAAGAAACCGAGAGAAAGAGAGAGAAAGAGCAAAAAGGAATTTAAATGGGTTTGCCGTTTTGGTTTTCGGATATGGCAGATACTTACCACCATTATGGTGTTGTTGTTGTGTTCTTGAGTTATCGGTCGTTTTGCTTCACAATCATGGCTTCCGTGATGTGTTGGAGGCGTGGTTTAAAACAGTGGCGTGCATTTAGCATTTCTTTGAGAGGGTTATGAGAGTTTGATTTTCTTAAACTTTTATCCATGAAGAAATGATTGTCCGTCGCGCGGCAAATGCCCGTCGGCGGGGCTTAAGCTTTATTTTAATATTTTTCTAAGAACTGAAATTCGAAAAATATGTACCTACACATCTTTTCAAAATTTTCATATTTTTTTTTTAACTTGGGTAGAATAAAATTTTGTCACCGAAAATAAATAAAAAAATATACACAAAGCGCGGATAAAATATCTCGCAGATACACAGAGAATATAAAACCCGAACTATGACAACAAAAGCCAACAACTTGGTTTTTCTGAATACATCACTGAGTGTGAGCCATGTTGTAGCACTGTGGAATTAAACTCCCCCTACCTAAAACGCCTTTGATGACGTTGGTCGGTCGGTCGGTCGGTTGGTGAATACCAAGCCAAGCACAGTAAATTGTATCTAAGTGAAGAAGAATAAATGTATAGCTGGGCTATACCAAAAGTATGGATATGGTGGTATCTTAATTTGGGATTTGGGCCTTGGGATATATCGTCTGTATAGGTACGAGTAGATAATATAGTATTCGCATGATTTTTCGATTATAATCACAATTTAAGGGCAACGATTCAAAAGTATCTTTTTATTTTTTTTGTATGGATTTAATGACTTTTTGCTCTTTCGAAGATTAATTCATTCTCCTAAATAAATAATGATTAGTTGAAGAGTGATTCTTCTTGAATTTTTTTAAGCCCTTCCTGGTAAAAGTAGGTATCTCTACGTATACTTAATTGAAATTCTAAACGATTAAAAATTTATTATAGACATTCTTATGGATATTTTTTTGTTCGTTTTTTTTACATTTTTTTTTTGGTAGGTTACAGCAGGTTATTTTTAAGATGTCATGTAATAAATTCAATAGCTATGTGATTTATTTGCTACTAAATCTGGTTTGTTGTTGTATAGTTTTCTTTTTGTGTTTTATCTTTATATACCTACGTAGAAAAAAATATCGAAGCTTTAAAATACATCGGATAAAAGAGAGATATAGGTGTTATTTAATGCATATAACATGTTTTATGTTTTTTCGAATATTTATGATGACTTTTTTGAACGCCTTAATGTTCATTAAAAATTATAATTTGTATCTCAATGTGTTGTATGGCTCTGGCACTGGCGGGAAGGTGAAGGCCTTTAGTCGACATTTTTTTTTGTAGATAGGTAGGTATAGGGTGTTTGAAAGTCTTTGAAGTGATAAATTAAATAATTAGAAGCAAACATTCATTTTGAATTAGATACTTTTCATTTTGTAAAAGATACTTTTCACTTTATAAGCTCGCCGTTTACCTACCTACCTATGTATTATAACTAAAGACGATTGGGTATGTGTGAATGAGCATGTTTTGTGGCTTATCTTGTCAAAAGAAGTGAATTTAATGAATAGGTACCTACACTTTGAGAAAAAAAAAAATTATCTAAAATGCGTTTAAATGTTTGCTCTCTTTATTTTTTTTTTATTGGAATTTTGTTGAAGAAAACAAAAATACAAAACCACAAATTCAATCTGAGGTAAATATAGAAATATACAAAGACGAATGGTTTAAGTCTCTTTGTCAGAGCTTTTGTTGGTGATAAATTTTGTTATTGCTGTCGTATAGTCCACGATGACCCTGAATAATAATTATTTTGTTTTCCTTCTAACACACAGCGCACACATGACTTCGATATTTGAAGTTTTTTTTTTTTATTTTCTATTTGGACACAAAACTGAGGAAGAAAATAAACATAGCTCTGTCCATATAAATACGTTTCTGTATAAATTCGCGCTTGATGATGAATGCAAAATGATTGACTTCAAAAAAAAAAAAGAAGAGGAAATTGACAATGAATGGGCTGGAGAGCAAACGAAAATCAAGAAACAAAAATTCACAATGCATTTTGACTCCATTGAATTTTATTGGTTTTTAAGTAGAAATTCGTTTAAAGCTGAGTGGTTTTTGGTAGACCTATGTATATTTTTGGTGGCTGCTACTGTTGTTGGAGTGCGGTAATTAATGTCAGAGACATTTCATCAGAATTCGATGAACCTGGCACTGGCACTGGCAAATTGAAAGGAAATGTCTGTCTGTCTGCAAGAGTTTTTTTTTTTGATGTTTGAATTCTTTTATGTGACATTTTTTTAATGTGGGATGAATGAACATGGACATGCGGTACAGACAAAAGATGAAAAGACGTTGACAGAAAATAAAATGGATTTATTGTTTGGATTTTATGGTAACGCAGAAAATATTCAAATAAAAAAAAATCTATTTAAATAATGTTATTTTTTTTTTAAATTAAAGCAAAACTTTAAGTTGCATTTATTTTTATAGATGGTTTTAAAAAACTATTTGGATTAGACTGTTAAACGTGGTTCATTTGGTTCAAATTTTTAATTTGTCAATTTCTATTGATAACTTTAGTGATCCAAAGATGATTTAAGAAATATCTGAAATAACCTGCTGAATTTTTAAAATATAAAATTCTGAACTACGGTTTAGATTTTTGTAGAACTGAATCCTAGCTTTTCAAAATCTGAGTTTTGTTATGGAAACAAAATGATTGAGTGAAGTATATATGTAGGTACTCAACTAACACTTTTACTCCAATGTATTAATTCAAGAAGCTACATATACACATACGTAACCATTTTTGGCAATCATAAAAGCATTGTATAATACCCACTCTATAAATTTAAAAAGAAAAAATATTGTCAACACCTTTTGAATTAAATTCTTTACCTTGGAAAAAACACTTTTTACTAGCTCAACTAAAGAGTTCTTATAGAAGTAGTTTGAAAATAAAAATATATGTGCATATACTAAAAAAAATACTCTCGTCCATTTTATTATGAAAGAATTTCGAAAACTAAATTAAAAAACACATTCAACTTTTAAATCAAGCTAATTATTATCAACAATCAGAAAACTTTTATTTTCCAAGTGGATTCATAAAAATTAAAAATGTCGTTGAAGATAGACATATATAGATACAATATAACCCTCACCATATTTGATTTTTTCTTCGTTTGTGTTGTTAATACTCCATTAAAATTTAAAAAATGGTTTATATATTGTTTACTCCAATAAAGATATCTGAGAGTGATTATGCAACCATTTACTCCTATTATTTTTATAAGAATATTTTTTAACAGCGTTTACTCCAATAACGACAATAAATAAAAGAATGTTTTCTAAATCTGCATTTACCTACTCCAAATATCGTTTGCTGCAAAAAAGATGTCTGAGGATTGTGTTACATTTTTAAACCAAATACAAAACTGTTATTGAGGTTAGTAGAAACTTCCTATCTTCAGTAAGTAGGGCCAGCTACTAGACAACACCAGGCTAGATTTTAGTTAGTCTCATCGCGGTCTCGTGAAAATCGAAAATTTTTAATCTAGTCATTGTCATAACCGATTCGGCGTCCTTCCTTTTTTTGTAGGAACATAGACGAGCCACAATTTGCATTTAAAGGCGGCATTATACATATGTAGATATCTGCATTGAAATATTTAATTTTATTGTAAAAAAAAAACAATTTTAAATGATTTTCTTTATTAGAAACACCACCGAGACTTTCAGTTTAAAACTATGCTTTTGCCTATAGGAGTATCACTTCAGTATGGTGCCCATCCCTATATCAGAAGGTTATTGGAAATATAATATGTACAAATATAGCTAGGTAACAAACTTGAGCTATTGCAAAAAAGGTTGCAACCATTGACCTCTTGTGGAGTCTTACTCGTAAGAAGAAACAAATTATTTATCTAATTTTTATTTAGTATTTTTTTTAAATTTATTTTGTTTAATATTTATTTATTTATTTTATTATTTATTTATAAGCCATGTATTTATCCAGCAGCTCAAATTTTTCCAGCAATTTCTGAATCGCAGTCCGACAAGGTGCTTCATGACGACCAAAAAATGTTTTAGTTTTATGAATTGGTCTCTGTCAAATTTTCACCATTTTCATAATGAATTTTAATAATTGTTCCATTTTTATTAATGGCGTAGTTTCCACTTGTCAAATGTGAAAAAATTACAGCTTAAAAAGTGACAACTGCCGAAATAGCAGACTATTCAAAATAACACCTCTTACTGCAAAAACCCTTTACAGTTCGTAAATTTTGATATAAAAATAATATACATAGTTGAAATGCGAAATTCTAGAATTTAGCGGTAGGAACATGAATTTTTTTATAATATTGGTGGATATTTTTTTAAAATTAAAAGAACTTTGCCTGCCCGCTTCACAGGTGCTAAGCCCTTTTGTTAAACGCACGGATTTCCTTTGCTCCGGTTGGGATAAGTACTTGTACAGTCTCCAGGCATACGCCAATTGAAAGTACCTTTCTTGGCACGCTTCGTGGGTTCCATGGAATTATCAAACAGGATTGTATTTTTAAAACTGTAGTTTACCAAATGTTTGGTACTAAAAGTACAAAATGAAAATTAAACAAAACATTTCTAACTTTTACCAATGTTGCTACAGAATTCTAAGACTTACCGGTAAATTCTAAAACTTTCGGGTTTTTACAGTAATATATCGTGAGAATTGCATGATACACCCGGTTGTGTAGTATACATACCAAGAAAGATCGGCACAGTTCATAGCGGTACACACAATATTATATTTGCTATCAAATGAATTTGAGATCTTTCAAATGATTCTAAGATTTCCAATCTTTCGAATAAGCAATTTAACCCCAAAGGTTTTGAAAGGTATTTATTTTTTTTTTCAAACCACTCACTTTTGAAAAATATTTATCCATGATACTATATTGAATGAAAACAATCAAAACATCAAAGTACCTATTCTTAGTGATAATACAAAATACAATTTAATTTATGGTAAATTAAAAAAAAAAATCTATATCTATAAAAATATTTGTTGATGAGTTTTTAATGGCCATCAAAATATTCCTATCAAAAATAAATTCAATTGAAAATACATATAAAATAAAATTTATTTATTTAAAAATTTCCTCTAATATAAATGATGCCATTTATTTATTATTATTTTTTTATTGAAGTTCACAAAGATTAAAATCATTAACTATAAATAACAAAGTTGACAGATTTTTATTATAAACTGTAATATTTTAGATTGAATATGAAAAATGCCGGGCATTATCATTAACTAAAGCACTTGCAATAAACATAAATTATATACATTAAATAGCATTTTTATCAGTGAATTTCTCGCCGCATAATAATGATCTTTTTGAACGCTGCTGTTGGTATCAACATAGTTCAAACTAAATGTTATCGGTATTTGTTGACTTCGGCGTTTTTTGAATGTACAATATGGGGATGGTTTTATTATTCTTATTTTTTGGAAAATATGCTATATTTAATGATCATGGTTTTGTTTTTGTAGCTAATCTAATTTAATACCATGAGGCATATCTAATATGCATAATTTTTTTGTAGGAGCATGGGTTTTTGTCAAATAAAAAAGAACTAAGATTTCAATTTCGTTATGAAGGCATAGTCTCGTTATGTATAGAAGGACATTTTTGGAAAGTATATTTTTATGTACATTACTCTACGTTTTTTATTAGGTACCATAACTACAAGTAAATAAGTTACATGGTATAATTTTTTAATGTCAAGATTTTGAAATATTTTTAAGAAATTGTGAGAGTAGAAAATAACCAACTATTGGATTTTGTAGTTGCAATGCAAAATGCGGAACATATACATTTTTGAACAACTTTAATCATCTTTGGTATACAAGAATTTATAGATGAATGAGTGTGAGAGATTACGTAAGTATGTTTGATTAATTCGGCTTCGGGATCTTAGAACTTATTATTTGGGATTGTGAAAAAAAATAAAATATCCTATTTCTTAGTCAGTAAAAGGTCAGCAAATATCAGAAGTTTCTAAAGTTTTTTGAAGATCGTATAAATATTCTCTTGGAACCTATTTTTAAAGTTATTACAAAAAAATGTATATCATCTGAAAAGTAGCTTAGTTCTTACAAAATTTCAACTACTTTCAGTTTTTTCCAGCCATAGATTTTAACTAATTCACAAAAAAAAAACAATTAGGTACTTCTTAGTAATTTTAGCTTACCGCAAAGACATTTAATTATTTAAAATATTAAAATCAAAAATTGTTAAAAAATAAGAAAAACTTTTAATTTCAGAATAAATTAATATGATTGGAAAATTATTTTCAACTAATTGGTAATAAAAATATTTGGGGATGGTTTCGGAGGTTGATTTACCAGATTTATCGGAAATTCCACTTTATTTCAAGCCCACCCATACCGAGCGGGACATTAAAAAAAAAACTTCTTTTTCAATCAAGTAGGTAACTTTTCATTCACTTTTCAAGCATAAATTGTAAATTAAAGTGGGAAAGAACTCTCAAAATTAGAATTATTGACCAAAACACGATCAAAACAAAATTGTTTATTATTTTTGCTGAAGCAGCTTCGTTTTTTGTCAAATTTAAGTTAAGGTGTTTTGCTTCTGTAGGCTGAGAGCCGAATATTGACAATAGCTATATGAGAATTATTTTTTTTAATAAGAAAATCGTTAAAAAATTGCTTGAGTTTGAGAACTATTACTGAGCTAAGAGGTGGTGTAGTTTTTTTCAAATATCCCCAAAATGATGTATAACTTTCAAATTCCGAGTGTGTGAGTGCTTAATTCAAAAATTAAATTTAGCTTTATGAAAAAATTAAAGGCGCAAGATTTTATTCTAGGTACCTATATATTGTTCGAGATTGCGATATAAAAATAATTGTAATTTCAAACAATCAGTTATTATTAAAAATATTTTTTTGTATACCTACTACCATAAGTGACCTCTTTGTAAATTCTGGTAGTATGTAGGTATTTTCCACTACACTAACTACATACAGAAAACCTGGATTCCCAGTTAAGAGTTTATTCAAAGAAAAAAAAAATTTTTGGTTCACCCTAGTACACACATCTACCTGTACCTAACTATGTAAGTACCTACCTATAGATCCCACCTAATCAAATTAAGTACCTACAATCCTTGCCTATTTTAAAAATAAAACTAACCACTCCGACCACAACTAAGTAGCTTCATCTTAAACACGCAGACCACGCACACTTTTTACGGCGACGTTATAATTCACATGAAAATAATAAGAAACATAAAACAAAATATACGTATACCTTATGTAAGTTAAGTAGGTATGTAGTTATTTTTTTTTGTGTGTAGTGTGTCTGTGTATTCCTGATTAACCACCATTTTTAACAATTTATCTCCGCGCCGCCTGCAGTGTACAAGCAGATTTACGACTTGTCGCCTCATGCAAAACAGCGAAAATAAATACAAAAACCGCGATATACAAAATAAGAAAATCTGAACAACACGAATTTAATATCCGTGCAGCATGAAAACAAAAGCAACACCGACCGCGTCAGTCGTGCGTCGCGTCGGAGGACAAACAAAAAAAAAAGGAGCAATCGAAAAAAAAGACGACAATCCTGGTCAAGTGGGCGTAAGTTATCGCCAGTAGGCGCATAATGTTATATCCAATGTCTTATTTAAAAATGTGTCGTCTGTGTTCATCTGACACGATGCGATGGACAACGACAATGCCGAGGCGTCGTATAGGCTTATATGCAATGTTTTCTACGTCCACCTCTGCTCCTAAGCGATATAAGCCCATATGGCTTGGCACTTTGGAGTGAAGGATTTGTCGATAAACAAAGATGCATTTTTTATTTATTTTTTATAACAAAAACAGAAATTTACGTTCGACGTTTTTTGTTGATTACTTTTTTTTTTGTTTCTGAAATACACTTTATTTGGAACCAAACGATGAGGCACATATTTGTTCAGTCATAATAAATCTAAGTCATTGCGAATTTGTACTAGACGTAGGATTACAAAAGTATGTATGTTTATACCCACCCTGGTTCATAATGTAATATTAACAGCTATGTATATTTTTGAATTGCTTGAATACGGTTTTATATTGCACTTAGGTTAGAAAACAAAATACACTGATCGCGTTTAACTTGATTAATCTAAACAACGGGCTAAAAACTTTTATACACAATTTTCACTTCTTTTATTCGAACAAAACTTGAAATTATTGCACTTGCAAAAAACACGAATATTTTTGAATAAATTTCAAAAAAAAATTGTTTGCACTCTAGCATTGGCCCGCAAGGACAACAACAAGATACATCAAATACCTAGGTAAAATAAATTAGAAAATATAAGGCATAACTGTAAATGTCGGAGCATTTTGTCAGTTTGACATTACCAAGCGATTCAAAACCGCACTGAAAATAAGTTTGATGGCAGTTTTAACTTACCAAATATATTTTGAACATCCTAATCGTCTGGGGTTGTTCCTGTAAAAAGGGTGTATAGCCAGAACTGGACTTGGATATCCAGTGATATATGAATAAAAAGGAGTACCTGCTCAAAACTCAACTTTTAGGGGTAGGTGCTTCATTTGGTATGAATAAAATACGGTAGAAGGTGCTCAACGATTCTCCATGTTCGATGAGCACATCCTCAACTTTGAGCACCTGCTCCAATGAATGATATGAATAAACCGAAGGAGCAGCTGCTCCGTTTATGTGAGATAGATAGATCGTTCATAAAAATTGTTCTTTTTTTCTCCAATGGCCGAATTCATGCCAATTTTCATTCGACGGATCATCTATAAAATAAGAAATGAAGGATATGAAAATATGCGAATTTTCCTACAATACCTAGCAGATCCCGGCTTTCAAAGTGGAGTTGCAGAAAACATTGGTGTACACCAGTCTACGGTGTCTAAGACCGTTTTCAATTGTGCGGCATCAAAGATAAGGCAAACATTTGGATCAAATTCCCCACAAGCGTTGAAGAACTGTACAGTGAAAAAAGAGAATGTAGAATAGAGAACAGAGAAATATGATTTTCCCTCTGCAATAGGTGCAAATGATTGAACCCACATTCCCGTACTGAAACCAATTCTTCATGGAGACGAATATTTCAATAGAAAAGGATTCCATAGCATAAATGTTCAGGCAACATGCAATGCCAAGGAAGAATTTACAAGAAGTGTTGACCTTTCTTTGCCTGGATTAGTGTATTTAAAAAAATGTAATGGAATTAAGTTAGTGCCCACCAACTCGGTGATGCAGGATACGGACTTATTCCGTGGCTTTTAACTCCATATCAAAATCCAGATACCTACTCCAGAAAAAAAGCTCCTTCAATAAATGCTTAACCCGAAAACGTGTATTTATTGAAAGATGTTTTGGGCAGCTCAAGCAACGATTTCCTATAATGCACAATAAAATGCATGTCAAAACTAAGACAGTTACACTCTGGTGTTTAATTCTACAGAACGTTGCAAAGTGAATTAGAGATAAAGACTTCCAAATCAAACAATTGGATAATCAATTATTATAGCAACAAATTTTATTTTGATTTTCCTTAGAATCCATTTTAAAAAAGATTTTAAATTATTCAAAAATAAACTGAAAAAAAAAATATTCTGTACCTATTATGAGAAAGTGCTCACTGGTTCGGGTAAACATTTTATTCATACGAAATGGGAGCATGTTCTTTTTTATAGAGCAGCTGCTCTGAGAGCCTGCTCTGAAGTAGGTGCTCTGTTTTATTCATATCACCCATTGTCCTTTGATATTGAACCACAATTTCTTACAACATTAATGATTAATTGAAAAACAAAAGATCAAAACCATGAAGTTTATTGGTTTTTCTTTTTTTTTATTCCGTGAATCGAACCTGCGAATTTGAATTTCCTTTTGTAAGGATAAGTAAATTTTTCAAAACAATACGTTTTTCATATTATAGGTGTATATTACTGTATATGGTATTCTTCTTAAAATAATACAAAAATCATATTTAACTAAATTTCAATTAGTTATTCATCAAATAAATATATCTATTGAAATATTTGAATAAACTGTTTTGTTGCCTTTTAAAAGATGTCTTAGTGAAATAGCTTAATGTGTAAATCTTAGTTTCTTTTGAAGTTTTTTTTATCGCATTCTGTTTAAAAATTACGATGGAATAAGTATAATACCTGCATTTAAAAATAGAAATAACATAGTTAATTTATTTTTTATTCTATTGAATTTGAAATTTTTGGAAACGTAGAAATAAAGTATAAAGCTAGCAAAGTACTCACAATTCCTTTGCGAATAAATGTGATTTTTAAAAATGTGCAGATTTCATTATGAAGATTTTATATTTTGTTTTTACTTTTAGTAATAAATATGTGTATTAAAAATGTATACAATATTTTTGCTAACCCCACACGTTTTATTTATCTAGTGGATGATGTGCCTTGCCCTGAATTTGCGTTTTCCTGAATTGTTTTTAACAATTTTAATAAAAATTCCTCATTAATGTCCCCAAAGGAATTTCGTCCAATTCATATGGGACAAGATAAAAACAACATCAATTATGAGAAAAAATAAAATTTTGACTTTTGTTTATTTTTAAAGTAATTTAAATAAATTCTCTTAAGAGGTACATCAACCCAAATTTATTATCTTCCCCTTAAAGAGTTGAATGAATATTTTTGTGAAATTGTTGTCTTCAAAAAATTATATTTGAGCTTTTATTTACATTGTTTAAAAGTAGATACTTTACATGCATTTATAAATGTTGTCACCAAAATAGGTTGGTTAGAGAAGTGAAATGCATTAAATTTTTACTTTATATTCATTCACACCTTCGAATTCAGACCCAAAATATAAGATCATCATAAAATGGGAATGATCGCTGATCAAATGTTATTTATAATCAGATAGAGAATAAAATAAATCCCAAATACAGTGTGCTGCAATTTTCAAGTGAATTCATTTCTGAATCAAATTTATTAGCTGAGTTGTATTAACGTCCTCACAACATAATTTTATTTATAATTTCTATTAAAAATATAATTTTTGCAGCTGGTCGTACTTAATTTTTTTTTTTTTTGATTTTCGAAATTTATTTTTAATTCTTTTGTTGCCTAAATTAATTGCTCAATGTTCATCCCAAAAATTAGGAATATATTGCAGGTAAAAAATAATAATAATATTCTCTAAAAAAAAATATCCAAAGCTATTGAAAAGCATGATAGTTATGGGAACACATTTTCAATTTTTGAGAGTTCAAAAACAATATTTTAAACAAAGAGAAAGGCAAGTTTAAGTATAGGTACTAAAAGTGTGAGAGGTGTAAAAGTATACCCTTATATAAGTTGATCGAGTGGAACTAAAAGTAACACTTTTAACGGCTCCTCTTTGCTTTTAGAAATAAAACTAGCAAACCTTTTCCAATGAAAAAGTCAATTTTATTTTATTTTTAACGGAATTTGACACAAATGAAACAGTTTCTGAAAATCGAAAACGGCGTACAAAATCATACATACCAAATACACCAAGATAAAATCTACATATGTATTTTTCAATTTTTGGGACCATCCCCATAATTTTTCTATTTAATATCCACCTAAAGAAGACGTGTCGAAATAATTGGAAAAAGCGAACATTTTTCTTTTTGAATCGATTGCGTGTGGTTGGACAAGAAGACAGTAGAAAAAAGAAACATCATATGAAAAGGGAGTCTACTTCCCCCTTTTGCTATGAAGGGGCAATTTTCTAAAATTCACTTAAAACTAAAAAAATAATAAAAACAACGGCAGTGTTAATATTTCTTTTTATTTTACCTGTTCCGGATGTTCCAAAGTTTTATAAAATCTATCGATTTTTTGGAAAATTTATTATTGTAATGTTCAGTAAAAAAAAAATAAAACGTTATGTTTTATATTTTGTTTTTTTTTTTTGGGAGAAAACTGGCCCCAAAGTAAAAAGAAACCAGCACGGGCAGGAAAAACTTGACTGACTAGAAACTGACTCTGGTTTTAAACAACGCTTTTTTCCTATGTTTATAAAAGAAGTATATTTTCTCTTAGATCAGCAATTTGTTAGCTATTTTCATAAATAAATAAGCCAAAGATTTTTTGAAAGAGTTTTCAAGTTTTAAAAATCTTTAAGTAAATTAAGAAAAATAATTTTTGTCTGACCAATATTTAGAAATAGCTGCCTTTTTTTAAAGACAATTTAGTAAAATTAAGCAAAATATAATTTTGAAAAATAGTAAGTAAGGGATACCCTCTTTTTTCAAATTAAAAAATGTATTATACTGAAATCTAAATTTAAAAAATTTAATTTCTTAGATTATCCCGAAATGACTTAAAAAATATTTAAAAATTCAAAGAAATAAATCTAGTTTCTGATCCAAAGAATTTTTTGACTCTTCAATCCAACAAGTTCAATTAAATAGTGCTTAGTTCAAATGTCATGTTTTGGCCAGAATCTTTGTGGAAGCATTTATTTTCTGAATTGAAGATCAAAAATTTAATCTCATTTCTTAGCGTAACGAAGTGGCTCTGAGACAAACGACGTTAATTTGTTTATGAACTTTAAAGAAGAATCTTTTTATAATGTTGCTGCGAATGCATGATTGTTTATTTTCATTGTTTGTAATGCAATTCAATTGTTATCTAAAAGAATATACGACTTATGGGCGTTTTATTGAAATTTTAGTGAACAAATTTCTTTGCAAAACCATTCACTCTATATGAGGACTGTTATCTGTTATTTTTATTATTTTATTTGTCTTGTTGTTGCAATAAAAAAATATTGAAATTGTTTTTCTGCATTATCAAGAAGTCATTTTGTTCAGGGCTTGAAAATTACAACTACTCACATATATCAGGTATAACAGCGTTGGGTGTTGTTCTAATTTAAATTCTAAAATTAAATCATGCTAAAGTTCCAAAGTTGAAAATATTTTGTGTGGATTTATTTTAAACCATCGAATTTCAGTCTTTTATGAATTTTCAGCCATTTTTTGTCCTCATACCCTCGTACTCCCATTTTGCTCCTAAGTATAAATATTGGGATATTTTTAAACATTGGAATTCATTGAATATAATTTATGGCGCTAGACTTTCAATGCTGTGCTAGCCGCCAGGTTCAAAAGTTAAGGCACAACATTTATCAGTTCATATACCTCGGGCATATATACGAAGTAAATGAATATAACGCATAGTAGCTTCATGCTTCATAAAAAAAAACTAATAAAACAAAACAGATAACGCTCAAGGCTTGCTTGAGATATCGCCCCGGCTTCAATTCCTATTTATAGTTTGTTCTTCATCATAAGATAATGTAGACACAACACTTACCCATACCCAAACAAATCCAAAGAGCTTCTACTATACAATAATTCAATAAAAATATGGTTGGGGTGGCTAAGATGGTGCATGCAATTATTCTACTTTTTTTTCCGTCATCTTTATATGAAAATCTAGATTCCCAAAATAAAACCAAAAATTATTTCATTAAGTGCGTGGCTTTATAAACCTTCTATACTACGACCACACTCTAAATGAAATCATAATTGAAGAACAAAATTAAGAAGAAAATATGATCAACATGCAGCAGCATCCATGAAAATGAAAACCCAGCAACTATGTATGTGGCACTATATCAGATTCAATAAATCTTGTGTGCAGCAACTGTGGTTGGGGTGTAAGTATAAGTATATGTAGCTGGGTTTTTTGTTCAAATCGACTTTGAGTTAAATCATTTTGTTTTTAAGTTGAACGAACTGAAAATGTTATAATCTGAACTCTTCAACATAAAACTGGTTGCGGCGGATATTGAAATTGGTTCCGAGATGATAAAGGTTAAGTTCGTATGTAAATTGGAGGTTTTGAGAAGGACTGATAACATTATGTTTAAAAAGAAAACCAAGAATATTGATATACCCGACGCGACGCGACGCACGCGTGCTGGATCCTACAATTAAAGGTTATCTAATAATATTATTTGAGAATTTGAAATTTAATTGAAGAACAATAATTTTAGGAGACTATATCTTAAGGGAACACATGATACGAAATGTATAATACACTAAAAAGGGTTCTTTGGATTTCTTGTTTTTTACACAACAACATAAAAGCCTATATGAAGTTGAAAAAAAAACGTTTCAGACCAATTTAGAAAGACTTAGATAACAATATAAGAGAAAGTCAAACTGTTTGATCTTATTATCCGGGTAAGCTTAAGCGGGCGTAAAAAAAATCATTTGTTATTTTAAGAAATTTCTTGCATAGTTAGCTTTTTTTTAAAACAGATTCACCCATTCATAGGCATAGCCATAGGCACATATGTATATACGTGTATGTGTTAGTGGTGAGTATGAAAATGATACTGCAAACAAGCACATGCTAACAATAAAATAAAAAATCATATTAAAAACTATAGCTACAATAAAACAATAATACAAAATTGTACAAGTGTGAACTTTATTATTATAATGAACAATCACAACACTGGTTCTTTAAATCAATGGATGCACATTTGGAAGTTTGGAAGGTCATTTTTGTTTTGGGACAAAAATACGAGAGATTTTAGCTGTCACTTGAATTTATTTAGACAAAGTAACAAGATGACGGCCAATGGACATTAGGTACCTACAGTTGTAAAAAAAGTTTTCGGTTTGTGTATTGGTACTCTTTCAATCCGACCTGTTTTTAATCCGAATGTCTTTTTATCACCCTAATGTCAAAAACTTTTTTTTAATAATTTTGATGAATTATTTTTATACCAAAAACAAATAAAATGTTCAATTTTACATTTTTTTCTCAAAACGCATGTTTTTTTTTTTGTTAATTTTCACAATTGTAAGGAGCACTGAGTGGAAGGAGCGACCGAATAAAAGTAAAAAAGTAAAGACAACAAACAATGATTCAATATTAAAGGTTTTATTGCAACTGACTAGATCAAAGTTATAATTTACAATTTGGGTATTTTTAATTTATGCGTACGGTTATAGTTTCATGTTATACCAAACTGTAACAATCTAACGATCGGTGGATTCAGAACAGGATAATGAAGTTAAGCTACATCAGTAAATGAAATATTAAGATACAGGGTGCTAAGTGAATAGCAATTGAATTATATGAATATCTTACCCCATCTTCACTGATGGCTCAAAAATGAACACTGAAGTAGGTGCAGGGTTTTTTCTCAGAAAACCTTAATCTTAGCATTCATTCAGGCTCCCTGACCACAGCAGCGTCTTCCAAGGTGATATTTTGGTAGTGAAAAACGCTGCTAAGCATAGATGGCAATATCACATGCGGACATCACTTTTTTCATTGACAGCCAGGCAGCAATAAAAGCGATTTCTGCCACTCAAATCAAGTCGAAGCCAAGAGCTAAAGGTGCTTGGTATACAGCATAATATAAAACACTGCTGGGTTCCTGGCCATAGTGGTTTGCCAGGAAACGAAAAAGCAGAAAAAGGGTGGTCTGAACACTTGAAAATTATCTCATAGACGACAACATAGGAATCCCACTATGCGAACTGAAACTAAACGCCGGTACCATTATTGTTCAAAAATCCAACGATAGATGGAATCTCTTAGAAATCTGTGTTATTACCAGGAAACAATGGCCTAGTTCAAGAAAAGGTTCCATAGAATTTTAATTTTAATAACGGGATACAACCTACTTGGCTACCATAAAAAGAAAATGGGGCTCAGTACCGACGATCTCTGCAGAGGCTGTGGTGACGAAGATGATCTTTAACGAATTAGAAGAACTATCAGAAATCTCAGGCAAGAGCTTACTGAACTTCGTCAAGACCTTCAATTGCCTAGACAAATCGTCGGACTCATAGGTTAACATTTCAAGAAGTTATAATACATCAGGGTATCACAATGAATCTATACATTGATCTAAGTATGACAGTAACAAAGCCTAACCTAACCTAGTCATGAATTCAAAAATCTAGACAGCTTGTGCAAATTAAAGAATTTCTAAATCAAAAATAACTTGTGGCTTCAATTTTATTTTTAAGATTACAAATAAGAAAGAGCCTGCTTATTATATTTTTTTTAGTTTCTTATTTCAAAATCACGCAACCTCCCATACGAATAGCATTTCTTGTTAGCTTTATTGTTCGGTGGTAGTAAGGCAAGGAAAATTGCGATTATTGGCTGTAAAGCAGTGCTACCTCGCAAACTTCAACAAAAAATATTCTTACAGATAACGACAGAAATTTACAAAATTATAAATCATTTAGAGCCTCTGACGCTACGCCATTCTAAACTTCAATTAACCTGTTGATTATAGAAGATAAAGTGTAATGAATCACAGTTTAAGAATTTGTCCTTTATACTCTGATCCTGCAAAAATCGTTTTAAATCATATAAAAGCAACAGGTGATTTGTTTCTAAAATAAGCTGGCCTTTTCAATTGGTCAGAAAAGTCCTAAGAGATGGTTTATTTTATTTTAAATATCCCTAAAATAAGAGGCTAACTCCGGAGTTTTTAAGTAAAAATTTTGTCTATTATTATAGGTTTAAACTAACAAGCCACAAAATCGAGGCTTCCTCCGATTGACATTTTTTGACATTTGAATTTAAACATAATGAAAATAGGTACAAACCTTTAGACCTATACTTATTTTAATAGTTTCTATTAAATGCCACTAACAAACGCACGTTTTAAATTTCGATTTTGAATTAAAAAAAAAACTATAAAAGGGATCAGAATCATCAGAAAGCAAAATATAAAAAAGGTACAGTTTACTGGTAAAAAATATACCGGAAATTTGAAGCCTCATTTTTTCCAAATTTTTTTCAAGTCATTTTCCCTTTTAAGAAACGAAAAAAAAATTTTATTTCAAATTGAAAACTAAACTACAAATGAATCTTCAAATTGCTCTTTGTTTCAATTCAGTATACTACTTTCAACAAAAAAACACTGACAACCAAAAAAATATCGTTATATCCTAATTTGCTTGCCAGGTTAATCATAACCTGTAAAATATAATAAATATTATAAAGGTTACTAGGTCTCGTATTTTTTATAATCTGTTTCGTATAATCTTTCAAGAAATAAATATATGTATAGTTTAAATTGGAAATTTATATTATTTTCAAATTAAGTTCGAAGTATAAAGTCATTATAAAAGCATTCCTTTATAATTTAAAAGCGTAAATTTTTTTTTTAAAAACCAATTTGTATTCCATTATTATACTTTTAAAAATATTTTATCATGATAACTACAGTAAACAATCGATTGATTTGATGAATTTATAGCTTTGATTTCGATTAGTTTATTCTTGTTTAATTTTGACCATTATCACTTAGTCAAAAATGACCAGATATACAAACTCATTTAATATAAATGATGTACCCAAACATTCCATTTAAATAAAATTCATTAGAAATTAAATAAATGGAGAACAAAAACATGTCACAGTGCATACAACCAAATACCTACATATATATCTACTCAAAACAGGTTACCCAATTTTGATTAAAATATTCATTGTATCAAATCCAATAAAAACCAAAACTTACGATCTACCAAATGACAATGGGTTTTTTTTTTTAATTAATGCATAAAGATCCACCACACAATAGCGGTTATTAAATAAAATGGAAAATAAAAACATCATTATCGAGTTTATTGAAATGTTAAAACAAACAAAAAATAAATTGTAAAAAGATTTAGATATTATTTTAATTCAATAACAAATCGTTAAAAATTAGAAAATTGCCCATAAAAAAGCTAAAGTTCAAAAACTGGGTACCGGGTAGGTATCTTTTTTCTCCATCATTCGCATAGTGTCTCGGGATTTTTAAGTACTAAATATTTTATCTGAGTAATTTGTGATGGCTCCAAGCAAAATGCCCGCACTTTAAGATACGGATGGAGCAATTTTCGTCTGGTGGGTCTCTATAAAAAAAAAACTTTCAAAGAAACTATGCACAGTTAAAAGTTTGTGGTTCGAAATGTTCGGTTGTGAACAGTACAAACTCGAAAACACGGAATAAGAAAAATTATCAAATGTGGTCAATTTTTTGGTTTCAAACTCAACAAACTTTACGCAGGCGTTAGGAATGCGAATCTAATAAATAATTATAAAATATAAGCAAAGAAATATTCTTGGTTGAATTTTTGAATTTCCTTTAATAAATGAAATTTAACTTAATACCCACAGAGGGAACTGATGTTTCGATGCGTGAAGTTAGTACTACTTTTTTTTTAGTTTGTGAATTGTTCTGTTTTCTTCTCATACCTGATACTAATATAAAGAAAAATAATTAAATTCTCAAAGTTCCACCGACTGAATTTTGAAATGAGCACCGCCATTTACGATTTTCAAAAAATTGTTAGAGCAGGCAAATTTGCAAATTGTACCAATGATTTTTTTTTTCAAATTTGCTATTTTTCAAAAAAAAAAGAAAAAAGAAGAAGAAGAAGATGATGAAGAAAAAGGAGAGGAAGAATATGAATATATGAGAAGAAGAAGAAGAATATGAATTCTATGAAGAAAAAGAAGAAAAATAATATGAAGAAAAAGTATATGAGGAAGAAGGAACAGAAGAAGAAGTATGGAGTTTCTACAGAGTCTGTACTGTATCAAAGTTTATATTTTGAATATGTACATCGACTGTATAGTCGCACTGTCTCGTAACATGAAATAAAGTATCCATAAAAATATCTCGAATTGCCAATTGAATGATGCCATTAAGGCTGCGGGGCACTTTGGATTTCGCTTCTTTTTTATTGAAATTAAGCAATTTAGTGTAATTTAACAACACTTTGAGTAAATAAATTTTGTATTTCCATTTCGTGTGTGATTTGGGTATTTTTTTTTTCATTTCGTTTAGTTCTCCATAACACTTGAGTCGTGTAGATTTGTGGGAGTATTTTTTGTTTGCTTTCTGGTTTTTTTTAGGGTTTTCGATTCCGTTCGCTTTCGGTTGACCAATTCATTTTAGTATCTACACATGTCCAAGTAGTATAATTTATGATTTCATATTTGCCTAACTTCGATGTGAACAATGTGTGAATTAAATCACGAAATGAATCGGCCATAACGAGTTTGAATGTCTCAAAACAAACTTTGAAAAAAAAAGAATACAAAAAAAATGTGTAACATAAGCGGAGTTATTTTGCATTTTGAGTAGGTAGAGGTTGTGTATACACATTGAGCTTGAATACCAAGAATATGAAACTTTTGTTTTTGTTTTGCTTTTGATTTACTGCGACAGCAAAGCAATAAGTTTGAAATTTTATTGGATATGTGGATGGAATACATTATAGAATGCTTTCAAAAACTTGAGTTTTGTGGTTTATTATTTGAGAGTAATAATAAAATGTTTTCAGACAATTAAAATAAATTTTATGAAACAATAATACTTTTATCAAATATGACTTTGTTTTGGGCATGTGGGATAGTATAATAAGTAGCCGCAAATCAAGCCATTATTGTCTTCCCATTCATTTAAAGGAGCAATTAATAGAAGAATCAAATACTTTTTATACAATAGACATCTAATTTTGAGTGGGACACTAAATTTATATCATAAGTACTTATAATATAACTCCTTTATACCTTCTGCCGTTTATTGCTTAAGCAATGGAGGTCGGTTGTGTTGAACTAAATCACATATCTTTGTGCCATGTTTCCTTTGCTTTAACTTATAGAACAAAGCCTTAAGTATCAATAACTAAAAGTTCAGCCAGCTAAATGTATTTGTTTAATCCAAGAGTTTATGCGACAGGTCATATGCTGGATTCTCAGTGCTAAGTTGGTCATACTGAATTTTGTCCAATACGCCATTTTAGACTTGAAGGCTTCTTATTTGATCACCCTTTGTCACTCCTACTGTGACGCAAAGTATCTTCACTTCAGTTGCTGTAAATATACTCTCATACTTCTTGAACGTTGTCCAACACTTTGAACCGTATGTTATCATACTGGACGAACAACTGCCTTGTAGAGCTTTCCTATCAGTGGAGGGGCGCATTTTTCGATCACAGAGCATGCCAAAGTTTCCCTGCCACTTTATTTAACCTACTCTTACGCTATGCTTGATGCCGTCATAAATTTTTTGCTATTGATTACAAAACAAAATGTCCGCGTAAATCAGATATCGGTATGCAGTTTCTATTTTCCTTCAGAATATGCACCCAAACATCAAGTGCTCGTTTCAAGGACACAGGATCTTCACTTATGATGGCTTCATAGTCAGTAAAGAATAACTGATTCACTTTTGGGTCAGTCACATTATCCTCAAGCAGAAAATGAAGGACTGCAATTAAGACGCTTCTCTGGTGCACATGTATACTGATTGCGAACTCTTCGGTGATTCCCGCAGGACATCTTACCTAGGTTTTAACTGAATCGTCCATGTCAATGATCGTTGACTTCTAGAGCTCCACGTTTCCTTAGTCCATCCTAGGTCAGATTTTGTGGCTCAACGATCTTCATAGTGTGTGACATCAGCTTGATTGAACGGTATAGCGGACACACTCTCTCTCTTCATTCCAATGATTTTGCATATGGTCACCACAGATAAGTTTGAACATCTTTTTCGGGAACTCGGAGGCTATCTCGTTTCATCCAATCGCTCTTCTCTTTTTGAAGTTTTTAACCGCAGCATTAACTTCTTCGACTTTGATGTCACCGATTGCTTCATTATTAGGTCCAGCTATTGGAATGTATAGGAAGATGTAAATTTGAAAATTCTTCACAATACTGTTGCTATCTGCGAATAAATTTTTCGTCATACACAAGACATTCGATTTTCGCCTCAGCATTTTTCCTGCTCTGTGCGACAATCTTAATTGTAGTTTTAAAAATATAAATAATTGGTTCCCCCTGCCAGAAAGTTTCACAAAGAATATATGAGAACAAGTGCTCAGCAAAAAAATATCCTTGAAAGTTTACACATCCAGAGAAAAATAAAAACAACGATGAACCACAAAGAAGACATCGACAACATCAGCTCTATATACGGCATTGCCATAACCTAATCTGTGATATCAGGTGATAGTAGTTTTAATTTTTGTTCGTTCCAATGTGTGAAATGTTAAAAATGTGTTAATGTTAATTTATTTAATTATTTATTATTCATTAAGACCATAATTAAATTATAAAAACAATATGCAAAACAATAGTAAGTCCAAATTTCAAATTTCAATTTAACAAAAATAACTGGATTTTATTATTATTATTATAAATTTAAAATATTTTTTATTATTGGTAAATAGACAAATAAAGGAAAACCCCTGAAGAAGCCGGAAAAAAGCCAGCGAAACGTAGGGTAGCAAAAGATGAATTAGTTTCCAAATTAATGATCATAAAAGCCCAACAAAAAATAAACTTAAAAGATTTAACAATATAATGATCAAATAACATTAAACATCATTGAAATGGTTATCAATAAAAATTATTGGAAAATGAAATAGACAAAGTGAGTTTCAAAAATTGTTTATAATGCGTATAATTCGTATAGAACAAAAAATATTAAAAAATAATTTAACACAAATGTATCTTTCATCGTCATTAACATCAGATAAAAATAATTCACAATAAAGTTTCATATTGCTCATTCAAAATAATACTACTAGCGAACCATTTAAAATCCTCCTTGCGTAAACTTGCTAATAAAATTGAACTCTGGAGAATTTCATTTCAATTGAAATAATATTCATTATAGCCATACCACCTCTCTTAACTACATATATACAGCTTCCAATTCCAATTGAAATCCGATTACCAACTGCGCTGCGAAAAACATTCCAAGTAGATATATTTTTAGAAAATGTATTCACTTGCACTCACTTGCTAAATGCGTAATTATATAGCACATAGGACGACCGACGACGACGCGCCTGGCATAATTTTCTTGGCATTTCTTGTTGCATTCGTTATTATTTTTTTGGGGGCAGGAGCATCAGGAGCAAGAGCTGCAGGAGCGTGCAACGTTTCTTGCCACATGCGAGTGCGAGTGTGTATATAATATCGAGACTTCTACAGATTGCGCGTCTGCAATTATTAATACGATCACTTACATGGTGCTGCATATGCTGCATCTTGCCCCAAAATGGGGTTATCGAACTAAAGTTAATCGATTAAATTTTTTGTGTTTTTTGCTTTATTTCACCAAATTATTATATATTACGTTAAACGTTGTTCACTTCATTTTGCATGCGCTCGCAACAAACTTGTGTGTGCGTTTGAGTTGCCTTATAATTTATTGTAAAAAGTTTTTGTTGAAAAAGATAAGACAGCAAGATAAAAAAAAAGCTTAAAAATATAGTTTTTCCATTGTACGCCTTGCAGTTTATCAACCTATAATTTTTGGCCGATGCATCCAGAAAAGCAAAAACAAAAAAAAAAATAAATACAAGTTGCGTGCAGCATCAGTAGGTATGTTGTGCGTGTTGTTGTTCTCAGTTGCATCACTCAGGACACTTAAGAGCCCTGTCCATTGATTTATTTACCCCATAATTTGTTTTTCTTATAACAAAATGAAGATTCGATCAAATACATTGATCAGACGCTCACAAACCGCGCGCTTCAAGTGCGAAGATTAAAGGGCTAAAAGGTGAGTTCCTTGGCCAGTTTATTTTTCATTTTTTTTTTGTGTTTTTAAATAAGTGGGAAACCTTTTAATGGAGATTAATTACTGGGACATACCGGACTCCAAGTACTGACCGTCTAATTGATTATTGATTCATATTACACACCCATGATAACGAGGACGTGGCCATAATGCCACTAAAGTGGCAAACAATTTAATAGTTTCTTCCGCTGTTGTATATCGGGGCTGTCATTATAACAGTTATTAACACAATGCCATGGTGTGGTGATGAAATATCCGCCTCAATGCAAGAGGATAATTTGACTATAGGCATCGTCGTCAGTGTGCTTTTGTGCAGCTGCATTCGGTGCTCAGTAAGGAGTGCGGACAGGGACGTACCTACTTATGAAAGGTTTTAGACTTTCCTCGTAAGTTTGTCAACTGTAACGAGAAATGACGAATTTCTAGTGTCATAAAATGTTGCCATTAAAAAACTACAGAAAAGAAATTAATGACGAATTCAATCTCTTAACATATCATTTCGGTCTTATGGGAGCAGCAAGAAGCTTCTTAAAGGCAATAAATGTACAGAAGCTCAACCCTTTGGGCTGACATATGTATGCTTCGGACGTCAACAAATAGCTGATTTTTTCGAATTTTATTTGAATCTAATCCAATGGCTCCAATCTGAAAGCAAATACGCTCCTGGTTAAATTTGCTAAAAAATATAGCTGAGCTTCTAGACAGAGCTTGGAGTTTTGTGCGGTTTGTTTGAAAGTGTTGCTAAAAAAAGCCATCCTGCTTGACCACACTAAAAATATAATTCAGACTCAGGAGGTGGTTTTCCTTTTCGTGACGTTTGGTGGTTGAGAGATGACATGCGTTTTTATGCGACAATTTACCATATGAAATAGTACTTAAATGAAATTACCACAAATAAACAGGGTGTTTCATAATCATCGAAAATGGGGGTTGTTATAGCTTTAATAAACTTTCTACCACACTCTCTCTGATGTAGTTAGGGAGGTCTAGTTGATGCACTTAATGTAGGTCGCGTGTGTGGTTTTGTGGGAGAAGGCTTTTTCTCATTTTTTTTTTCCGGATTTGTAATTAGCTTATGGTGTTTTCGTGAGCTCTGCAACAACTGCGTTTGTGGAGTATAATATTGCAACGATATAATAGGTATATTGCGTGCGTGATAACGATTTGTAGATAGCGGTGTGGCTGTAAGTCGTTATAGTAGATAAACTTATTTTATAGTTGTACTCGCAATACTGTGATTTTGAAAGTAAATATTTGGAAAGATTTAAATTAAAGCAAAAACAATGTTTGCTTTGAGGATTGTATAACATTGCAATCAAGATTAAAGAGACTGTGTTGACACTTTCGTGGAAATTAAAAAGCTATATAGATTTATTATGTTATAGGTACATATGCATGTATGTACCTACGAGTGTGGACAGATTAAGTTTTATTTGTTTTTAATTATAATTTCTTATAATTGCAATCCCAACGCAGAATTATGGTTAAAATAGTGTTAGAGCACTTTGCATAATAGGTATGACAAAAAGCTGGACCGTTTTAGGTTTTTCCAAGACAAAAAATAAATCGTAAATGGGAGGTGGGGAAAAAATATTTTAAGAAACATTTGCAACACCTACCTACAATGTTGTGCTATACATCTATTGCAAGCTCAAAACACCATTTTATAAAAAAAATAGCTTTGACCAAAAGCATTTAAATTTTTCTTTAAACTGTTGAGTTTGAACATCAATTCTTCAGAAACTATTTTCTCACATAAATTTGGGATTTGAAAAGAGCATATTAAATGACTCAAATAAGATATGTGATTTGCATTTGAGACAAAAAAGAGGGTGGGTTATGTTTCCCCTGTTTTGAAGGAAAGGAAAATTATAAAAAAAAATATAAAACAAAAAAGCAAAATGTTGTAAAAACTGTCCCACAATCGTAAGTAGACACACATGTCAGAAAACAAGTCTTTTTTGTTGTTCCTTAATCAAGTTTTATCCGTTATTAGTTTCAGAAAAAATATTTTTAAAGTAATTAAGTATTTTAACAAAAAAAAGTTAAAAATACTCAAATAAAAATATTTTTTTTTTAAATTCCAAATGATTGAGTACTTACCTCCTACTTATTTATTGCTCGTTTTAGTTCTTAGTCAAATGCAAAATACAAAATCTCTTAAATTTTTTTAGTTTTTGAGAAATCTAAAAATATCAGAAACTCCTTCATACTTTTACTTACAAAAAAAAAACCGATAAAGTTTTTTTTGGATAATCTTTCATGTTCTTAAAAACTTATAACACCTAAAAGGTTATAGGAAATGGAAATTAATCCTTAATAATGTAAGTTTAAAAAATGATTAGTTTTTTGTTAATTAGATAAGATTTTTAGTAATTCAATTTTTTATCGGTTTAAATTTCCTTAATATAACATATAAGGCTTATTTTATCAAATTACAAAAAAGTACCTTTTAAGAATATTCGTTCTATTTTTCTAAAAGCTTTCCGTTTCTTTCTGTATAGTTTGTTGATTTCATAATATTCTTAGGATATATTTTCTTGTCTCCATCAGAACATATTCCTCCTTCATTTTACACAATATGTTACAAGTGAGGAATAAGCCTTGTTTATATGAAATGTAATAGAAGTTCTCCTCTTATACGGAATATGGTGGAAATTTTTTCGATACTATATATTCTTCGGAAATAGTTTCTTTCTTTAAGATTGTGACTGTGTGGAATGACCTCGATGCTTTCTCTAAGAACCTCAATCGACAAAAAATTATTTTAAACTATTATATAAATACTTGTTGTAAAATATTTTTTTCTTTCAACCTTTTGTTTAAAATGCATATCAACCTGCACATTCTCTTTGTGAGATGTTGCACCACTTTACCTTAACCATTTCTTTTTTATTTATTTTAACTTAAAACAAGACTTTTAAAAGAGTTCTGTGAAGTAAGTAAAAGAATTGTTTAAAATTGAAGAATAATTGAGAGTTTTCGGTTCAGGCGAATTGAGTTTAAAAATTCGAAAAAAAAAGTTTTATTTGCTAATTTCACGCAGCACGGACTTTTTGAGGAATATTTGAGCATGTATTTCAACTTAAAATAAAGAGTTGTAAAGTTTCTGATGGGTTTTCGAAAGAGTTCTGCAAATTATAAGAAAAGTTGACACAAATTTAGGTTCTAGAATCAAAAATTTACCAAATAAAATGCATTAAACTTTCAATATCCAAAAATCAAAAAATTAGTTATTTGTACTAAGAACGTAAATTATCATTTTTATCATCAATTTTATTTTATATTACGTATCTGATGTTGAAAGTCTTATTGGTACTGCGTTAAACTCAACCAACTTAATAACAAGCATTATCGACATTTTTTCAATTAAAAACAAAAATTCCAACTTGTAAAAACTATTCGGTGATTACCTAACAAAACTTAAGATACGGATATACCTTCCTAAACAAATTATCCCAAATTGTTGTGGGGCATTAAATCATTCCACAAAAACTCGTTTCTTGAATTTTAGATCGATTTCCCAAGAAGCCGATGGCTCTTTTTGGTATATTTCTTCTTCATTAAATTATTGCCTTAGCTCGTGTGTTTTTTTTTTGTTTTGTTTACCACTAACGCAACCTACCTATACAAACCAATATCCTTTTATCATATCAAATTGTAATGGCTGACGTAAGCACAGGTATATAATAATACAAAAAAAATACAATACATCCATAGCTACATATTTTTATGTTTGTACTCATGTACCTCTTCGTGATTCCTCTTCTTCATTCAATTTGTTGCATTAATATTAATTCTCATAACCAGGTTTTTTGTTTGATTAATCGGTGAAGCTTATTTATATCTTTCCAAGTAAATCGCATTGTGGTAGGTATATGGTTGGAGTTTAAATAATAAGACTCACGGTCTGGAGATACCTGCTATAAGATTAAAATTGATTTCATTATGACACAAAAATAAATACAAAGTACGACTGGCTCGCAAGTGCTTGATCTTGATCTTTTGGAGTTCAGTAAATACTTACTTTATTTTATTTCAACAACAAAATACCTACAAACACCGGGATGACTAATTTTATTTATGGATCACGGCAGTATTTTTTTTTTGAAATTAATTAAGAAAGCGTGGTCTTATTAATTTTGAAAATTAAATAAAAATGCGTGCTCTTATTTCATTTTGCCATCCCGGCCTTATTTCCACCTCAGTTATTATTATGATAGATTGATTCCAAAACCGGATACATTAACATAGGTACCTACAAAAACTTTCTCGTCTGCCTGTCTGTCACAGATTAATGAATATCTATTTAATTTAAAATTTGAGATTTCAATTTGATTTCAATTGCTATAATTTGAGGACCTTAACTACCCCACTGTAAGGATATTTTGCTAAAACATTCCATTCGATAAGTGGTAAAACGGCCTCTCGTTTTTAATGACATCAATAAGGATTGGTGCCAACTACCAACCTATGACTACTTATATAAAAGTAGAAAGGAGACAAAATAAAAATTGTAAGATCTAGGTATAACTTTTTTAAAATGGCATCCATTTTTTTTTTGAGAATACCTACTCTTTATGTTGATGGTTTATTCATATTCATTCTATAAAGGCGCGTAAATCCCGTTGGTCATTTGTTTAATCCAGCGCACGAAAGTTAAAAAAAAGTAAACTAAAAGTTATCTATGAATGCAATCTAGATAATCTACGACTCTGGTTTAATCCTCGTGTAGGTATATTTCTAGATTCAACCACAAGAAATGCAGATACCTACATATTTAAATACTTCATGTGGACTTGCAAGTATAACTATCTATCTTATGAATGTCACCTCGGTTGAACAGAACACAGTACGATGAACTACATTGCCGTCTTTCCCCCATTCCTTTTATGTTCATCGTCATCATCATCATCATCATCATCAAAAAACACGAATAGACGGACAAACAAAAATAATAATAATGTCGGATTTTTGCCGCATGTCGGCCATTAATACTTTAACCTCTTGTACCGTATGTAGGTAGGTAGGTAGGTAGGTAGGTAGATGTAGTGAACTGTGTATGGTTTACCGGTGCTGTGTTTTTGTAGTCAGTGTTAGTGCATGCGACACAAAACCAAGTAAGCAATAAAAACATGGTTGACAATCTTAAATCTTATAAGATAGGTGGCCATCGTGTTGTGTTGTATTTCAACTTACCCCTCCTCTTCTTCGTTATTTAACATTCCCCATACAATCCAGAAAACACAAGACGATGACTCCGTTTTCCCATTTTGCAGTCCCGGTTTTTTTGTGATTTTTGTTTTTTGGTTTATGTTGGATATTTTATCTTTGTGGACAATTTTTTTTAGATTTTTTTGTTTGAATTTTGAAAGAAAGGGACTCATAGGTACTTACAAATACATAGGTTCCTTCCTATTCTGTGAACTGCAATTCCAATTTGAATCACTTTAATCCATAAATACATAGTTGAACAAAAATATGACTGTAAATGGGTCAAAACAAAAATGAATATGCCATCTAAAAGGTCAAAAAGGTTGAAGGAATCGGTCTGCTATAATTCAAAAATAAGCAAAGCAAAATTATTACATTTTTGTTTAATTGGCTTGTTTCAATGTCACCTGGAAGATGGTAAGTTTATGAATTTGTCATAACGCCTTAGGAAGTTTTTCATTGGTAAATAAAGATTTCTTAATAAAAATTGTTTTTTTTTCATGACGAATGGAACACAATTAATAATTGATTTTTTTTTTTTGTCACTGTGTTGGTGTCATTTATTGTTGGTGAAAATACACTATCGGTGTAGATGTCAAATCTGCTTTCAAATTTCATTTCATTTGAAAAGTGTTTAACAACAATTTAAAGCAGAATATAAAAAAGACATAAAAATGAATGAGTAATTAACAGAATAATTATTTATTACATCCGTGGCGATATCTTTTACATGGTGTTTTTGTTTAGAATAAACAAATCACAAACCACTTTAATCAAATTGACAGATACCTACAAATTGTTTTATTTTTAGTGCATGCAAGGGTAAATCTCTCGAAAAATTTAGATCTGCAAAATTGATTATAATCATAAAAATAATCATTTATTTCTGCTCAATGAAATACTATTTATGTAGTTGTCAAAATCAGCTTTTTGACAGATTAAAATCAAAAAATAATTGATTATTTTTACCAATGTAAAACCCAATTAGATTAATGATATTGATGTTCAAGAAAATGTATATTGATTAATTGCAAATATAAACTTGATTTAACAAAAAAATTCAAATAACAATTCACATCATAAATAAGTATTTATGTTTTTAGAATGCAATATTTTTTAAGTGAGCTTCACAATTATTAAAGATGAGTTTAAAAAAATTCAAATTTTCCCTCTAGAGTATAAAACAGTTCTTCAAAAAAATTGATACACCCGTAAAAAGAACTGAATCGATGTAAGTTTCAAGTAAAAGTGATTGGGGCTATTTTGACTAGGTACACGTTAAAGACAAGAACTTAAATCTTTTAAAGTTAGTTAAATCCTACGCATAATTCAAAATTATTATCCCTTAATAATATTGAAAATGTTTTAACATAGATCTAAGTCAACTAAAATGTTTGGACATTTTTATTCAAATAGTATGGTGAATGCCACGAGTTAAAAGATTTTCATTTCTAAAAAAATTGTTGCTCATAAGTTCAAAACGGCCATTTTAACTTAAACTTATTTTAATTGCGAATAAAAGCTTACATTTTGTAGGAACAAGTTTTTATATTTATCATATATCTTGAAATACAGTGGTGATCCAGTATAACAAATGCCGATATAACGAATGATCGATTTTACGAACACTTTTTTCAAGTCTACTGGGTATTCTATGTAACGAACAAATAACGAATTTCAGAAAATATAAAAAAAAAATGATTGTAAATGTTTTAATATCTATGTACTTACATTCACTATGTTTATGATAATATTGGAAGATACATACACAACACAATTCTCCATTACACAAGTGTTTGTATGCACTATTTATGTACAAAAATTGAAAAAAAAAACTAATAAGTCCATAGTCCTTAAATGTTTCGTTATATATTTAAATGAAATAATTTTTTTTTATATCCTATTAAGTGAAGTACATTTTTTTTTTCTGAACTATAAAATAAAAAAATAAAATATACAATTGTGGGTAGGTTAGGTACTTTTCATTTACCTAAAGATTTGTATGAAAAAACGTTTCGATATAATTAAAAACTAATACTTTAATTGTTGCTGACTAAAAATATGTTATAAATTTTGAAACATAGAAACAGAAAAAAAATAAATAAGTTTTGATTTGATTAAAATTAAATATTCTAAGAGGAGTGTATTTAGCAAAGTGGATTCATATACAATATAATTATTTAATCTAACAATAACGAATTTTCGATGTAACGAATTGACTCTGATTCTAATTAGATGTCTCTGAAGAACTTTATTTAAACAAAATACAGGCTACTTGAAGCGCTTCCATAATACCTACGCATCAACTACTGTGTTTTTAAAAGAATCCGCGGCATTTCCATAAGCTTATTTGCTCTAGGTCTTACTGTATCAGTCCATGGCCTTGACCATTTACCTTCCCTAAATGAAAACAACATTACGTCGCTATAAAAATCATTGTTCAAACTTTAAATGTCAAACACATAATACAGCTTACTCAATAATGACATAATTCTTACCTTCAATATAATAAAAATCAAAATTTAATTTTTACAACCATCATTTAACAACCAAACAAGCACATAAAAACCACAACCTTTTGGGAAGAAGCCGCTTCCGTTGTTCATTTATATTGTATAATTTTGTTCTGACCGAATTTCAACAGCATGCCCACATAAATCCTGCCTCTCAATTTTACTTGAAGTTTTTATATCCTTTTTATATCTTTTAAAACACTTGATGTGAACGTATTGTACGTAAACAAACTGTGACGATATGTCGTTTTTTTTTTCTGTGGTAACTGAATGGTGCATATCGTATATATGTATTTATGTATGAGCTGAGCATATAAAAGGGATTCAAGAGCTCTTTAGAGTTACGTTTATATTTTATATAGTATCACCAAAAAGAACAAAGTTCAACCGATTGAAGTGTAGGAAGGGAAGAACACTATAATATATATATTGTGGTTTTATTACACAGACGGTTGTAAAATAAACAATTAGCTTCTGTGTGTATGATGATCGTATAGCAAGCAACAAAAACACTTGTCGAACCCAAATTTTATCTAGTGAAACAGGAAACAAAAACGAAACGCCAGGCACTTAGATTTATAGCAATTTTATAGACCATTTAAGAGAGCATTAAAAGGCTGGGATATTTTTTTTTAAAACGATGTGTAAAATTTGTGTAACAATAACATTAAGCTATAAGTACATGCAGTTGGAAGAAATAGACAAAAAAAATTAGATATGTATGTTACTTTGAAGTCAGAGTTTAAACAAAACATCAAAGTATTTATCTTTAGACAGATGAAAAAGCTCGCACTTATAATTTTAGAATTTAGGAAGGTACTCGTATTGTAAATTGACTTCATTGCCGATGATGGATATTGATTACACAGGTCTACAAAAAATTTTTTTTTTTGTTTTTCTGAATGAATAATACATAACTGCGTGTTTTGTTAAGTTTGTTCCTGTACCTTTTACAATGGTATATAAATATTATGTGTTTGAACCACAGATCAGAAATAAATCTCGACCTTTTGAAGGATTCTCTAATAACTGTTATTTAATGTGCTTTTCAAAAATCCTAACTCAATAACCTTTATTTTCCACTGAGTTTTATTTTTGAGAGAAAAAAATAAACCTCATCTGCAATTGTATCAATCAGAATGCCCGTTAGTACAACCGTTAGTATTTTTTAGGCCATGATTTATGCGGATATGCAGGTTATTAAGCATTTAATTTTTAGTCATCGGTTCCAAAAATAAACACGTTCTCATCAAATGCATTAACCACTTTTGATTTATTTTCAGCGAAAAAGTTCATAGGTTGACCTTTTCCAATATTTTTTTTTTTAAAGTCAACATTGAGAGATATTTTTGAAAATAAAAAATAAGTGTCAACCAATAAACTAATTTTTTTTTTTAAATAAATCTCAAACCGTATTCAATATTATTTTAAATGTTTATTCATGTAGCTACTCTCTGATAAAAACTAGTTAAAAGTTAAGGTGGACAATTATTTCTGATCTCTAGTTAAAGTGTCCTCGGCAAGAGTAAGATAACTGTGGTGCAAAGAAATGATAACAGTTTTTTGTAGAACACTTCAATACAAAAATTGCTTACTATCTCCCCCCGTTTGGACGGGAGGGGTGATTACATAAAAAAATCATTAAAAAATAACGGTAATACCTACAATTAAGTATTCTACTTTTTTCTAAAGCCAATGCTCTTTTATATTAGCCAGTTTTTAAATCAAGTAAAATCTACGCATAGTTTTTGAAAAAAACTACTTTTAAACTCAAAATCTGAGAAAAAAAAACTTTTTCGCAAAAAAATCAATTCAAGAGCTTCTGCCGTCTCTCCTGTTGAATTAAACGGTATATAATTACTAACATTTTTTGAGAAGAGGATTGTGACAATAATTTTGTAAAACATTGTTTTTTGATATTTTGAAATTCTTCATCATCTTTTGCATTTAAAAGAAAAAAAAATTGAAATTGTCTTTCATTAAACTTTTTCATAAAGAAGGCGTGGCACCATCCACGGTAATTTTAAGACCTTAGCCTTGAAGACCGAACGAGAAAAATCAAAGTTATGATTTATTTAATTAACTAATATCCATTTTTATTAAATATCTCCTTTAAATCCATAATATCAAAGTCATGGCTATAAAAACAAATTTTTCAGATAAAAATTGTTTCTAAATATCATCAAGAACCCAGAAACAAAAAATAGTGTTGACCTGTGTAGTATTGTATATGAAGTGAAATAAACAAATTTAATTTGATATAAGACTGATAAAGTGATAATAAATCTATATACAAGAAAATGTACAAAATAAAATAAATTCTGCTACTATAAAATTATTTACAATAATATAAATGAATAGACTTGTGTAATTCGCTTCATATCTATCCAAAAATCTATTTTCAAAGCAGTTTAATTCTTTTCAAACAACTACAACTACAACCGATAAGTAACAGTAAAACAATTAAAATTCAAAATTTTAGTTTCAAAAGGGATATTAAAGAATACACGCCGAAATGTTTAAGTTCCAGAATTTATCGGTAAGGCCCTAAATTTTTCAGCAACCTTGGTATTTTTTAAATTTATAAATAGACAGTCCGGCCCGATTTTCGGGCTCCAAAGATCGAAATTCGTTTTTTGGAGTGTTTTTCTTAATTTTAAGTACCTTGTTCACTGAATTTGGTAAAGAAATTATATTTTCAGTATTAAAAAAAAAATGCGTAATTGCAAATAAAAAATTCAAAATAAGTGCAACTTTTTATGAAACTCGGCACTATCGGTTTATTTATCAGAACAATCAATAATTGAAAGAATCTTTAAAAATATTCATTGGAAAAGGGTGTTTATTTTAAAAATATTTGAAAAGTTGTTAATATTAACAGAAACCATGTGAACAAATACTATACTATATCATAAGAGTTTGATAAAAGTAATTTTTTTCCACTTGTTTTTTGCCCAAATTATTTTCCGAGAACTCCTAAATTGAATGCTATTACCTAGTAGTATTAATTGTCATTCAAAACAAAAACGAATAATTCAGAGTAACATGCAAAACAAATTTAAAAATACTTTTAAAGATTTGGAAAAATGTATTCAAAAATATTTAAAATTAATAACGGCAGTATCTCAAAAGTCGAAGTTCAAGAGCAATTATGAGCTCGGAAACGAATTGAAATTTGAAAGAAATTGAAATTTTGTAGGCTGAGTTTTAGAAACATTGAATTTATGCAGAGCATGGGTTATTTCGATCTTATTTTTTAAGATATTAAAGTGTCTTTAGATACCTTGAGATAAATCTTGTCTTTATTTATAAAATAAAAAAATACATAATATTTTCTCAGTTCAGTTTTGATATTTAGTTTTTGATAATTCAAACAATCTTTTCACTTTACCCAGTTTATATGTTTGATTTATTTTTCATGAATGTATTTAAAACAAGTCAATTCATATACCATGTAAAATGAAAATTGTATTTGCAGTTTTTTTTTTTGAAAATCAGAGGCTTTTCCATTTTTTAATATTAATATGACAAAAACAGTATGTCAAATTTCAAGTTTCTAAGTCAACAAGATCTGCGCAGCCGCGGGTATGGGTAAAAAAAATTCAGTTGAACTTTCTCCCGTTAAACTCACCAATGAACAACTGAGCTTTGTTGACAGTAATATTGTTATTTGAACTAGTACTTCAAAACAATAATTGATAGGATGAAAAATAAAATATTGTTTTTGGAAACTTACCTTATCTTTTAATTCTTTCTGTTTTTCCTTTCGTTTCAGCTTTTTATATCTATTTTCAGATTTAGCTTCAGGCGCTGTTCAATTGCGTTCCTCTAAGGTTTGTTTGATTTGTTTTTAACAATATGCAACTTAATTCAGGTACTTAATATTAAGAAGGTGTCTAATAATAAGCAATAACCAAACTGGTGAAATATCTGGTCAAGGCCTCTCAAATGTTTGCAATTAATCACAATATTTAAAAATCTTAAAGGCTGAACCAAATGTTTGCTTTGGATCTTTACAAAAAAACATAAATCTAAAAAAAAACGGAGCAAAAAACTAGGATTCGTTAAAAAAGTAAGAGGTATTTCGAAATAAGACAAAAGTTATGATTTTTATGGACAAATTACTAAATTCTAAGAGGCCCTTTCCTTGTCTTTCATTAGTTTAAACTTGGACTTTTATAAGTTCAAATAAATTTGAAACATGAGCTTTAAAAATTGGTTTATATAAAACTATCAAATTGATGGATACTTTAGAAAACTATCAATATTTTGAAAATTGAACATAAAAAATTTAAATTGCAAACAGAACACACAAACACATACACAGTACCTACACACAACAAATGTGTGGGCGGTATAGGTGCACTAGACATGAGTGGATATCTCTTATGCATATATAACACAGGTATAGCATCACCTTAGATTAGATATTTGCATGTATGTTTAACACATACATTCCACTTATTATCATATTTTTCACTTCACTCTTATATCAATTTGGCGCCATTTTAACCCGTTCACGCGATGCATTCAACTCTTCCGCTAAGCACTAAACAATTTCAAAAACGTCTTCGTTAGCACGCCGCAAAATTCAAACTGAGTGTTTTCAAAACAAAACAAAATTTCACAAAAACCCCTACCATAGAATTGCATTTTCCAAAAACAAAAATACAACTAAAAATTCAACACAACAAAAAATAATAACAACAAACAAAAAACCTCTTTTATGCAGAACTTCACGGTTAAGGCCATAAAACTACTTGAATCTTCTTAAAAAAGGAACCAGCAAAAGGGTCATCATAAATCTTCTATAGCTTCCATGGAATCCAAACGCAACAACACCAACATACCACATATTGCAGACCTTACGACTATCGCCAGACAGAACACCATCTTTCACGTGTAGCGTTACTATACACAAAAGGCAAATTGCATAACGGATTTCAAAAACCCCATAATTTTAGATTTTGCAAAGCGGTGTCATAAAAAATCATTTAAAAAAGGACTAAAAACGAAAATATATCCAAACAAGGCATCAGAGACTCAAACAATTAAATCCTCCGAGGGAAATACCAAACCACAAGAAACAAGAAAAAAAACGCACATAATATACCTTTACTACACTCCTTTACGGTTGGAAATTATGAATTTCATAATTTTATGACTCCTTGCTAAGGCACTAGATTGAAGGTCACTCGAACATTTAAAATTCGCTATGCCTCTGTCTACGTGTTCATGTACCGTGTACTGTACAGTGTACACCTCGGAAGGTCATTCTGTTAAAAAAGGCCATTCTCACTAAAAAGACGAAAACCCCTTCGAAGCACTTGCCGAATACAACGCACAATGTCCTTGGGCTAATTTTCCCATTAAAAAAAAGAAGAAATTAAAAATGAGAATTTTGTGTTGATGTCGTCGTCAACCATAATTTTTAAGATTTATGAAGGCCAAATTTATTTTTATGATGCATTATTGTCATGTCATTTTTTTTTGCTTAAATGGGAATTCACTTAGCACAGGTGAAAGAACACGCCAATAAGTAAAGGAAAATAGTCCAAAAAAATATTGTTTGCGTAAAAAAATTGACAAAAATTTTGTGTGCGTGCAAATAAAAGTGCGAAGTGATATGAACTCAAGGACAGACGCTCTGCAATAAATAATTTTCATTTAATATTGCAGACTGACAATTATGACAACTGGATGTTGTCGAGACCATAAAATTCATAAATTTATGTTTTAATTGTAAGAACAGAACTTGGTGTGTCGGTGCACATTACGAATTGTTTTTTTTTTTTACAGGTGATGACTGCGATGAAAGAAACAAGTATCTATTTATAAAAGTGCAAGGACATTTAAAAAATGAGCTACCCATGGATGGATATGAAAGTTGCTGTCAGACAAAGATAAATGGTTCATGAATATTTTGTTTGTATTTCCCATTGCGGCTTCGCATAATTCATTGAAGTTACTTTAATGGATTTGTCAAGACAACTGAAAAATAATGACCTAATAAAAAATAATAATAACCCTAGATGTTAGAAAAAAATGTATGCAGTTAATATACTGTAACGGCCAACGATATTGGTGTTCTTTAGTAACTTTTCCATTTTTAGTATTTTTCACGAATTTTTAAATTTTTATTTTGACATTTAGCACCAATTTCTTTAGTAAAAAAATTCGAATATATTTCTATTTAAAAATTCCTTGGAAAAAATTACCAGTCTGGCAACTGATCATTTTTGAGTGGAGTTGCGTGAGCTCCAAAAATTTGAGTTAAGGGTAAAGAAGACACGGGTTCAATATAAGAAACTTACAAGAGTCAAAAAGAGATTCTTGAAAAGTAAAAGAAATATGAAAACAGAAATTTAAGAAAATTTATTATTTTAAGAAATCATTAAAAATCGTTTGCTAAGGAATTAGGTTTTGTATCATAGTTTCAAAAACAACGATAAGACAATGTTTTTTGATTTTAATATCTGATTTAGATATCTGAGCTCTTAACGAATTTTGAAAGTAAGTAAGCCCTCCTTAGAAAACCAAAATCTAGAATCAATCACATAATCTCAAAAAATCAAAATCTAGAATAAGAAAAATCTTGAAAAACAAACTCTCGAAAAACCATTGTGTGCGATAATCTTAAGCATTGTCTCAATAGTGAATGGCGTTTTAAAATTGATTAGATAATATTGAAAATACAATATCGATTAAAACCTACTATCAAGAAATATTCTCCAAACTTACACAATGTGAAAGAGGCATAAATATTGATAACGGTTTTTTGTAGAGGGATCAAAAACAAGCATTTTTTATGTGGCGAAGTCTACTTCGAGACGTTAAAGAGGATGGAGCAATTATAGAAAAAAAAACATCTCATGCAAAATCAAAATTTTGATTTAAAAAAAAAAGTATTTTTTTATTTTAATTGTGAAACGAAGTGCTAAATTGTTTTTTTTTTGTTTTTGAGAAAATTGAAAATTATTACTTAATTTTTTTTTATGAAATTTTAGAACTAGTACAAGCAGCCAACATTACAAAGGCGTATAAGCATATTATTACCGATATTTTTTAACAAAACCTAACCTAACCTTAACCTAAAATGGGCAGAAAAATGTTTGTTTTTGACACCTCTACAAAAAAGCAAAGTTATAATTAATGAAATTTATAAATATATGTACCTACATCAATTAAAAATGAAAAAAGTCTTTCATATTATCTGTCACAATGCTATTTTACCAATTCTAGATTCTTATACATTTAATTTGATTTTTCAAGATTTTGTATTTTTAGATTTATGTATGTACATTCGAGATTTTTGTTATTCTAGATAGCGTCAATATCCTATGTTATAAAATTCTATAAAATCAATTTTTATTGTAAGAATAAAAATTTTCTTTCTTAGGTTCTAAAAAAAATCTCTGTGTTTCAAAAATATGTCAATCTATATAAATTATGCATTCTAAAACTTTGTATTCCAAAATAGTACTCAGTAAAATTATTCTTTAATCCACAAAATTGTGATGTTTAATTTCCATTTTTAGTTTTTACTAAATAAACGTTTTGTTTTTCTGTAAGTAGGTATTTAAAAATTCTGAATGTCCAAAGTTTTAAGGGGGAAACACTTTCAAACACATTTGATCCCGGAAAAACTGTCGAAATTCTGAATTTTTGTGTACAGCCTTACATGGTGTTTTGAGGGAACTGTAAAAAATTTCTATTGATATAAACGCCATTAATAACTTTAGGGGCTTAATGTCGCTAAACTGTTTCATCACGTATAACTTTTGAAATAAGTTGAAAAAAAAACAATGCAACATTTACAGATCTTGTACAGTTCTATACAAAAAGGTATTAAAAAAAATTAAATATTAAAAATGTTATCGATAACATTTGTTATATTTTTAATACATGACAGCTCAATTTAATAATATTTAACACCACATAAGCTAAAAATAATTCTACATTATAAACATATATTAATAGTATTTGGTTTTACTTGTCAATGACGTTTTTGTTCAATTAACCGATTTAAATAAAAAATCATTCTTTTTTAAATTATGACTAATAAAGCTTTTTTGAATAATTGTATCACTCTATAAACTATCTGCTTTGGTAATACAACTGGTAATGTGATATTAAAATAAAAAATAAAAAAAAAAAACTTCCCACAATATCCGAACATAAAAATGATTAATAATATGAATAAACAAATACTTTAAACTGTATTACCTACCTCACTTCCCACTTGGCTTATTCAGATCATGTCTTGATTTATTGGCTGAGTAAAAAAAAAATTAAATTCATTATTTACCCGGCAACGAAATTATTATGCAAATTGCATGCTTAAACGTTAAATACAATTTACTATGGAAAACGTTTTTGTTTTTATTTATTTATTTTTTTAACAGGATTTTTGTCCTGTACAAAAAGATATTTATATATTTATCTACACGCGCGCATATACAAAACTATATTGCATGGAAATTTAAAATTGGATGTACTTGCTGCGAAAAACCAAATTAATCCTCTTCCATAGGTTTACATACATCCATTGAACAATTTATGAACTCTGCATGAATATCTCCAGCGAGTGAATACAAAACAAAAAAAATTGTTGGCTTAAATTGATTTTTTTGCTATCCATGCGTTCAGTCGTTCATATTCGAAGGCCATTTTTATTTTTTTTATTTTTTGAGCCTGAACATAAACTCTTTTTAAGTTTTGTTGGCATTGGCTTATGGGATCAATTTCGATCTCATTGCACGCGCTTATCCAATAAATTATTAATGGTACGACGAAATTAAATTGGTATTCGGAAAAATATTCGTTAATAAATCACTGAAGGTAGCTAAGAGAATAAAATTGGAAGTCAATATGTATATGCTTTCATACACAAACTGATATTGGTATAAGACTGATTTTATTATAGGTGTCGTATTTTTGCAGCAGATTTGGAATTTTTTCAAGATATTTTTATGATTAAAATTAATAATATACATAGCACGTAGATAGCTACCGGATATGGTCGGAAATAGTACCTTGCAGTTCTATGGCTTTGCGTTTTTAAAGGAAATTTGAAAAGAAAATCAAATTTAATGTTGAAGTTTTTAAAAACAATTTCTACTTTTTCCTGATATGTTTTCTTTTTTTAATATTTGCTGAAGATTAAAATCGAAGAAAACAACAAAATCAGTTACAGCATTAATTTTTGCAGTCTTGACGTTAAGTAGAATAAGAATGTAGTTAAAACGTATATTATTATACTATAGCCAAAACGGTGTAAAAAATTAAATGAGAGGTAAATCTATATTAAATTAAGCGATTATGATCTTTTTTAAGTTGGTTGATTAGATATAGCTAAACACGTCAAAAATGAAATTGAGGTAGATTCAGTTTCTTTAAATTTTACTTTTAAAATATAATAATATTAATGAATAATATTTTAACTGAAATATGCTAACGTAACGTGGAAAACAACAAAATGTAAATTAAATCTCACAGGCAGCCAGCTGCAAGTATGACAAGCCATACAAAAAACCCTTTCAGGAGAAACATTTCAATTACATAAAAAGTGTGCATACGCCCTAGTGTACAGTACACTCGTTTTCATGGGAAGGGCGTCTTGGTAACACTTTCATTGGGAACTATAAATAGTCTTCAATTCACACTGAAAGTTGTACATATACTTACTTTTGCATTTTAAAATGACAAAAAAGAAAACATTTGGTATAAAAATAGGGAATGTCACAAGACGAGACCGAGACGAAATTTTGGAAGTCTCGTCTGGGTTTCATCAAAATCAAAAAAAGAAACTAAGATTCGTGTCGGACTCTCAGACTCAGCGTCTTATGAATCTAGTGGCTGCCTAGTGCTTACATTTTATGTTTTAGAATTTTGAATTTCGAACGATTGTTGAATAATTTTCTTTACTGGAAAGATCACTTTGAAGTCTAAGTTAAAAAATACTTTCTCACCTTGGTTGTTTAAGAGTCAGTGTCATCTCGATCTCGTGATCAACCATAACCACTCTGTCTATCGTTTTTCTGTTTGAAAGTCTCAGTGGTATGAATAAAAAGAAGTACCTGCTCAAAACTCAGCTTTTCGGAGTAGGTGCTTTATTTGATATGAATAAAATACTGGAGAAGGTGCTCAACGATTGAGCATCTCCATGTTCGATGAGCACCTCCTCAAATTTGAGCACCTGCTCCAATGAATGAAATGAATAAACCGAAGCAGGTACTCCATCAATAGAAGCAGCTGCTCCGTGTATGTAAGATAGCTCATTTGCTTACTCAACGTTCATAAAAATTGTTCTTTTTTTCTCCAATGGCCGAATTCATGCCAATTTTCAATCGAAAACGCAAATTTTATAAAACAAGAAGGGAAGGATATGAAGATGATTATCGAGTTTTATACCGATTCAGCAAGGAAAATGTTGATTTTCTTGCTAATCATTTTCTTGGGTCTAATCAAGAAAGAAGAGGTGGTGCATTGACAAACAATCAAAAAATGCGAATTTTCTTACGATACCTAGGACATCCAGGCTTTCAAAGTGGAGTTGCGGAAGACATTGGTGTACACCAGTCTACGGTGTCTAAGACCGTTTCCATTGTCTGTGCGGTAATCAAAGAAAAGGCAAACATCTGGATCAAATTCCCCACAAGTGTTGAAGAACTGCACAGTGAAAAAAGAGTATGGCAGGCAAAATATAATTTTCCCTCTGCAATAGGCGCAATTGATTGCACCCACATTCCCATACAGAAACCAGTTCTTCATGGAGACGAATACGTCAATAGAAAAGAATTCCACACCATAAATGTTCAGGCAACATGCAATGCCAAGGAAGAATTTACAAGTGTTGACCTTTCTTGGCCTGGATCAGTGCACGATTCACGAATTTGGAAAAACTCTCGTGTATTTAAGATAATGCAATGGAATGAAGCTAGTGCCCTCCTACTCGGTGATTCAGGGTACGGACTTACTACCTGGCTTTTAACTCCATATCAAAATCCAGATACTCCAGAAAAAAACTCCTTCAATAAATGCTTAACCCGAGAACGTGTGATTATTGAAAGATGTTTTGGGCAGCTCAAGCAACAATTCCCTATACTACACAATAAAATGCGTGTCAAAACTGAGACAGTTCCATCTCTTACACTCTGTTGTTTTATCCTACACAACGTTGCAAAGCGAATTAGAGATGAAGACTTCTAAATAGAGGATTTAAATTACACAGAAAACATCAGAGCACAACATAATGATGAATATAGTGACGCTGTTGTGCTTCGTAGGGGACAATTGCGAAGAGATGTTATTGCTTCGATAATTCATGGAAATTGCATTCCATAAGTAAGTAAAAGCCAATATTATTTTATATTTTGATTTATTTATTTGGATTTAATTAAACAAGAAATCTTCAGATTTTTTTTTATAATAAGATTTTACAACCCTAGAAGTTTCAAGTTGTTCCAAAAAAACTAACCGTTGTAACTCGAAAGTTGTCAGGTCATTAGGATAATCAAATATTGTAGCAACAAATTTTGTTTGATTTTCCTCAGAATCCATTTTTAAAATGATTTTAAATCATTCAAAAACAAACTGAAAAAACAAATGTGATTTGACTTAAAGTATGAGAGTACGTACTCTATGAGGAAGTGCTCACTGGTTCGATTGAACATTTTATTCATACGAAATCGGAGCATGTTCTTTTTTATTGAGCAGCTGCTCTGAGAGCCTGCTCTGAAGTAGGTGCTCTGTTTTATTCATATCACCCTCTATCTGTAGCTCGATATATGTATGTAGCTTTACCTCCAAGGACAGAACTGGTTTTCTTCAAAAACTGATTTAATTTTTCTTGTGAGATTCCTAAGTAATTAATAATATTTGGTAAAATTCAAAAAAACCGAATTTAAAGTTCCCTAAAAAGGTTATGTTGTGCATATGAAAGCTTAAAACAAATATTTTGTAGATTTAAAAAATTCAGTGTTTTGAAAGCGGAAATGAATGTTTTTGAAACTTCTATTCTTTTTGTATATTAAGGGTATTCATGCAACGAGATTATTTTCCGCTTTGCAGAAAGATATAATTTTCCGCTTCACGTTTGCATGAGCACCCCATAAAAATCCTTGAATAAATGTGAGAAATAATCAGCTGTCACAACTAAACGTCACAAATTACTTCTCGAAACTTTATGAGGTTTATTTCTTCGCTTTCTGCATCAAATCTGTGAGATAAATTTATCTGGTTTGCAGAATATTTTTCCCATACAAATTTTGACAGCTCGTTTCTGCGGAGATAAAATTATCTGGTTTCCGAGATTTATACGAGTTTTCCACCGTTGCATGAATACCCCTATTAATAAATTCGTATAATTTTATCTCGATTTATCAAATGGCATCTTCATTTCTGAGCTTGAAGAACTTTTTTTTGGCTTATTTTGAATTTAAATTTTTTTGAAATTTTTCACTAATGAAAATAATTATTAGTTTATTAATTAAAAAAAAAAACATGAGTCTACTTTAACATAAGATCAGGTCGTGCATACTTAAGTTTATTGAATTTTTATTGAAAAATTGGTTCTCCAATCAAGTCCACAAGCGGGTGTTGCCTGAATGCATATTACATTCAAGTGTAAACATCGTTTGGCTTGCACCACATTTTGTGGTTTAAATTGCAAAAATGTTACCTTTAAAAAAAGGCTTGCCTGATGAACTTCTGATAGTACAACAACAAGATTTCTATAGAACAGCGCATAGGTTATGCATGCATCACACTATATGCACAGATGCATACATATTTTTAGATTATAAACCAGACTATATTGCACCACAGCGTAACTTGCAACTTTTGCAACCAAGAAGCCTATGCTGCTGCTGTTGCTGCTGCTGATTGTGGCTCCTTCTCTAGACCATAGTTTCAAGCTTAAACCTTTTGTGGCTATTTGCGCTTCTGTATATACCTATCTACTGCTTTTTCTGGTGGTGCGGTGGCAAAGCCTGATTTATGTCGTGTTAAATGTAAATCACTGCAATATGAAAAGCACCATTTAAGTGAGTGTATACTGTAGTACCATCAGGCTGGAGCAGTACTTTGCATACCATATGCATGCACATGCACATTATGATATGATGTACAATCCTTTATAAACATATATAGTTAGGTATAATGTATATAATCTCAAAGTCCTGGGGACACTACACGTTTAACCACCATCGGCTCGTAATTTATTGCTGCATGCATAAATGCATGCATATATGTTGTTTCTATACATAAGTAAGTATAAATGTGAGTGGGTTATATTATGCATGGATAACAAAAGCCAAAAGCCAAATGGAAAATGTCCTTTGTCCAGCCACATGGTCTTTTTCGTTCATATTATGTACATACATAATGCGATGTGTCCTTCTTCTGGATATGGCCATTGTCCATTCATATAGCTTTCCGAGTGTTTGTAGCCAGATTTTAAGTGGCATTTGTTTTAGGATATGTTTGTTATTGCCGCTGCTTGATGCAATACCCAAAAAGGCTCATTTTTGACTCTTGAGTTTAGTATAGTTGACCTTTGATGGGATAGCATGCAGATAAATCTATTTAAGCTTGTCCGCTGGCATTGTTGTTGTATATATTCTCTTTGCGTTGATACCGGTCAGCCAGTTGGTAGATGTATAATATGTGCGATGGTGATGGAGAGAAAAGGAAAAAGGGGTCATCCGAATATCGGATTCTGATTTATGCGACGAATGAATAATGTGCTCATTATAAATTCCCTTTATGGCCATTATACGAGAATATGTATATTGTTATAGAATTTAGAACTTGATTCTTAAAGAGTTTTTGTATAGGTTAAGGTATGTGTTTTATAAAGCCGATTTAAAGTTGAGAATTAAAATCAAATCGGTAATTTATAGAATCACACACAAAATGCTTTAAAAATATAACAAAACCTCTATGCACCTGTCAACTAACATATACCTATACCTTTTTTACAAAGAAAAATTTTAATTTTGTAGTTTGTTAAACATTAGTTAGCTATAAGTTGTTAGTAGAGAAACAAATTAATGAAAATTATGAACTTGGTATAAGTTCATAATTTTCATTAATTTGCATTTAATTTTGGGTTTAAGAACTCAGCAAATTCAGATCAATTTTACCCCACAAAATGTGCGAAATATGTACGTAGGCAACAACATCTATACAGATTATATGACCCCTTACATAGATTTCAATAAATTTTTTAGTACCAGCTTTCCCAATAGGTAGATTGGGAAAATAGTGTGCTCTTATGTGTGCTCTAACTAATGATTTGACTTTCACCATTTTCATGGATGGCTCAAAAATGAACACTGGAGTAGGTGCAGGGTTCTTCTCGGAAAACCTTAATCTTTCCAATTCATTCAGGCTCCCCAACCACAGCAGCGTCCTCCAAGCTGACATCTTGGCAGTGAAAAACGCTGCTAGGCATATACCTGTGATGGCGATATCACACGCGGACATCACTTTTTTAATTGACAGCCAGGCAGCAATAAAAGCGATATCTGTCACTCAAATCAAGTCGAAGCTTGTTTCTAGCTGTCGCTAGGACTCTGCTGTGTTCCTGGCCATAGTGATGTGCCAGGAAACGAAAAATCAGATGAGCTGGCAAGGGTAGGCTTAACACTTGAACCTTTCCTCATAGACCACAACATAGGAATCCCACTATGCGAACTGAAACTAAACGTCTGTAACATAATTGTTCAAAAATCCAACGATAGATGGAATATCCTAGAAACCTGTGTTATTACCAGGAAATTACGGCCTAGAGACTATAGAATTTTAATTCTTAATAAAGCTTCCTTGAGATCCCTTATAAGAATAATAACGGGACATAACCTCCTTGGCTACAACAAAAAGAAAATGGGGCTCAGTACCGACGATCTCTGCAGAAGCTGTCGAAGATGAGCATAAAGAGTGACATTGCTCACCATAGGCAACTACTTCTTTAACGAATTAGACGAACTATCAACACTCTCAGGCAAGAGCTTACTGAACTTCGTCAAGACATCCAAATGGCTAGACTAACCATCTGATTCATAGGTTAACATTTTAAGAAGTTGTAATACTTCAGGTATCACAATGGATCTACATTGATCTAAGTGTGACGGCAACAAAACCAACTATGTGATTTGCTAGAGGCGAAATTGATTTAACGGCTTGGTTTAACGGCTAACAATCTTAATAAAATTTTTTAAATAAAAATTTTTATGGGATTTTTTTGTGAAAAGTGAAGACATATTTTGAAAACACAGATATATATTTTATTTTGAAAATTTTGTTTTTGATTTATTTAATAATTGATATTGATATTTATTATTATGTACCTACATACATATATAGTGTAATTTTTTTTAATACTCAAATCGTGCACCTCAATTTTTTTATTCTAAAAATTTTATGTAGCTTTTATATGCTTTTAAAAAAACCGGCGTAGGTATATCAGATGGAATCAATTCACAAATTCAATTAATGAATTGTGTGCTTTTTAGTAACATTTATGTGTAATGACTAATGACATTCTTGTTTTTGTAATGTTTTATGTTAATGTTGAATGACTTCAACAAATTATTTTACAAATATTATAAATTTTGTCCGCCCTTAGAGCTGGCTACGAGACGAGCCTTTTGAAAATCTGGTTTACAAAAATAAACCTTTACCTCATTACAAAAGCTCATTCTGCCAATCTAATTTTTTTCTTGATATTTCATACCCAATTGTTTCAGAAAACACAAATAGTCAAAAATTTATGAATCGCAATACAATTTATTCAATCCAAAAGAAATCTTTCATTATTATTATGATTATTTTTAACTATGCTATATACCTACTTAAATACGAAGCTTATTTATGTGGCTATATACAATTACACAGTAGGTAATAATTTCAGCTTTCATTGCTCATATAGTTTCAATAACACGAATGTATGTTAAATTTATGTAAATAAAATTTGGTACGACCGACGACAAACAAAAAAGGGGACACCAAAAAAAAGTTAAACGAAATTCCAACTTATTATTCGTGAGAATATTCCATAAATCAAAAACAAAAGAAAATGCCAAACAAGAAACACGAATAAAGTTGACAAGAAAACTATTCCCATATTCCGTTCTCGCAAAGTGATTTTTTTTTTTTTTTTTGGCTTTGAAAGAATTTCATCCTTATGCAGGACACGATTATATATTTACATGTTTTTAATTATTATTTGTGTTTGTATTTAATTTTCGAGCTAAGCCCAAAGGTAAATAGGTACATAAGTATATTTTATGAATGTGTATATGACGTGAAGAAAATTACTAAGGCATTGTTATTTACACTGTGGAATTATTAATTATAAGAAGAAATGTGTCCTTAATGAAGGTAGGTACAAATATAACACATCGTAGATATGTGTACATATCCAATTGGTGGCAGGAAAAATAATTTTTAAAACCAGCTAGAGGAAATGAGGTGTAGGTAATGTATAGTATGCGGGATTCCTTGCCTTGGATATTAATATTAATAAAATATAAGGAGTTAAAGAAAATATTCCTACCTACTTTCGTGCAGTCGTTAGAAATTCATATTTTAAGTACTTATTATATTGTATGATCTTCAATCTAATTTATTTTTTATTTATGTAATGCAAATGCTACGACAATAAATTAAGTATATCGCCATAACGTGGAAAAATTTGTAACAGCCTGGATCTTTGCGTTATTGTCCCTTAAAGTCTATAGTTTAGGTGCACAATAAATTTGGCGTGAAAATTCGGAACGTCTTTCGTTTCGTTCAATGAATTTAATTAAATGCATAGAACCTAAAAAAATTGACTCTTGTTTAAAATTGCAATTTCAAATTCGTTGGTTTTGCAATTTAAGTTCTGCAAGGCGTGTTCAGATGCCCTCAAGATTTAAACCTGGTATTGGTGCTTTCAGGGTCTTAAGAACTACACCAACTTCAATATCACAATAAATTGTTTTTATTGTGATAAATAATCCTGGAAATAATTAAAGAAAAGTTTCAAAAACGCGCTTTTAACATTTTCGAAATCTTCTTTTATCATTTCCAGTATTGACTTCATTACATTGAAATCAAACCATACCTAATTTTCGTTTAGAAATACTCTTTACTTATGTTTTATCACATAGTAGCTACTCGTATGTGCTACTAAAGCTAAGTTGGTACTTATACCTACCTATCTGCATTTTGTATTACCTGTTCAAGTCCTATACCGTTCAAGTAGGTACCTCTACCTATTTAAAAAAAAATTAACTATTTTTTTAAAATGTGAAAACAAGGCTTGATTTCGTTGGGAATGCGTCTCTTATATTTTATGAAATAGAAATACTAATTGCATCACATGCAATTAACGCTGAAACAACATCAATTAAAAACCATGTAATTGCCAATTTGAAACACTATCCAGAGTAATATCTTACATCACGCAATCACATCATACCTATGTACATAAAATTTGCGTTAAGTTAGTCTTTATACTTATACTTATACATATACAAGTAGGCAGTGCACATCACATATCAAAAGCTTCACTAACTCAATTTATAAACATACCTACATACTAATTTAATTAACCTTCGTCACTCATTCCCTCGCGCACTAACTAACTTTTCTAACAAATGAAAATTATTGCTAAAATGCATTTAGATACGCTGTGTTGACCTAGCACACGCTAAGATACAATTACACACATCAACATCCACCACATACATATACAATACACAGAGAGATCCGCTGTACCTCTTGCGGGTACTTTCGCATCCAGGCATTTTGATTGCAGCCATGCGTTGTTCGATTCGTTAACATAAATTTTATCGAGTGTGGAGGAGCGCTTTTTTTGCCAACCGACATTACTCACCTTTATGCTGTTGAGTGAAATTTATGATAATCGCACATCCTAGATACTATAATATCTATGCGACCATAGTTGTCTCTCAACCTCGCGAGCCGAGCCAGGCTTAGAAAGATTGTTTCTCCTGCAGTCGAACGACTTAACGACCTAAGACGACGATGACGATGACTACGTGTAAGGTAGGTATAGAGCCTATATTATGTACCTACCACTGTGCCATAGAGAGCCTACCTACGTACCAACTTAAAATATATTTTCCTTGTAAAAAGATACATTTACGTAAGACGTGTTATTTTTTTTGCTGCGAGCTCGCAACGAGAATTTGTTATTTTTTGTATCTGAACGTGCAAATCAACATGATACGCGTTTCTTTTACGCGCTGCCCCAAAAGAAACATGAACTGTTAACGATGTAAACATGTAACTGATGTTGGGCTTTTGGGCCCTGCCTTAAAAAAAAGTAGGTAGGTATTGCTATATACAGATGGCGTGGATGGAAGAAAAGTATCAGCTACGTTGTTGGTGCAGACCCAAGGCGACCAGCAGCGATGACGATGTATCCCAAAATCATGTTGTCACATAAATCTTGACCACATTTGCAGATTAGTGACATACAATCAGGTCCGTATCAGCTTTTATACAATATTAGAGGGGCCTCCGAGCGCAATCTATTATGTTTTAGTTTTAATCTAAGATTAAAATTAGAATACAATAACAAATTGAAAAAAGCTCGTAAAGAACCAAAGTCTAGTCTTAACCATGTTCTTTTCAGTTCGTTTTTTGGTTTACTGTATTGAATAAGAAGAACTTTGATGAGTTCAGGTTTAAATGCTCAGGTTTTAAAAGAATTTTTAACTTAGCCTAAATATACCTACTGGCTTTTTAATTTTATATTTTACCATTTTGTGTGCCTCTTAAAGCCATATACATACATATTGGTCCTATATTTCACTTTTTGTTTTTGGTCAGTTTAAAAAAAAAACGGTCCTCAAAAAATTTACTCCGACTTTTTTTCTGGTGAGTTCCGAGATTAATTACAGACTGAACTAAATGCTTAAGAATTTTTAATTGCGCCTATAGAACCTACAGCCTAATCTTCTAAAGATTTTTTCTTCGAACTTGGAACTTAAGGGTCTAAGGTTGTTCCCTAAAGTCGAAGTTGATTTGTTTTACTCAAAAATAACGGTATCTGTCATATAACCGCTAAGGTAAAACATATTTATCTTAAAAAACAGTTCTAACGATTTTATGATATTTTTTAAGTGAAGTCTTGCGAGTAAGTAAAATTATTTGGTCGCAAATATTTTTCAAAAAACAGTTGTAAACAGTATCAGCCATATCGTTGGTTTTCCATTTAAACTGTTTGACGAATTATATCAAAATTTTCAAAAAAAAAATTGGATTTTTGAAAAAAAATAATAGTTCTTTTTAAAATTTAATTAGAATTTTTTTTTTAATTTGGGTCTAAGTTTATGTTATTGATTATTATTATTACATACTAAAACCTTGTATACCAATTTTTTTCCAAAAATACATACTTCTAAAAACATTTTTGAATTAACAGTTGTAACGATTTTTGAAATGATTTTTTTTTCGAAAATTCCTATTTTTATGATACATGAGATGGCAATTCAAATAATATATTAAAGTACTTTAGTATTCGACCAGGTTCGTGCGATCCAATCGTACATTTAATTTGTTATAAGGCTGTTTTGAAATTTTAACAATTTTCTTTTTTAATGTGTTAAGCACTACAACATTTTGGAAAGAGTTGTATCATAATATTTAATTTTAAGTCTTATTTTGAAGTTAAATAGTCCATAAAACACAAATTCTCTAGCCTAATAGAGCTTGATTTCAGAATAAGTTAATTTGAAAATAAATTTTGAAATCACAATTTTTTTAATTCAATTGTTATCCTTTTCATTATATTATAGCAATAAGTTTTCAAATACAGCCCTGGATGAGCAGTATGGAGCTGCCACGGAATAATGGAAAACACTGAGAGGCGACAAGGAAAAACGTTCCACAAGAAACTAATAGGTATAAATATCAAGTGCAAAACAACAAGAACGCCAAAAAAAGAGAAACAAAATCACAAGAAAAACATTCCATCAGCAACAAGGAATGGAACTATATGTTACCAAGCATCACATACACTGTATAATACTGTAGAACCCCACCATAGCATTTTCCAACAAGGATTTTTATGTCATAAATAATGAACATGTGGGCGGAAAGGAGAGAAATATTATGCTGCTCCAGGAGGAATAGAGTAATATGCAATTATGGCAAAGAGAGAATAAAGTGTAAAGAATTTTTTCGCACATGCTAGGTTCTGGTGGTGGAAGACTTTGACTTACAAAGAACTTTCAGGCAAGCATCCATGGGCATGGTCGAAGGCGAAGGCGAAGCACGTCTTGAAATATCAGACCATCATTATCAACAGCGACTTGGTGGCGGCTCAATAAGGGCGGGGAGATATAATGTTTTTTAATCGAATCGCTTTATCAGTTCACGATTTTTGTTTTCCACCCAGCCCAGAGAGCGAGGAGCCTTTTTGGCTGAATCAAGGCAATGTCGAAGGATCTTTATGGCATAAAAACGTGCTTCTGTAGACGGGGCAGTGTGGCAGAGTCATAAAATTTAGTTTATAGTTTCGCACTTTACAAAACATGAATATTATTTTTTTATAATTTAGTTATAAAATGTGAGATGTTCCAGATAATGGTGGTCGAAGTATATATAGAGACGGCCAGTGGATGGAAGGAGTAAAGTGGCATAGTCTGATGGAAATCGGCTATGAAAGGGAAACTTGTCTTTTCAGTTTGCTGATGATGGTAGGATGATTAAAAGTTGTTTCAAATTTTTTTTATTCTTTTATAAAAATGATTATTTTTATGAATTTCCCTTTTAATTTTAACTACCTAATCAAAATTAATGTTGATTAATATTGATTAGCATCGTTCGCTATTATACTTGGAACCAATTCTTTTATCACTCAACGCAACTTGACCAAATTGGACCAATGTAATAAATATTTTCGCCTTCAAAATCCTTAAATATTCCTTATTGCCTTTTAAGATAATGCAAATTTCAACTTTCTACCCACTTAAGCTTAAAAATTTAAAACTTAAATAAGTTTACTGGACATTTTCCAAAATAATTCCCTAATGCAATGCACAAGCATTTGCCAAATTATAATCATAAATAATGCAAAAATGTATAAGTGACCCTTCGAGTGGTGTATTCCATATTAGCATGATGGGCAGCCTTTGCATGTGCGGGATTTTGTTCTATATAAAGCAGCAGTTTATGTCTGACAAAGAGTTACGTCCCAGGGATATAATTTAACTTTATCTGGCCCAAAGGCCAAGAAGGAGGAGTTGTATTAGAGTGATGCACAGTTTTGGCTAAGTTCTGCAATGGGAGCACGAAAATTTGCATCATTCATCTTTTGAATGGAACGTTTAATTTATGGTCATCAAAAGCACTTTAGTTGGAGATTAGAAAATCCGTGATGTAATTTAAACATCAGACATTTACTTTTTCAATTATCTGATGAATAGTATAATTTTAATTTGTATATAAGTTTTTTTTTAAACAAACAATATAAATTTGTTCGGCAAATTAAATATAGAGCTGAGCTAGAAATATTGATAACTCATACGGAATTTTTGTTTTCAACATGGTTGGCTAACACAGTAACAAATTAGTTTTTTGTAAGTTTCGTTATCAAATAATATTTGCGTTGAGAATATATGGCTTAGAAAGGTGCAACTTCAGACTTTAAAATTTTAAAAGAAAAGATTTTAAATTAAATTGAATAACAATGAATTATAAACAATTTTTGTAATTTGACTTTTTTTTGGATAAAAAGAAGTGCAACAGTCGTGTTTTTTTTGGGGAAAGCTATTTCATAATGAAATAGTATACAACATTGCTAGAATGGATACTAGTCATAAAAGGTAGAGTAAAATCATATTGCGATACAGGGACAAGACGTTTTCGGGGATTTCATTTTTAGATGTTGGTACCAGTTGATGATGCTTTAACGAGCTTCGGTTGCTATGTTTATCATATGAAAGATTATGACGTCATTGTTTTCTAAAACCAATGGAATCCTGACATGTGAATGAGTTTCAAACAATTATCTAATTAATCTACGATTTAATTATTCAAAAGAATTTGACAGTTTATAGCTTGACAAATGGGTAAAGAACTAATTTTGAATTGAATAGAATATTTTGTTCTAAATTTTATCCAAATCGCCTTTTTACAGAATTAATATTTAATGTGAAAAATTTTGACCTTTGAACTAAAATAAATCTACTGAATTTCCCCGTTCATTTTACTACCATATATGTACCTTGCCAAGGTATAGCTTTCTTTTGGCCGGTATGATAAAATATCGACAAAAATAGTTTTTGTTCATAATTTTAGTGCATTTACCTTTGTGGGGTATACCACAATTCAAATAAAAGAAAACACGATACTGCGGATTCGTTTTTGTGGGAATTGTATATTGAACTATATATAAAATCCAAAAAAAAAATGGAATAAGTATTAAATCTACCATTTTCATAGCAATAGACCAAAAATTATACTCAAACTTAGTTTTCAATTTCAAGAAAGATGAATGCTTAATATTCAAGGTGTTGGCTTGGAAAGGTATTACAAATTAATTAAATTGCTTAAAATGTTACAAACTTTTACCTTTAGGAGCGAAATGTTTTCCATGCAGGAAACTATTGCTAGAGCAATATGTCGTTTGGCTCGGCTCGTTATATCGTTGCTCGGCAGAAAAATTCTAGATAGGTTGAAAGGAAAAAAGATTAAAATATTTATTGGACTATTTAAATTTAAATAATTTAAAAACACCCTGTTTTCTTGTCTGGAGCCTTAGACAATCTACTCGAATTTATCACTGTTTTTCATAAGAAACCCAACCGACAATGTTCACCGACGAGATTGAGACTAAATTTGGCGAGAAAAGAACTTACACAAAAGGCTCACCTTGTTTTTGATTTTCCGAACTATAGGCGCTTAATTATGAAGGTAGGTATTCTCAATTTCATATCTCCAAAACGCCATGATTCCCACGTCCATCATTAATAATGTAAGAGGAAAAAATTCTTATTGCCATGCATTCCCATATGGCATCCCTAAAATATGTTGTCATCTAAATTAAGCATAAATATCTTTTTCAAATATTTACAACTTCAATGAACTTTTTAACAACCCTTTTGCTGGTTTTGGTTTTGGTTTTGCTGTTTAAATTATTTCAATGTTAGTATGAAAAGCAATTTAAACTCCGAAACCTAAAACATACACCCCAACAACAACCAACTCACATATTTACGAGTATATCCTTTCATCCTATACATCTCTATATTCGTTCTTACTAAAAAGCTTTTAGAATAAACAATGTTTAATTATATTCCACCACACACTAGGTACATACATATGTATGTTGGTAAGTATATGAAGAGCCAGCACCCATTGGCATATCATTCAACGTTGCGTTTTGTTGCCACCACCATCATATCGACATAGCTTGAAAATTACGCATTCATTCCCATTGTTATCTATATTAAGGGCGGAATTCATTTTTAAGGGGTTTTTGGGGGATGATGTGATGCGATGCTCTTCGACCGGTTTGGCTTGGATCCTTTTGCCATTTTATAATGTGCGTATGGGTTTATCATGCCCCAGAGATACAATGACAGGCTTTATCATCACATCTCGTCCGTAGGATTAAAAAGGATCAACGGTCTTCGTCTCTCACAGTAGGTATAATATCTTGCCATAATGATTTCGTCCGTTCATCCTTTTAATCGCTGCAGGGGTTTTAGGTGAAATAACACACGAACCATCTTAATGGCAATTTTGTTCTACACACTCCTCCCTCTATTGCTCTATGATACCTCTGTTTTCTGCCTAGAACTAGAACTCGATTACTTGTGTGTGTCTCTCAGAGCTCAGAGGGTGTACAAGTCATATAGCCTTCCGAATAACCGGTTTTGTCCATCCAGTCCCATCAACATGAGACCGATGAAACCGTGCACAAGTTTTCATATACTTTTCACATACGAGTATTGTATTCATATAACACTAGAGATATCCTTGCTCGTTTTAATGTGTTATTGTCTAATTATCAGGTAATGCCGGAGGACTTGAAAGTATCATTCTGAAAATTTATATTCGCACTCGTACAACCCTTTTGCTTTACCTTGCATGGGGTTGGCTAGGCTAGGCATTCATGTGACACGTAAAATTTTAAATGAATTTTGCGTGCAGAGTCCTTGGGGATATAATAAAGTATTTAAATTGTGAATTATAAATAAACAAGGATAAGGTTGTTGGCAAAATAAAGCAATGGCAGATTATATTTTCGAAGGGATTAGAAAAATAATTCGATACGATTTCTATATAATGGTGATGGTTCTAATAAGACATAGTCATTGTTTTGCAAAAGAATAAGGACATAAAGGTAAGTCGGTACATAACTATCATTCATTTTAATTCGCGATGATTTTAATTCTTATGATTTTGACACTTAGTTAAAGTGCTATCTATTTTCTCCGCTAATGGTTTTAAAAACTATCCGGAATAGTTTTCGTAGTTTTTTTTTTTTAATTTCATAAGTCCTTAACCAGTTTTTGAGTAGCAATCGCAAGATTGTTTATGAAATATCACGAATCTTTGATTTTGTTTTTGATATTTTTATGGCCAGATACAGGATAGCATATTTTGACTTTGGTTTCAATGGAATTCGATTGAATGAAGATAAGTTGCAATTGATGTCAGCAATTCTTTTTTGTCTAATAAATTAAGGACTTTGAAAGATACGGCAATAAATATAACAAAAGATTCGTATTTTTGAAAAAAAATAAAAACGGAATTTCGGGTTTGAAAGCTCCCCCATTTTTCTGCCACATTGAAAAGGATCTGCGAAACGTTTTCAACTATATCTTCAACCGTTAGTTTAACAACAAAATTTTGATGATTAAGAACCTTTTTGCCTTAGACTAAAATATTGCTGCCGATTTCGCAAACGAAAAGGTAATTCTTCAATGGCCTTATCCATGTTTTGTTTCGTTAAAACACACAAAAACTTTAAAGAGCACAAATAACTGCATTCATAAAACACTTTAAACACGACTGCATTTACCTTGACGGAAATACACTAAATAGAACTTAACAGTAAAAAAAATTTGTATCCAAAATTCTTCCTCTGCTCCCGTTGAAACACGATCCCCAACTGAGGAAAGCTACAATAAATGTCGAACTGACATTTCAAAATTGTTCATTTGGGCGTGTTCAAAAAACAGTAAGACTTATAGTTGCTGATAAAATGCGACTATGTCATCTTAAGCACATCTTTTGAGTTTTACTATAAAAAAAAGTATCATAATCAGCGTTTAAGGAAATTTTATTGCAAAACTAACACGTGCAAAATCCGGAGAATAAGCTGGATGGGGCGGGAACTCATGCAATTTCACTATTGCTTCTGGTGACTTCTTCGCAACATCGTTTTGTTGGCGAAAGAGAACATTTTTCTTCGGCAAATGAGGTATTTTTCTCTTTAATTCTTCCCTGAATCCTTGCAATAGTACGCCATAATAAGTACGGGTAATTTGCCAACAGAAGCCCACTGTTTAGAATATTCTTTGGTCTCTTGTGTGCTTGTTGTCGATCAAAAGGGAATGCGGCAGCTAACTCCCAGAAAATTTATTTGTATCCAAATATTTGTGCAATATTATTATAAATCAAAAAAATTCTTAAAAAATCTAAACATCAGAACAAATGTCACCTTAATTAAAACACAATAATACAAATTTTTTCGACTATACGCCAAGGTTTTGGGAAAATGTGCGTCGGAGTTTGGGCTTTTGGAAATTTTGCTAATTTTAGGTTTGGGGGACAATGAAGTTATAAGTATTAAAAACTATCATAAATTCTCAAAATGTAAAACAACAAATTCTTAAGAAATGTTTTTGAAATATTTTAGCAAAAATATTGCACTCCAATAATTATTTCATGAAAAATGTGCTGTTGAGTAGATGTATATGAGTAGTTTTTGTTGTTTTTTGTTTTGTTTTTCCAAATTCATAATCATCTCCTATTCTGCATACATTCATACAAATCATTTTTTAAATCTTCTGTTTTTGGACTTGAAGAGGTCTTATCGATATTTATTTTAAGCTTAAACTTTAAAATGAAATTAAATATTTAATAACAGAATAGAATGGTCAGAATTTCATTGCAATAAATTTACTTTTCACAAAAATTTTCTCCCATCAAAATGAATTGAACTTAAAAAAAAAAACAACCAAATTTAAGAAAGGTAGGTATTCGAAAAGAAGAAAACTGAAAATAATAAAATTAAAATAAAAATACTTGAGAACAACCAAAACGATTATGTCCCATGATGTTCGTTTATAACATCACCATTATACAGGTAATTTTCGCACGCAAAAAACTTCCACATCAAACTCTGGGCACTGTCATTGGTCATTCTGTAGTTGACACATTTTCGACGTTTCGGCAAATCTTTTTACTCACATAGTGTATACGGTCTTTTAAATGGGGATTCTCTGTTTATTTGATTAGGTATTTTTTGCTCGTCAAATTATATTCCATAACATTCTTATAATAGCAGACTGGTTTTGTAAGATCTTCTACTTAAAATTCTGCGGCGGTTCTGAGCCTGTGACCTGCTCACTGTTTACCTCTTCTTGGTTTGGTTTGGTAAAATAATTCAAAGAATTTTAATGCAAAGATTGTTGCCTTAAGCATCAGCACAGTGTTCCACAGCTCAAAATGTCGAATGCTTATTTGAATTTTTTTGTATACACTACCCATCTACGTGCCCATTCGGCTGCCCTTTAATGGAAGTGCCACAGTCGATAACCAAACGACAACCTTCCATATTTGCGCATTAGCTTGGACTGTATCCTGGGGGAAATCACCAAAGGCAAAATACCAAAAGGCCATCCTTCTCACAGGGCATACATACCTACATATAGTGATGGTTAGCGCTGCCAATCCTCTGTGTGATAAATCTGCAAATAAATCTCGCATTGTTCGGCTTGCGAGAGGTTCGCTCCACGTCGACCATCAAAACGCGGTGTCTTCGAAAACAACGAATACGAAAAGGAGAAGAAAAGAAGACGACAACGATGACTACGCGATGGATACGACGACATTTTATCGTTGACATTAATTTCAGTTTTTTCTTGGGTTTTTATTTTTTAAGTCCAGCACTCTTTCATTTTGCTGCTTCTTTATACTAGCTTCCTTTATTTTTTGTTTGCATAACCTTTTTGCTTGAGTTTTGTGTTTTGTTTCTTTTTTGGATTCGTCTTTACCGGCATTTTGGACCTTTTGTATGATTTTCATTTTAATGGGCTTTGTGTTGTTTCATCTTATTGATGGGATGAGAATCTGACTAAAATGGCTTTTCTGAGGAAGTGCTGAGTGAGTAAGTGGTAAGATGCAGTAGAGCTGCCATATACGTTTTATGAAAATAAAATGCGTTCCTAAAATCTTTCTTCAAAACTTCTGATTTAATTCAACATAATTTTTATATAAATTGGATCATAAAGTGTATCATCCTATGAAAAAAAATTTCATAAGTACCATACAGAAGTCCATCTCGTTCTAAACCATCGAAACATGAGCGTATCTCTTCTTCCATGATATAGAAAGTTTTCTCTGGCAACCCTATGACGTAAATAAATCTACCCATCTGCATCACTACTTTTACCTTTACCGCGTCCAATTACGCTATCTACAACAGCTAAGTCAGGCCAAGACAGGGACAGCCATCCTGGCTCTGATGCGTTGAATTTTGCAGGTTCCAATGGCAACCGACGAGATGCGACGCAGCGCACGATGCCTGTTTTTAATTTAATGTTATTTTCGGTATTGCATATAAAGAATTTTGCATCTTAATCTTGCCAAGCGTAGCGTCGTCGTCGTCGTTCTCCGTGAATATGGCATCCGCGCAACTATTTATGCCACAGAGACAATTTTACAAGGCCCTTAGATGCAACAACCAAGCTTTGCTTAGGTTTATGTTGTATATCCCATAGGTAAAAAAAAAAAAATAAGTATAGGTATGTCTAAAACAGGACCAATATTTATTTCTTCATTTGCATATTTTAAGGAGTTCGCATATCCATTCAATATTCTTCTCCCGTGTGTCCATGATGCTTTAAGAATTTGTGGATATGCAAAGGACATATTCTTTTTTTTTGCTTATAGTATAATGGTTGCGTACTTTATTAACTTGAAGTCTTGGTTTTTATTTATTTTTTTGTACGAGATGAGTCAAATGATCAAGACCTTGTATGGTACCTAAACTCTACTCCGCTTCAGTCGGCAAGGGGGCTAAGAGTGACGCTCATCAACAAACCATTTCGATATTTCAGTCTGAGTTCTGAAAGTGCAATAAATTTGCCATAGGTCTCGCAATAACTCTGTGGGATAATTTAATTAAAAAAGCGAACATTGGTAAGGTGAACTTAAAAGGTCGGCCATATATATGTATAATGTATATGTCATTGGTAGAGAAGGATAAAAGAAGTTATAATAATAATAATAAAATCACAGAGCCTTCCCAAGTTGTTTGCTCTTCTTTTTTTTTTTGTAGGTATATGAAAAGCTATAAGCACCCATTGTTTGATTGCGATCCTTGAAAGATATGTGTGGTGTACCATATACTCCTACATATATAGGTATACGCCATTGAAGTTTTGCGTATAAGAAATTATTAGGTGTGCGATGAGGGTGGTCGGTTTGGCAGTGGCGGTGATTTACACAAAAGATATGAAGTAATTTTGTGGTGTTGTAAGGACTTGCATGTTTATGGTATTTTCGCATGTTCTCTGATATATAACTGCTCTCATTTATATGCCATGTTAGAGGGTCTCCATATTAATATACCTACCACGAAAATGGGAAAGTTTTTGGTTGTAAATGACTGTCACTCATAAGCTCGTAAAAATGAGGAAATTTCCAGAACAACAATATAAGACAATTTTGATGTTTTGATCAAATGAGACTTGTAAGAAAGGAATAATTTGAAAAGATATGATTGGTTTTCATTTATTTCAATATTTTATTCAAGTAAAATAGGTATGAATTTCTAAGGACTTCAACACTGTAAACAACTGAAATTTTGAAGCTTAAGACTAAAGTTTCTAATACTTTTAATTTTTGCTTGCAATAATGGTTAATAAAAAATGAATTGTATCATGTAATCGAATATTTCAGTACTACTGAAACTGAGTTTTTGTAATAGCGATGTTTTTTGGATTTCATTAGATTGAAAAAAAGATATGTTTAACGATGACAAATAACTTGAAGAATTTTTTTTTAATACAATTTTTAGTTCACTAAAAATGTGTGATTTTTTTTTTTCAAGTTAGCTTATAGCCAATTCAACTATTATACAGTTTTAATTTTTTCGAATTGAAAACGAAAGTATTTTTCGTGTGTTTTAGTTAGAAGTTTATAAAAAAAATCAAATAGAAAAGTCACAAGCTCTCGGGAACTGACATAATTTCCTGATTATTATAAACAACCACGAAAAAATATATTCAGTTTTGTAACAACAGACGCGAAAACGTCCAAATCACCAAAAATAAAATTAAAATTTTTTTAAAAATTAATGAAAAAGGCCAAGAGTCCGGCCTAGGTCTGATATCCCACTTTTGATAGTCTGGTTCTTTTTTCAGACAGATGATAGGGTGGATGTTCAAAATCTATGTTTCTTACAATTCCTGGAAAAAATACAACTCATGCATTTATATTGTACCTATACCTATTAATATTAAATTTTTTGATTTTAATTCGATTTTGATAAAATATGGTAAAAAAATTACATTTGACTGAGTGAAATAATGCCGCATGAAAAAAGCCGCGATTGAACAAAATCAAAAATGAAATAAGGCCGCGATTGAAAATGATATAAGACCACGGCAATAATATTTTATTTTTCGATCTCAGCCTTATTTCCATCCCCCATAAATTTTTATATCTGAACTAAATTGTAACTATTTTGAAGAAAAATATTAATTTTCGTAAGTTAATCCACATACACGTATTTCAAAATAATTAGAATAAAAAACTGAATTAAATAAATGCGTATACGCCCAAGTTTTCTATTTTTGTTGTTAATTATAAAAACACAAATATCGTTCATTCAAAAGAAGACCGTCTTAACATAACTGAATATACATATGAATAAGAATAACTTACGTCGAAATCTATTCTCAATTTTTAATACGAGAGTGGTTGAACTTCAAAGACATGTGGATCTACGCACAGCTTGACTGCAAAATATGGTAAAAATACAATCTGAAGTGAATTTAAAGTAGAAAAGGAATAAAATATTTATTAAAAGCATTTGCTTCTTCGAAAAAAAAAATTCACATCATCTTTTAAGAGAAAAGACCACCGTTCCTCTTTTTTCTGCTATTAAACCATTCTACAAGTTATTCCAACTTTTTCATTTTCAAAACTTTGAGTTTGAAAACGATTTTTATGAAAATTTAGTTTATAAAGGTATATGAAAGTTCTCACCGAAATAGTGAGAAAAGAAGTTTAAAAAAAATTGGGAAAATCAATGTAATTTTTTGTGACCGTTTTGAACCTGTTTAAGGCTGGAAAACTATTTATATATAATACACCTTAATATTTCTTCACATTCATAGAATTTCTTGGGGATATATTTTTCAAAACCAACGAATAAACTCAATTTTTAGAAAGAACACTACAAAGCATTTGTTGATTTGACCCAGGCCAGCAAGTGTTTTACTCAGGGCACTGATCAAAGTTATTAAAAACACGGGATAAACTGTACATACATATTAGTGTAAACTTTTTTATGTAGCTAACCACGTTTGTGGTCTCGTAAAACTAAGTTCTTAAAGCTGTCGATCCGGTATTAATTGAGCCATCGATTTATTACGATCTTTGAAAATCATAGCTACTAAACTTAAGCTTACATTTTTGCTGATCTTCAATAATTATTATTTTATTTATATTAATAGATAAAGAAACTTTTTTGTTTGAAAATATATAAATACTTACATTTTTTACTTAATATCTTTCAAAAGTGTATTTTATTAAATAACACTTTTATTGGTTTTTTTTTAGCAAAACCTCTAAAACTTTCTTCTTTATCTACGCATCTTTGTATAATGCTCAAAATAATGAACTTGCCTTAAAGGATCAAATTTCTGTAACTGTAATCACCACTTATAACTATTTGGAATTCAATCCTCAATGCTATAAGATATACAATACAATTCCCCTTTCCAGGCTACCAACTAAAATAATACCATCTAAGAGCAAAAGTCAATAATTGACTTAAAAAGCAAACAATGAAAACAATATTTTACGCCATCCCCAACTCTGTCACTGGTGTGTGGTGATGCGGCTATATACAAAGCGCACATCGATTGTTTTGTTGGCCCTTAAAATTGCCTACGAAGCAACTCTCAATACGCTTGCGAAAACAAAAACGGCAATTACCAGGACTACGTCACCATCTACCATCACCATCATCAAAGCATCCAAGGAACCAGCGAGGGATCAATTTACCATCACGTTCCACGACCAGGCCAACAAAAGGCAAAGTCAATAGCACAATGGCAATGGCAACAGCAACGGCAAACTTCCCAGCGACAATAATAAATTCCCCATCTGAGTTTCTGCTCCATGAATTTCCTTTCCATTAATTCCACTAGATTAACCCCCAGCACCATCTAACCGGCACTAGCGGAAATTCAACAATTTTTTTTTTCCATTTCGATTGGAGCATGGGTTCGCCTTACCAACAATGTTGCTTCGTTTTCGTTCTGATGGTGCTTCTGCTGATGGCGACGACTATGACGACGAAGCCATTTGCGAAGCTTACAGTTTGTAGATCCAACGAAACGAGGGATCGAGGGGAAACTCCAGAGTTTCAGCAGAGGCAGCAACATCACGATTCACTAAGAAGAAACTTGTTTTTACTTTAAGGTTTTGACTCTTTTTATATTTTTGTTGGTATCGTATAGTTTGGAAAGGTACCAGATTTTTTAACAGCTGGATTTAAAACTCACTCATATTGTTTAAGCTGGGTTGGATACAGTTAAAATGGTCATATGGATATAAATGTTTCGTTTATTGTCTTTGAGTCACGCAATGAAGCAGAACAGTAGAATCGCAATTAAAGTGGACAAAGTTTATAATTATAATAATTGATTATACTCAATGTATATAATCAATTATAAATTTTGAGACTTGGACTTATAGTTTTCCCAAAATGTATACACTTTTGAAAAAATAATGAAAATTCTTCGGATTTCCAGATAAATATGCATACATACATATAAGAAAGGCGAAATGTCAAAATTCCAGAATTTACTGGCCAGACTTTCAATAAAAAATATTGGAATTATTAAAAATTACGCAATTTCAAGCAAACTAAAAGCATATTAAGCTGTCTTTTAAAGTAAGTTGGTCAAAAAGTATTTTTTTCTTTTAAAATAACAAACGAATTAATGATTGAATTATTCTGAGTTTAGCGAATTCATTGATTACTTTGCAAAAATAGTTTTTTACAGTTCAAATTCAGTTTTTTGCATATTTTATTGCAAATGAAGAAGTAAGTTTGTTTAAAAATTTCATATCTTACTCATGAGATGGTTTTTTTGAAATTAATGGAATAAGTCAATCTCTCCTTCAGTTCAAGAATTGATGTGAAAAATATTGTGTCTATGTAAATCTTTCTTTTTGAAAATATATTTTAAATAAGTGACCAGAAATCGTATCTTGGATTTACCAGAAACAATATAATTTTTAAACTTGAACATTCATTTGTCATAAATTTTGAAACCGTTTGCACTAAAACAATAAATAATTTGTAATAAACTATAAATTGTTTGACCCAAAAGAAAAATAGAGTTTGCTTCAAAAATTCGTGTGCAAAGGAATAATTCGTTTGAGCAATATTTTCGTTTGGGTCAAATTATTCGTTCGATACGAACATACTCGTACACGTATCGCTAAGTGTGTTTTGTTAAGGTTGTCTTTCGAAACCGAAATAAATCGCTCTTCATTATTAAGATAGGTACTCGTATTATATACATAAAAGATATTTACGCCCATGTTCTGCAATTCGAAATTGTTTCAAACTGTCAAAATTCAGGCTTTATCAATTTTTTGTTTTGTTTCTAAAGTGAAATTTCTGCTGCTTATGAAGATGGATGCAATATTATTGGCAATTTTAATGGAAAAAAGGAAGCAGCTTTCTAAAGAAAAAATTAGAAGACAAATTTTGAGAGATAAATCAAATGTATTAGATCTACCTGACATAAAGGAGTATGGTATGCGAATATAAATTTATGAATTTGTTCTAATATGTTTTTGTTTAGTTTTCATGGTAATTTTAGATTGAGAAAAGACGCTTTTTTTTATGTTTTAAGTGAAATAGAATCTCTTATAAAACTTTCATCCAATTCATAAGCTCGCAGCAACACTCCGATTTTTAGCAGAGGGAAGTTATCAAAGATCAATTGGCAGTGATTTCGACATAGCCTTGGCAAGGCCCACAGTTTGTAAAATCATTGAAGAAACTTTAAATGTTTTGCAATCAAAATTGTGCAAGAAGTGGATCAAATTACAAATGACTGAATCAGAAAAACAAGATTCAAAAAGATTTTTTCTTGAAAAGTACAAAATACCAGGTGTGATAGGAAGCGTCGATGGGACGCACGTGAAAATTGTGACACCTCACGGAGAAGATTCTAATTTGTATTGCAATAGGAATCATAGCCTAAACGTTTTACTTGTAAGTTATACATTCTATGAAATAAGTTTCCTTAATCGAAGGGTATTTCGTAGGTTTATTATTGAAACATATATAATTCGCCGCCTGAAAAAACTAATGTCGTTTGTCCAAAAAATGATTCTTTGAGGTTTGAATGCAGTTTTGATAAAAAAAAATCTTGGGAATTAATTTTGTCGTATATGAGTAAGAATTTTTCTCATACAACATTATTTCTATGGAAAATCGCGGTTTTTGTTAGTTGCGTAAATGATTGTCGTATGTGTTTGAAATCCGCCCATACAGCAATTTTTTACCCAACTTACGGTAAAAGTTTGTCGTATGCGCAATTTTTTGTTGTTGAAGCTGGTCCAAGTTTTGAAAATTAATTCCTAGCCGTTTCGAAGATATGATTTCTTAAACTTTGATTGCGATTTCCCAAAATAAAAAAAAGTAACATACAACATTAACATTTTCGGGCGACGAATTGCCAATTGAATTGGAAAGCTTTATTTAAAAGAAAGATTTATTCGTTTTTTTATTTAGGCATTAATTAAATTAAAAACAAGCTGTTCTAAGCATTATCATCATCTCTTGATTTCTAATGAAATCTATTTGCTTCCTCGTCACATAGGTATCGTATAGATAACAACCACAATGGAAAAGTTCTTCTTTGGATAAGAACAAGTTCATCCACCACAGGAAGCTATATTATTGCATGCATGGGTTTTCTTTTTTTATTTAAAATCTTCGTTAAAATTGGTTTGGAAGAAATTTTAAACAATGTATAGGGTGTATAGAGATTCCCAAGTGGAGCATATTGTTCTTCTGCAGATGCTGCACAGGAACACATCACTTGTGTCTCTTCCAAACTCTCATATTAAAACGTAGCCCGCCTTATACCTACACCGTAATCTCATTTGTGTCATGTACTTTTGCCATTACTTATATTAAAATTCTAGCAAGTTGCTTTCTTTGAAACGAGGTTTTTATTCTACACTTCTTGTCGTCTTCTTAATATTGCTGCAGACATCCGATCTGAACCCTCGAAGTTTGTCGCGATCGTGTGCACACACGTCCGCCATTTATTTTAATGGCTGCCATCGGGGATGATTACGTTGTCGTTGTGTTATCGATGTTGCGCGATGTGTACACAAGGGTGCATTAATAATTTGTTCTTATGATTTTTTAGTACCATCTACGAGCTTGCTAAATTTATTGATGTTGAATATTGCAAACGATGGGTGACAGTCAATTGGTAGTCGTAAAGCAAGTCATTACAGGCAATAAGAGAATTTGTTGTAAATATAACATAGTTGGGAAGGGCTTGCGTTGAAAATTATTTAGGGTAAGTAACATTTTACTGCGCGAATTTTTTAGAGTGAACATATTTTGAAGATTTTTTTTTGTTTCAGGAATCAAAGCCAAACTTTTTGGCTCAATGTTTCATTTGTTAAATTGCAAGATGTGACAATTGGATGGTATTATACCTTGCGTATCGAAACTTTTTACCTACATTGTTCCATTGTTTTTTTCTAAAAAGTCATTCAGCTATGCATATTTGGAAGTCTTCCATCCAATATAAAAATTAAAAACATTAAATTTGTTTGCAAAATAAATATCTCGAATTAATTTTTTGGTTCAAAAAATTCGATACTAGTTGCCGCTAAAAAATTGTAAACTTATTTTTCCAGATAATTATTCCCTATAACTTAAAAAATTGCTTGAAATTAAAAATATCTTGAATAGCTATCTTTTATTTAAGTACATTACGAGTATTCCATAAACTAGGAAATGTTTGCCTTATTTTTACAGCAAAAACATGTGAAACAAATGTTTTTATAAATTGCTTATGCTATTGGCTGGGAATTAGGAAAAACTAGCATATTACAAATGAGTCATTTACATTGAAAAAATATTACCTTTAATTTTGAACCTTTGCATTATTGTTTTTGAAAATTAATATACATATACAGGCACGAATCTGAAGTTTTCGAAATTTTTGTTAAAAATACCAATACCTAATTAATTTATTTAGACATTTCAACCATCATATATACTCTGTTAAAAAGTTGAATGAGTCCTGAACGGACTAAAATCAACTTAGGTTCATATTCATACAATTTTTATTAACAATTAATTAATTAATTTTTATAAATTAATATTTTACGAAAATGTCTATTTGCTCTCTACTTTTGTCCTCCACTTAACTTGATATTGCAAATATAGAATGGTTTTGCAAGACATTGATCTGTCGTAGCCTACCTTTTTTTTGATGGAATTATTTTCTAATATCAATATCATTTGCCTATTATTAAATTATAAAAATTTTATTCTCTTAAAAAAATAAGTTTGCTTCATTTAAAATAGCAAAATAAAAATTAAAAATTAGCTATGTTCTAGCAAAAGCAGGTACATGCGAGTAGGTCAAAAAATACTCCGAAAATTTTACTTTCGCACTTTACTTTCAATTCAAAAATACAAAGAAAACCCGATGGCAATTATGGCATTCTGTGAAAAGAGTATGACCACGATTAAATGACCCACTGTCATTTGAACAAATCTTCTACTGATGTAAAGTAGGGCACAAACAAAAAAGATTATAGCCAAATTTCAGAGATTTAAAATTCAACGAACATAAACATACTTATTTCAATTTCTCCTTCAACTATCCCATTATTGTGTGGTGTGAGTTGCCTATAGTTCATGCATACTTTTCAATGAAAAAAAAATTATTTAAATTAATTTGAACAGCAGAGCATGATAAATTGTAACGGACTTCGCATTATATTGATCTTATACCCTCTATCTATATCATTCAAATAATATTCACCCCTCTCGAACTCAAATTTATATATTGTCAAACTTAAGATAGAGTATGTAACATCATAACAAACACTAAAAATTTCCATTCATATCCCATTTAGAGCACCTTGCATCGAAAACGCATAAAAACGCAAATAAAGGCTCAACCCAAATGTACTCTTCTAACTATGTGGGCCCGAGTCTTGAAAAAGAAATCAGATTAATGTTGCATTTTATCGCCAATTGCCGCAGGTTATTATGCTATACGCCTCGCAAGGACTCTCTATACAACATCTTCTTCGGCCTCCGATTTTTATTTTACCTTCTTTTCTTTTTTTTTCATTTTTATTGGTAATCCACTTAAGCAAATGACACTTAGAGTCATCATTACAAGCGTTTTTACTGCAGTAATGGCACATCTTGCACATAGTTTTCCCAATTTATTTGTATCCCTTAAATTCTTCAATATCATAAAATCACCTATCTCTACCTATTTTATAGGTAAGAGTATAGGTTATAGAGTAGAAGGGAACGGGATGTTCTTTGTTTGTGTTTGTGCGAGCACACGGCAAATCTAAATTTAATCTTTTATTCCGTTAACTTTTTTTTTTTTGCTAGCAGGAAGGGGATTCATGGTTTAGCAGAGGTATAAGGTTGCGTAAATATTTTCCTTTTTCTTTTTCTTATTGAATTTTCTTTGGGTATACAAAATGCAGGGCTGGATTGAGTTCCGAATAGGCCTGAATTTGTTTTCATTTTCAATTGGAGCATACATGCAGGTTAGGTGTATCTTATAAAAATAAATATTTTTAACAACTTTGCAATGCTGCATAACTTTTAGTCGTTTCCCGATGACCATGCTAAATGGAATTTGATGCTCTTCTGTTCAGAAATTAAAAACGTATTTTCGATTGTTGCAGAAGTATAACCGCATAATGTAAATTTCTGTTAAGCTTTATTCAGTTTTGGCGTTTGAGGTGGAAAATACGATCTTACGTGTTACACATCTAAATGATGAAATTCGAGCTTTTAGCCAAAGAGGCCTAAGATAGTAATCTAATTGAAGGACAATTTCGAGATCATTTCTTGCTGTGAAGAATTTTTCACAAGATCCAGAATGCTGAAACGAATATTGGTTCTGACTCTGTCTTTTTTTTACAGGAAATTCGTGGCAAATTGGGACTAGGGGTTTCATTTTGGACGAGTTGTTGCGCTGTTAAAAGAAATAAAGTAATGGCACTTACTATTAGACATCCGAGGCGAGGCCGTGACGAGAGTCTAATTTTTGGAGCGAGAGTTAGCAATAATCTTGCTGGTGTTTACATTGAAGAAACTCATCCAAAATTTTGATTTAATTGTGTTCTCACGAAAAAAAAGACTATAGAAATTCTGAGTTGCTACCAGGACAACATTGGTGAAAGATAAGATAAGACAAGGCTCTCCAACTTTATAAATAAAACTATTGAAATAAATAAAACTATTACTACTCGTATTAGAAATACCTTCAATATAACAAGACAAAATATGCAAAAGACTTTTGTGTCTAATCTCAACGCCAGACGAAGTCTTATTAATTATCTACATCTTTATCATTTTACTTCGCTATCTACGTAGCTTCATTTTGAACGTAATTTTTGTTTTACTGGACTAAGTGCGACCCTGTGATTAGAGCAGACGTAAGTATAAAAGGTGCTCAGCTGAAAAATAAAGAACAACACAGTGAGTAGGTATACAAAAAAAAAAAAAATGTTGGCCTTTCAAGAAAAGGGCAGAAAAATTATAGGTATATTATGTATATATATCCATGTTGGTATAGCAAGCGACACATCCTTGAAAAGATAAGCAAAAGGAGAAAAAATAACTCAGCGTTGATAGCCCTAAAAGAAAAACAAAACAAAACCCAAAGAAGGAAGAAAAAAATATATGGATATTGCTTTTTCCATCCCTTTTGCAAAAAAAAAAAAGAAAAAAAAATTCAAAGCCACCCCTTCCTTAGACAGGATAAGCGAAATAACAAACAACACAATAGATACACCACCATATATTGCCATTACCCTTGCCGGGAGGTACTATAGAGAAAGAGGGCGCAGGAAGCACCAAGGGCGAATGATTCACAATCCCTGTCACTTGCTACACATTATTGTGTACACAGAGGGATGCTAGAGCTGTGTTGTATGTATAAAGGCTGTTTTTTTTTCGCCATGCAATGCTATGTCAGTCTTATAAGGATTTTCCACATTTAATCTAACGAAAACACTGCTCCTTGGTAATAGCTTTATCTGCTGAAAGAATTATGGCCTCCATGGTGATTCATGTGCCCATTTGCGGGAAAAGGAATCACCAGCGCAGCGCGCCATTGCCATTGCCTTGACGATCGATATTGCAGCAATACAACAACATCATAGAGTCTCTACGGAAATAGAGGGTGAAGATGGCGAATATCTTTCCACACATTCTATATTCCACAATACCGTCTATAGTAGGTATAGATATGATGTCAGCACAGAGAGGAAGATGTTGCTTGAATTGGTATGATGATGGTATTGTAAAAATGACAACATCGTATACCTAAGTAGATTGCTTAGAGTTCTATTTTGAGCTTCCCTGTCCCTGTTTGAAAAAAGTCAACCCTCGACGACGCGACGCACGGCGACGACGGAGACGCCAACGCAGGAAATCCTTCTATCAATAGACATATTCTCACACATGATGATTGTTCACATTTTTGTTGCTGTTGTTGTTGTTATTTTATTTCATTTTTTTTTTTGTAGTGAAAAAGGCTGATGTTCATTACTTTAACGCTTTTGGGAATATCTATATGTATATTATAACTTGAGCCGTGTACATTGATGGCAAATCTATTGGGTGTGTGTGTTAACCTATCAACATCATCAATATTTGTTCAAAGTGCAATCATGATGATGGGAGAGACCCTTCTGTTAACTACCAGTTACTGTCACTATTTAATGTGCTCTAAATGTTTCAATGTAATTTACGATTTCAATAACAATTAGGTACTTACTATCTGACCTTTTGAATGTTTTTTTTTTATCATTTTATGGTTAAAACAAAATACAATTCAACTCTTTTGTTTATGTTCACTCTGTTGCAACAAAAGGATCATTTGAAAACAAGTAGTAGATTCATTAAAATAAATCATTTTTTTGACAAAAGATAATTCATAAATCATAGCACAGTTAATGAAAAATAATAAAGAATGTTGGAGAGAAAATCGGGTGTTCGCTAGGTTATTTAGAAGCAAAGATAATCCATAATATGATGTGTTATATCGTTTTTCACTCAATCAAAACTTTTAATTATTGAGAATCTATCCACATTTTTGATGATTTGTTTTTAACTTTAAATGTGTAGTCAACATCATTATTTTTGTCCGTTGAAGTTTTGAAGTGCAGGGTCATTCATTTTGTGGTTTCAAGCTGGTAGAGCTGTCATTTGACACTTGTCAAACTCAGCTGTCATCTGAGGTGTCATATTTAATTATGTTTAGTTTATGTCTGCCATTTATGATAATGGATCGCTTAACAATCAAACCACGCATCAAAATTATTGAAACTATAACAACAAATATGCACTTTACGCGATGATCATGGTCGTTATAGTGATAGTCTTAAGTAAAGTTTTGTAGAAATTTGAAGAGAGTGGAAGCGTTACAGAAGACGTAAGGGCTGTGCATCATCGCAGTGCATCCCAAGTCGAAAATATTGCTGTTGCAAGTGCAAGTGTTGTTAATGATCAGAATTTATCGATTTCCCGATAACCGATCGATTTTTGGCTGTTTATTGAAGATAAGACTTGTATGATAAGTGGATCGAACAAGACGGGGAACAAGCCACACAATAGGGCTTTATTTTGTAAGAAGTTTTCTGTTCGCGTAATTTCATATTTTGGCAACGTGAAAATTATGTGATTTGGCACTGTTGATTTATTTCTGTGGGGCAACGGAAAATACTGTGTTTATGCAAATAATCCCCGAACTCAAGACGCATTAAAAAAAAAAACATTATTCAAGATATAGCCGATATAGAATCGCATGTTGCGAATCTTCCAAAAGCGACCATTTAAATGATATTAATTGAAATAAAAAAATCTATCAGAAAGGAATTGCTGTGTGGGTTTTATTAAGTTTTACTTTCGAAACCGAAAAATTAATGATCCCTTATGTGAATTGATGCTTACTCGGTGCGTTGAAAATAAATTAGCGAACAACTTTTATGGGAAAACGAACGAATTTTTTTTGATAATTTTACTGAAAATGAATTCTCAAAAGTAAAAGACTGTAGAATTGCTTCTTATTGAAGTTGAACAACAAGTAAAAATAAGAGGGAGAATTAATTTCGATTTATATTGATTTTCTTCCGGCCGGAGCGCTAAGGTACGAAGCACACCCTATTCTATTTTTGCCGTTAGAAGTTCGATGGGAAGATTCCTATGAGAGTTTGGCAACTAAGTTAATTTGAGCGATTGATGAATTTAATTCAAAATTTTGTTCATTTCAATTCAAATTATTTCAAAATATTTATATATGTATTTTTAAAAACCTCTTTTTTTTTAGGTCAGTAAAATAAAAAAATTGATGCAAAATGAAATTGCAACGATTTTAGGAAGATAACTCAATTATATAAAGATCGAATAAAATAAACTAAAAGCATCGGATTCACTGAAATGAACTAGGTCCTTGAACTCTCTCTTTCATTTAAGAGCAATGAATCGACTAAAATTGCAAAAAAACTGCAATGCAAAACAAAACGGCGAAATAAAATATCAGCGAAATAAACATAACATCGTAAATAGCGGTTTGCGAAATGATCACAAATCGCTCATTTAATAGAATACCGTCATATCTCAAAAAACACGAAATCTGACTTAATGATACAGTTCGAACGCATTTTTTATAAAGTTTATTATGGAAAAACGTCATTTCTATAACTTAAAAATTGACACCTAGAGGGCACTTGTGTCGTTATGGTGTCTGTCACTTTTGAATTTTTATGAGTTGAAATACAGTTATATTCTCAGTTGTGCACTGTGCAATGAGCTTTGATGTGAAACCATACAAAATTCAGGAGCCCAAATTTCATTGCATTACATTAAACTGTAATGTTTAGCTCTATCAAATAAAATAAAATAAGTTGCTAAAAATGAAGAAAATTATGAAATTCAACAATTCAAACTTTAAATTTAGTTTTCTGAAGAATGATGTTTTTTGAGATATGACGGTATTCTATTAAATGAGCGAAATGTTTTGAAAAAATCGAAACTTAAAACTGGCTCAAATTCATTCCGAAAAATGATTAAGCAACATATTATGAAGAGTCCAGGGAGCAAACGACGTACGAACTTTTTTTAAATAAACTATATTGATGACCTTAGCTATTTTTATAGGAGGAACACCAATTTAAATCTTGAGGCTGCATAATACTTACGTTGAAATATAAAATTTTTATAATTGATATCGATAATTGTGACTTTCGGTAAGTTTCGGAACAAAAGAACTGAGACACTGAAAGACGCGTCTTAGCTCAACATATCTCCTGTAGGAAATTAAATGGACAATACTTTTTTGATGACAATTTATCACTTTAAATCAATATTTCGTTAAATTATCTTAGAAAAAAATTCAGTTCAATCAATCAGTGATTTGACACTTTTTGAATCTTGTAAAACTTTATCAGTTCTAATTTTTTTTACCATTTGTTATCATTTATAAAAAACGACAAAATCAACTTCTTGCAGTCTTTTAATAAACTTTTAGAAAGTTAAGCCATTTTTTTCATGTTGATCAAATCCTTACCCAACCCACTTACACTATTCACAAAATCTATCGATCGAAATTTCTTAAAGAAACTTTAGTTTTATATTAAAAAAATGGTGGCAAAGGATTGACGTTTGAAAACTTGGATTTAAAGCTTCGATGCTTCGATATCAAAAAAGCAATTTATCTACCTTCTTATATTTACTATTAATGAATAACTTTACTGGAATGAAAAAAACACAAAACGTTAAATGCCAAATTGAATTTGCGAAACAATGGTTATCCGACATTTTTATAGCACAACAAAATTATAGTATTGTAAATGGACAATGGGGCATATATTCATAGTCAAACTTTAAAACCGAGTCCAACTGGCCTTGAGTCTCAAGTTAACACACAGGTTAGAAACAGCTGCTATTCATAAAGAATTTGGCAGAACAGAATGCATTGTATTAAAAGAACGGAATGCAATTTAGAAAACAAAGCAATTTAAAAAAAAATTTAAAAAGTGTTACCTGTTAGTTCTAGAGTTTTAATATTTTGGCCTTTTACAGTATGAATACAGTTAAATAATGTAGTATACCTATATAGTTTTTCAATTTGAATTTTAAACGAGATTGTTGTCAATCTATTCGCGCAGATTATTACATATTCCATCTTTAAAAAAAAATAAAATCTTACTAAATTTGCCATTTGAGGAAATAAAAAAAAATCATTAAATTAAATCAAATTGTGAACTTTATCGACTATCACGTCGAACAATAACTAACGATTTTATTATTCAAACTTATGCCAACAAAGACCACAGAGATTTCTTTTTTCAAACCTTTCTTATTTAAGATTTATTGCTCAGAGCTTATAAAAGTCACATATTGTCTGGCATATAAAATACAATATTTTAAGAAAAAATGTCAAGAAGAAAATAATATACTTTGCATAAATACTTATTTAACATAATACCCGAACAAGAGACATGGGATTTGTTCTGATTAAAAGTTTAATAAAAATGTCATCAATTGGTAATAAAATAGCAATAGAAATTCAATCAAAACATTTAATCGGTGATTAGTTAAATTCAGTGTGTAATTTTAAACCAATTTATAAGAATTTTAATTATTTTTGTTTTTAACGAGCTTTTAAGGCAGAAAGTGAGGTTATTAAAAATGGTATTACTTTATTTTTTTTTTAAGTAGGAACTGATTCTAACAGTGAACTTAAAAAAATTTGTGCGATAATTTCATTTTAATGCAGATGTAAGAGACTGAAATAAATCAAACGTAACTACTATTTATAAAATATTGAAAAATGTCATCTCTTGGTGATTTATTAAAGGAAAGTCCGCTCATAATTTTGTATGTAGTTTTCAGTTTTTTTAAAACAAAACTCAAAGTTGAAATTCAATAACTTTTAGAGCTAGGAACGAGACCAAGAAGACACTAATTTATAGGTATCCGAGACGAGACCAATATTTTTAGAACGAGACTAAGTGAGAGTCTGGGTGTTGTTTCCAGTAAAGAAAATTGTTCAAAAGATGTGTTTTTCAAACAATTGAATATGAATCAATTTGAATATTTCAAATGATTTTTTCTAATTTTTCTCGTAAAAAAGACCGAGATGAATCTTAGCAAGTCTCACTCCTCGTTTTCGAAACACATATTTAGAAAGAAGTAGACTTTCTCTTACATAGATCATTGGTAGATTAAAATTTCATAAATTCGTCATAGCCATAGATTTCTTTTAAATGTTTTTTTTTTTTAAACATTTTAAGCACTTTTTTGGGAGGCCAGAGTATAAGAACCTCATTTTCGGAATTAAAAAAAAATATAATATAATAATATAATTAATAAAAGGCTAGCTCTTTTCAGTAATTTGCTAGCGATATGTCTTTATGTCATCTTGCTTTCTAGAAAATTAAATACATGTTAAATAAAACAAAGATGTACTAAAATTGTTCTGAAAACTTTGTTTATCAAGTTCCTTATCGGAATATGAAATTGCTTCCCCGTACATTTTTTTTTTCACTGTTGTTTTGTTTTTTACTTCTTTGATATTTCACAAAAAAAAAACTTTTTTCCAGCAAACCACAATTTTCTCTTTGACGGTGACTTTAATGAAGGGTGTTTTTTTAGAGTTGGCAATCCTTTTTTAACTGGCGGCCATTTTAACAGCTATTACGTGATTTGTATGAAGTTTGGTTTAGCATTTCAAAATGAATAGACTGACGCCTGAACATCGCTTCCAGTTTGTGCAAATTCATCGCGATCCAGATCCCGATTTTCATGAGACACAAGAATGGTTACCTCAATAACCAAAACTGCCAAAACGACGAAGCGGAATATTTCTCAATATTTAGATACATATGAAAAAAGTTACAGGATTATCCTTCATTCCTGATTCCTCAATATCTTAACTTTTCTTGCGAAATATGTATAAACAATATAATCGTCTAGACATTCTGCCTCTGGAGTACAATTTTCAAAACTTTATTTCTGTAATAAAAAGATAGTCTACTGATTTTTCCCTCATAAGCTTCCAAGAAGAAAAATAACTATCAATTCAATTTGTAATGCTCACTACACTTTTTACAAAAACAATAGGTATAAAAAAAAGCCAACGTAATGTGTATTTTTTCTTTTCGGGTGAACACTGAACATTTTTTCGAAATTTTCATTATTGTTACAGCAGAATTGCAATTTTTTGCCGCGTCGTTGTCGTCGTCGTCGATTTCACATAAATCATTGGTTCATTTTCGCTACATTAAATAAGAAAATATGAACCCATTTAAGCAACATTAAACTCTCCAAACATTCAATGGTTATAATGTGTCCTGATGGCTGGCTTGTGCAAACGTGTATACCATTTCGATAGGGTGTGGATAGAGCTACATCGGTATAAGGACCGACTCACCGAGTGGACATGGACAGTAGTATAAAAAGAAACACCATGGGAATTCTTGCAATTCAGAGAGCAACGACGACGATGACGATATGACTGCCGTCTCTACTATAACGATGCTATCACATAATCATAACTCTTGAAAGTTTTCCGCCCACTTTTTCAAGGTTTGTTCGGTATACGGAGAACTTTCAAAGTAATGAAGCGCAAAGGACATAATTTTTATTTTATTGTTTTTTCTTTTAATTCATATTTTTTTGGTCTCGATCCTCTAACTAAGTTGAAACAATGTATAGGGACGTAGGGGTACTTACATTGGGTTTTGTCAGTTAAGATTCATAACTATAAAATCACAAACTTATAATAGATAGATTATAGATAACTGTGTATCTTATTGATAGATCAGGAAAAAAAAAATATTTCTCTTACAAACTTCTAAATACCTAATCGGTATGGAAGAAAATAACAAATCTTTGTCTATATAGTTTAATTAAATTTTGGGTTATTTTAAAGTTCGTTAAATATACATATAATGTTCTAGTATATTAGTTTTTTCTTTTTCCGTTTGTACTATGGGTAGGTAGGTACTTTTCTTTATTGATAAAATAAAAAAAAATAATTGGGACACGGAATACAAAATTTTAAAATATCATATGAAGCAGAATCAAGGTATAAACAACATCAAAGTTCCATTTTATATTCTGTTGTTTAATATTCTATTCTAGTAGTAGGTAAGTACTCAAAAAAAAATTTAATGTTCATTATTGGTATTCTCAACCCGCCATTGGTGACGTAAATTTGACTTTAATCAATGGTGACGCGCGCTTGTCCGGGTTTTTGAACTGAAGATTTTTGGAAAGGTGTAACTAAGAGTTCGTGTTTTTCTTAAATATATACTTCTTGGCAAAAAAAAAACAAATATTTCAAAAACACACCGTTACATTTAGAATTATTTTTTTCGAGCTTTTTTTCCAATTATCATATATAATTATATATGACCCAGTGGTCACCTCTTTCACTCATCTCCCTCCCTGTATGAAACAACGAATAGTTGTCTTACAATAAGAGTCCGGAGAAAAAGAAAGAAACCGAATTTACAACAACAAAACTTTTGTGAGTTAATAAAAATGCTAGTCGGTTCAGTTGAACTTGATAATTGGAAAACCTGTTCGGGGTTACGAATTTACAAGTGGATGCGGTGGTGCGATGCGTTGTGCGTCGGCCTCCCAATCGTTAGGTCGTCAGTTCAAGCCTCACTCGGGCAATTTTCAAAATTAATTGAACGTAAGCGACTTAGCACCACTGAAAGGAGTCTGATGATCGGGTTGGTCCCCGTGAAATAGCTATAACTCAAGCCATTGAACTTGGTGGTAACACACACAAGTTGTTGTTGTTCATTCAAAACCTTGAATATAAATTAAATCTCATAGGCAGCAAGCTGCACGTATAACAAGCAATACAAAAACCCCTTCAAAGTTTGAAAGAATTGGGTTTCATTTTGATTGAAATTTGTGAAACCATTTATAAGCAATTCTAAAATCAAAATCCGATTGGTATTGATATATTAATAATAACTTTGAAAAAAATAGTATTTAAAAAATTTCATCAAAATGTTATACCCCTTCAAGTTTACGGCATAGGTAGTAGATTTAAAGACAGCCTTAAATATATGAGTAAAATCTTTTAGTATTTGCTATAGTTAAAAAATAAAATTCGAGAAATAAATGTGTGTGCAATAATGTTTTATAAACACCTTCACAGTTCTGGAGGTGTGCAGAATATATAAATTTTATCGAAATCAGTTGAATAATTTTTGCATAAATGGTAACACAAAATTTCGTTTAGGGTGTTTATACTTATAAAGATAGTAAATTATTAATTATTAAAAGAATACTTTTTCATAGTAGGTAATTCTTCGTGTTCTGAATCTACCTAGTGGTGCTAATAATTTCTATTTTACAGTTGTGAAGTTTCAGATGTGGTTAAACTCTATTTCTGAACTATTTATTAAAAAATTAAGATTAAAGAATAATTTGTAAACCATCTTTTCAAAAATATTCCAGCAATTGCAGCTGTTAAAGCTTATTATTTTTTTTGGATGCTTTTATATGTAAAATCTTAAAAAAGACGTTTAAAAAAATTAATTGTGTATAAACTATTGAATTTAACAAGAAAATGGATCAATCAAGTTTTGAAAATTTTCAAATTTATCCGTCTAACGTTTTTTTTATAGTTATAGACAAACACTGAACACTGAAAATTATCTACTCGAAATTCCGGTAATTTTAAATTTTCAAACTCATTAATGAAAAATGAATTATGCTCAGCTGATGCAATTTTTCCAAGATCGTTCGGTAGATAAATAAATTGACAGTGCCGTATCAGCCAGAGCCTCAGATTTTTGTGAATACACGGAGTCTTTTAAATGCATTTTCTACCTGATATTAATGATTAAAATTTTCGACCGAATTGCAATCTTAAATAAAGATTTACAGAAGTAATATCTCAGCGTTGTGGAATCGCTTCAAAAAGTAGAAGCTGTTATTCATGTTCTGAGCGTTTCCATTAATTCAAAATTTGAGACAATTTGTTAAAATTCCATAGCAGCGATTGTTGATCTTGAAATTGAAGAACCACAAGTTTCCCGTCAACGAAAAGCACCGAAACGTATCGTTGAAGGTACCTCAGAAAAGTACAAATTCAAGACACCGAAAGATTTTTACAGAAAATCATTTTTTGAAATATTTGATCAATTAATTATTATCATCACTAAATCCAAGATTCATAAATGATTCTTCTCGTTTCTTCAGACTGCTAGAACTATTCGCTGAAGCCATTTAGTATAGGTAGATGTCGATGATATAATTAAGTTCTATAAGGACGTATCCTTTTGCTTTTGAAAAGACAGAATGAGCAAGAAATAAAGCCGGGCCTGACACTGAATGTTCTTAAAAAAACAAATTTCATTGATTTTAACATTGTTTTATCATTACCCACCTATTAATTCTAAATAGGTATCTATGTACCTACCTATAATAGTTATTTGGCTTTGTAATACCTAGGTTCCTACTTTAGTTAATAATTTAATTAATTTGTTTCGAACTGAATAAAATCCTCCTCAGTAGTTAATATACCTACTTACGTAATCTATGTAGGTACCTTTATGATACCTACAACCCATTCCTTCGTAAGTTAATTAATAAAAAGATACTTTAGGTAGGTAGGTGCCTTAAAATATTTAACAAAGACAGTGAATTAAATTAAAACAAGATATCTACCTTTCAACCATATTAATCTACTTGATTTATTCAGATAATTATCACATCATATAACCAGTATAGACGGCCATTAACATCCCGCGCCATCACAGACGATACGAAATTAAAAAAAAAAAAAACGAGCAACAACACACCGGACAGTGTTTGTTGGCCATAATGGCGAACTACATTGCAGCCACGCCTCGCAACTTCATTCAAGTTCACTGTCTACCATCACCAGATCCCAGGTAAAGTCGTCTTGTTGTTGTTGTTGTTTGAAAGGATGATGTTAATCCTCCCCTACTCTTCCAACACACAACGTAATGATCACCATTGTTTTCCCTTTATTCTCTCAATCTTATTTATGTTCCTAGCTAATAGATACCACCAACAATAGCATACAAAAGGTGTATCTTAGTTTTTATTCTTTATTTTTATCTGAAATGATGATGTTGGTCATCTCTTTTCTACCTGTGTTACAATTTCTCACAGAAAAAAAAAAAAAAATGGATGGAAATGGTGGGAAGGCAAAAGGAAGGCCAAATAAGAATGTAGGAAGAATCTTTCTAGCTCAGGTGGAATAGAAGGTAAATGTGTTCATTTACCAACTAGATAAATAAATATGTTTCTTTTGTTGTTTAGTTTGTTGTTTGAATGTGCCGCAAACGAGGCAATTTATCAATTTAACTACATAATTTGTTTTGCCAAAGGAAATGTTACACATTGTAAGTTGGTATATACCTATCTACCTATAGATATTCTTGGAAAACGTTGTTACGCAAGCAGCTGTGATGGGACAGTGCATTATTTTTTTTAAATCACTTGTTAAAAAAACATGTTCGTTGTTACTAGTGCCAGATGGGCCGGGTAAAAAAGGAGACCTTTCTTTTTAAAAAAAAAAAGGCTGAATTACACCGACGAAAAAAGACATTTACATTTCTTTGGTACAAAAAAGTCCACGCATCGATGTCATAAAACACCAAGTTTTGGCTATCACACTAGGTGCCGATAACGATACAGTTTCGAAATGTTCTCACTCCGGTAAAATATTTAAACACAATAAGTACAATATCGATTCCGCTTCGATCGATACGCTCCAGTTTCGATTTATTTGAAAAAAAAAATATTTAATTGAAGCTATAGAATGTACTGTATGTTCATAGGTAGGTTACACATAGTTTTGAAAAGTTTTCCAAGCTACTGATTTAAGTCAAAAAATAAAGAATGCAAACCGGTATTGAGCGATATTGGCAGTGTTAACATGAAATTTTTTTTTTCTTTATTCGCTTTTAGCTTGATGACAAAGTTGAAATTATCACAGCTAGTTCTGAACCATTCACCATACTCTTAAATAAGTATTTACTCCTTTTCCAGAGAATTCCAAGTTAGCGAAGCACCCAAAAACAGAAAAAAACTTATAACGGCAAGACCTAATTTGTGATAACAAATTCACGGCAAACAGAAGACTAGATTATCTTTGTATATTTGAAAGATCAATCTGCGAAGCCTTTTCATCATACTGCTCACTGTCTGCAATAATGGCACAACTCCATTTTTTTCAAGATCTAAGCGATTTAAAATCATGTCTTTTTTTAAATTCATAAAAATAAAAAGAAAGCACAAAAGCTTCGAATGTTACTATTGCCGTCTATTTTCATTAGAAAAAGTATCAGTGTGCCAAGATTGCAGAAATGCAATGGGTTTAATTTTAATCATAATGGCGGCGCGGCGTCCACAGTTTAAGTAACTGCAAAAACGAGAAAGAGAATTGTGTGGCACAGCTTATTGGAATTCAGATAAATCAAAGTTCTAACTAAAACTAAGTTCTAAATTGGAGTTCTAAGCGTTCAAAATTTTTGGAGAAATAAGTTAATCAATCTAGTTCGAATTTTTCCTTAGACCGAGATCTAAGGTTGAGAATTTTGTCAAGAAATTGAGTGTTTTTCTTACAGGTTGGAGAGAAATACTGAGATTCAGCATTTTCTTTTCAACTTCTTCAATTTGAGATTATGGCCCAAAATTATTCAACAAACAATTCTACTTTTTAATTTTTAAATTTACAATTTTTGGTCAAAGTTTACAATTTTTTCACCAATTTCATGAACAGTTACGACATCCTTTTTTGGTTCAGTGTAGCTAAGGTATATACTAAACATAAGCAAGCAATTGCTGATTATTTACCAAACTGTATATCTGGGCCCATTCTCATGCGATAATACCAATATTTATGTGTATTTGATATCGTTTAATGGCCGTTTTATCCTATGAAACATGCAAAATCATGTAATCGTAGATCTTTATAATGCTTTCAATGATGGTACCACATTTTGTTGGTACGCAGTCTCCTGTTAGATGGGGTTGTGAATGCTGTTCTTTGTTTGGTTGAGTTGGTAGAGAGGAGACTATGGCAAACATATGGAATAAAATAAAACAAAATCAAACATCCGATATACTATACACACATGTGTATGAGAACCAACAACAACAACAACATTTTCTAATAGCATAGCACACGTTGGATTAGGTGAGAGCAATTTATTGATATGACCTTTTAAACCAACTTCACATTTGGTTGTTGTATTTGTATCGATGTGGGTAAAGTACCCACAGCTAAGGTGTATCACCACACATCAGGACCCTTCCCGGATCTGGATGTTGGTTTTGAGCAGTAATCGTCGTCGTGTACACCGTACACATGGATTGAGCTGGAAGGCATTCGGAGATTGTATGCTCTGCTCTGGAACTGCAATCAAATGAGGAAGAGAAAAGCAATTTGCAATAAAGTGTAATTCCGCACTTAATGACGAAATAGTGTCTCTGTGCCTCGGGCGGACTTCTGGTCCAATACTATATTTGTGTGTGTGGATATTATTAACCAAAAAGATACATACGGTATATGTAGCACTAAGCCCTGTGTGTGTTCATACGTATACGGTATATATTCAGTAGGGGATCACACTCGTTCTCCCATCATGTCTGAAATGTTAGGCTTTATTATGAGGTAACCCTAATGGCTATAAAATGCGATAACGGCCAAATAATTTGGCTGTAATGCAGCTATGCAATATAGGATGAGGGGCTTAGGTTATATGAATTTGCAGAACACACCGCAGGGGATGTAGCTTCCATCAGAATGGGTATTTGGGTATTTGGATGGAATGCGAGTAAATTTCGGTAGCTTATGTTTGTAATAAATATTTGAGAGGTTTTTGGGATGTAAACTGATAGTCGAGAGTATTTTTTGACCATTTACTTGAATGCATCTAATCGTTTGAATGGTCAATTGTGCTTAGTGTAATGGTTGCGCAATATGCCAGTTGTAACTTTGATTAATTTCTTAAAAACCTACTACTTGTTGGACGGTACCATCATACAGTTTTAGAATAGATTTAATATAATTTAGATGAATGGAATGGAAATCGCATATTAAAGTGTAGGGTTAAGAGTAGAATACATTTGTGGGAATGTGACAGTAAAATAAATAATAAAAAGTTTTAGGTCTATTAGGTATTAGGTACATCATTTCTACATTATTTTGAGTTATGACTTTTTTTAAAGGAATTGGGTATACTTTATAAATATCGACTAAATAATTTCTATTTATAAAATCTCAAAAACAAATTATACAATTGATAAATTCAATTCAAACAATTCTACATACAACTTTGTACACACAAGCTTGGAGTTTTTAAAAGAACAGAAACTGTTAAAAAATATTAAATTGGTCGAAAAAGTAAATTGAAGCTTTCAAGTGCCATAATATGATGAACTCAGTCATACCTATACCTATAGCTTTTACTAGATGGCGTCAAAATGAATTATTGGCGGTATTAACATAGAATTACTTTTCTTCAATTCAACAAAATTTCTCTTCTCTTGAACGTAAACCCTCGTCTAATTATTTTTTTTTATTCTATTTAAACCCCTTATTGTATCATATTTCCCCAATCTACCATAGCTAATTTGTTTATATTGCTCAATCTAAAACAAGGGATTAAGTAGAAATATTTACTTGAAATTTCAGCCAGTATGGTAAAAACCAATTTTTTTTAATCGAAGTCTATTTTGTAGTTTTAAAATTCTTTCTACATTCCTATCTTTACCTAAGCAACTGTGAAGTGCAATTCTCAGGTTCTCTAGTAAAAGTCTTTGAAATCATTTTACATAAAATTAAAACAAAAACTTTTAAAAATTATTGATGCAATTCTTCGCTTACATAAACTAAATAGAGAAAGTGGAGTAAAACAATCTTTTCGAAAAACATTTTATAAAAATGTCGAAGTTCATATATTTTTTTAAAAGAAAAACCACGTTTTTTATAAGGAATAAGCAAAGTTATATTTTTCATCATTTAAATAATTCCATAACCTAATCACGTATAGGTCTTTAAATTTCAAGATGCGTACATATTGCTTTTAATGTTTTGTTTTCCTTCCCATTCGTCGATAGAATATCCTGAAGAGAGTATATCCTCAATCTAAACATTTACATATAGATACATACATTTATTTATAATATCAAAGGTACACGAATATATAGGTATATAGTTATTTCTAACGGGTGTTCGCAACGAATGGAAGGAAGAATGGGAATATTTTCTATCGTTTTAATGGATAGAAAGAACAACGTGCTTCAAATTGCTTTTAATGGTCGTTATAAACGTCTTCGAGGCATTCATGTTTTTTTTTTTCTTTCGCTTTTTTTTAATATTCTTTTTCAACCTTTTCCCTTTTCTTTATCTTGAATTTTTGTAAGAAAATTGTATTTTGTATGGAACATACCGTCTTAATGGCATTTGGATGGTATAGAGTATAGCATCACACCATCTTTTTCAATGCAGATGTAGACATGAGAATACTTGAAGATGAAATCTTTTAGGTATCTTTGCTTTGTATAAAGTTTTCTTCTTAAAGGAAAAGGAATCTGATGATTTTTTTTTCAAAATTCAGGGTTCGTCGTTTCTTGCTGTGTATATAGATAGATAAAAAGGGAGTATAAAGATAATTAAATGGAGTACACAGGTTCTCATAATGTCTGTGAACGTGAAAAAATTAGGAAAATCTCAGGAATTATGATGGCAATTCTTTGCAATTTTCATTCATTTTATTATGTTTATTTGTATTTTTTGTTATATTGTATAAGCTGGGTGTAAATGTTAAAATGTGGTTAAGGTAATTAGAGAGGGAGAGGACAATGATGACTATACCCAGGATCGTAGGTTTAAATTTTGTAGCAAAAATTATTAAATACAAGTTTTTAAGTTGGTACTATGCTTCTAGTTGTTGATCGTTTTCAAATAATAGTTTACTGATTTATAAACATTAAACTATTTAGAGAAATAAAGAATTTTGGAAAAATCCTCTTTAAAACAAAAAATTAAGTAATACAAAATGTTTGTTGGTTATTGTTTTAGTGCCGTTTTTTCTTTTTTTTCAAATTCATTTATTAGATGATCATATTTGAATACGAGCAAAATAAATCAATATAATAGGTAAATATATTTTAAAGGAAATCATCGTCACCGATAGTAATTTGATGTGTTTAAATGAGAACATTTATTCACTAACAATACTGCCTTGATCATTGATCAATAATATAAAGTTATAAAAGCTAACTTAATTCAAAGAAAAATGTTTGTCCTTTAAAAACTAAAACTAATTTTTTCTCTATGAATTTGATAATAAGGTTCTAGCTCTGAATAAGTAGAAGTACCTACACCATTTTTTTTTTTGGTATTTTTTTACGGGTTTTGTATTAAAACTTAAACAAATGTGTAATTTTATTTTTCTTTATGTTTTGAATTATCTACCACAAATACAAATGAATTTCAACATTTTTTTTAATTTGTGCCAAAATATTTTAACTACTTAAACCTCAAAAGAAAAAAGCTTGAATTTGTTTTTCCAGAGCGAAAAAAGTGCGGCACTAAATAATTTTTGAAAAAAAAAATCGCCTATGGTACATAGGTATGGATGCTTGTATGGCGAAGTCTTTCTTTGTCTGTATAGTGAGTATTAAATAATTGTTGAAAGCTTGAATCCCGAGCCTTTTGACTGAAAAAAAAACAATGGAATATCCACAACGTATAGTTTTCTAAAAGCCATATACATCTATTCTTCAATTACCATTTTAAATCGATTTAATTTAGCAAATAGTTGTACAAAAATACTTTTAAAAAATAGGAGTGAATTGCAAATTAAAAAAGAGACTGGGTGCGACCCACACTGATAACTTCCCATTTGTGATCTTGAAAACTTTATATTTAGTTTTTTTCAAATAAAAAAATTTTCTGCGAAACAAACTTTAGCTGTTAAATTCAAACAATCATTATTTTAAGATTGAAAAGAGATTTACGAAATGCACATATATTATAGAGATTAAATACCTAATGGCAAAGTCAATATCATTGCTCGTTCTCAAGATATTCGAGTCGAAAAACCAATTTTACCCCTTTTTAGTTTATTTTTTTTAAATATTTTTTTATCAAAAACTGTCAATTAGATATTTGTCAAAATTTAACCTTTCATAAAAAATTGTGCTATGTATAAAATAAAATATTTTAGAAGGCACAATCGTTGTTCGTTCTCAGGATATTCGAGCTGAAATACAATTGTAACTACTTTTCCTTAGAATTTTTAACAGTTTTTGATTTTTTGTTAAAAAACTGCCCATTCAATATTTGTCAAAATTTTATCAGTTGCTAGCAATTATGTTATGTAGAAAATAAAACAAACAAGAAGTCAATATCGTTACCCGTTTTTGAGAAATTTGAGTCGAAAGACAATTTATACCAATTTTTGGTAGAATTTTTTGTAGTTTTTAATTTTTTATAAAAAAAATGTCCATTGAATTTTTTTGAAATTTTCACCAGTAGTATATATATTATTTATTTTCCAAATTCATATCAAATTTGTATGACGTCATAATGTGTCGAATAAAATTTATTTCAAGTCAATAGCATTATTTTTTTGTAAGATATTTGAGCCCAACCAAAATTTTCACTTCTTTTTTAAACTGCTATAGTAAAAAAACAACTGATTGATTGAATATTAGTAAACGCCCTTTCAGCTTCTTTCGAAGTTATTATCTGTAAAACAAAATTTATTTCAAGTCGATATCTCTACTTGTTCTTGAGATATCGACGACGAAAAATGGTACCAGAACGTACGGACGTACGAACGTACAAACGTACGTACACACGCATACACAGACATCTCTCTAAACATGATTGATATAGGGTCTAGGGACCTTAAAACGAAGAGAAATGTCAAAAATTTCAATTTGACAAATCGGACCGATTACAATAACTCCCTATGGGAAGTTAATAAATTAGTATCAATTAGCTACAAATTCACAAAGAAAAACAAATCGATTCTAACAAAAAGTGCCCAGTAAAACAAGGGACGTTCAATTTTTTAAGAATAAAATTGTATTTATGTCTTTTTAAGTTTCATGATGAAAACGTTTAATAAGAAATATTGAAGAGTTTAAGAAAACCCCATGGCCACATTAAGAAAAAATTAAAACTATAGAACTTTTACTGTAGCTAGTGTGATGTATCTAAAATTTGGAGATCATTTAATAGTTTTCTCTCAATACCATTAGTATTCAGGAAGTCGTTGCTTTTCAAAAACTATACTAGAAAATTGCAAACAAGTTTATGATACTTTTTTTTGTAAATTCTCTTACATTACTTTTTTCAAATATGGTGGATAATTTCATGTAAGATGAAGCAACAAAATTAATGTATTTTTTTTATAAATCTTTTTTGTATTCTTTTTTAAAACAATGATAAAGTAATGGTTCACTAGGGCGTATACGCACTTTTCTAATTTTATTCACTTTCGAAAAAACCTTTCCAAAACGTATGAAAAAATAAGTATTATATAAGAATTAATAATTTAAAATAAAATTACTGGAATAAATGGAATTTTCAAATTTAATTTTTTGACCAATTTCGATACCTATGTATATAATATAAATATTTATGGAATAATTTATTTTGTTATTTTTTTTAACAAGGTGAAAATGCTGTTTTAGGTGTTCGTTAAAAATCAATTCAAAGCTTAAATCTTAAAAGTTGCTCATTTCTCTGTTTTCATAGGAATCTTACACGTTCACTAGCTTTGAAAGCACGAACATGCTACTATGCATTTGTATAACATACAGATAGATATGCATGCACTCAATACAATGCACACATGCGGGCGTCCTTCACATCGATAATAAACCGCATCACGCCTGGTTTGAATCCATCCATTTCCAATTGTATGCTCTGCTCCAACCACATTTACTGAAATGAGGAAAATGTTGAACAATATTTCCTCTTAAGCTTACGAATAAAATTTAATGAGTTTTCACTCGACAACGAGTACACAGGATAATTCCTCCAATCCAATCCATATAACCCCAAACCCAATGCCATACAGCTTGATGCTTGCTATACACACTGCCGTTTCAAAGCTGTGCCGCACCAAAAGGACGGACGGACAACCAACATATTCATGCAGATATCCTGGCGATGATAATAAACTAAGATAAAAACGAATAGGAATCGTTTGGATTGCGATTGGGAAGCAGGATTGTATCCTATGGTTTATGTTATGGCTCGGATAAACAAAAACCAATTGAATTGTCCACTATATACATATATGTGGAGGCCAGTTTGGTATATGAGCAGAGTGTGTGTGCTTGAGCGTGGCAAAAAAGGATCAAGCGGGATGCGGGACGCTTTGGCTATAGAAACTGAGAAACATACACAGGAAATGGCAACCCAACAACATCACTGCTTGTGTTGTCGTTGTTTGTTTTTTAACGAGTTGACATTCCTTTTTTCTTTGTGTACTTTTTTTTTATTATATTATCCTTTTTTGCCTTTGGAAATTCCATGTTTTGTTTGGATTTTTTTTTTCTTTTCCTTTTGTGACAAAAAATATGTACTATATTGAGTTGGTTTTTTTTAGTTTTTTTTTAAGCAGACTTTTCTTTGTTTCGGGAACGATTCCCATGGTGTTAATTTCCAACTCTATTCCGTGGAATGTTTTATGATGTCTATAAATGCAATGGACTCGTCGTATTCGCATGTACCTATTTGAGATGTATATTGGTTGTTTTGAACGAGGTAGCTACGTGTATGTAGGTATTTAAAAAATGAGCTGGCGGTCATTGTCGGCATGGCATGCTTGGAAAACAAACAAAATATTAAAGTTAGTGAAGCGAATCGCAGCACCTTTTTTATGCTGACATATTTTGCTAAAAAACATTGTCAAACAATTAAAATTAAGAAATAAACAAAACTCAGAATAAGAACACAGAACTCAGTTCAAGAAATATAGGATATTTATGGCCCCACCATAAAGATTGTTTAGTCTTGTTTTGAAATAAACATGTGAGATTTTTTGGACTGCGCTTTATTGTATTGTTGGCAGAACCTCAAAATTTTTGGTTGTTAATATAAAGAAAAAATTTGTTTGGAATTCGTCACAGGCTTCGCTGTTTATAAACATTCGCTTAGTTTCTAGCTTTGAACGTGTTTTTGTTTTCTAGTCTTTATTGAGTGATAGTGATATAGTTGGTAACGAGGCATCTAAGGTGTCAGTGTCCTTTTTACCGTTAACTTACTTTTTGTTACTTTTTGTGAGTCGTCAGAGAGGTGCAATTATAAAGATTTTATTTTGATTACAGTATTTTTTGGGGTTCCAAAGAAATTTCAAACAGAAAGGTATTTTAATACTAAAAAATTCATGGTTCTGAATATCTAAATTTAAACATTTTTATTTTGAGTTGGCCAAATTTCTATTTGGATTCAATTTGTATTGTACCTAACTAATTTAAAAAAGCAACTGTCAAAGAAAAATAAATTAAAAGTGACGTTGGAAAAATTTTGTGTTCAAAAGATATTGTATTTTGAAGTAAGAACACAACTTAAGTCTTAGTACATTTGCAGGATAAGTTTTTTTTTCTAATAGTCCTGTTAGGGGAAATTTAAAGTAATTTGCCATTAAAATTTTTAGCATTTATGTTTCCTTTAAACTGAAAGCGTTGTTCAATTTAAAAAAAAAAAAAACAAAAAAAAACTACTTTTTATTTTCTTTCTTTTATTTTAATAAAATATTTCAAAATATCGTGTTACAATTAGAGTACATTTCAGATAACTTTGAGAAGCTTTATCTGGATTCCGGCCATAGCGGTATTGGGGGAAATGAACGGGCTGATGAGCTACCCAGACAAGGATCGGCAGTTCATAGCTCACTTGCGGAAATGGTAATAAAACCCGTTCAATCGATCTTTTATGCAGGCCCAGGCAAGACAAAGCCAGGTTTGTTGGTATGTACCGGACACTGGCCTATAGGAGAACATGCAGCGAAGTTGGGCATTCCTCACAACACGTAATTGTGGTAAAGAACGGGAAACAGTAATCTGTAAATGTCCTGTTTTGGAAAATATGAGAATGCAATCTTTTGGAAGGGTATTCTTTAACGAACTATCTTATAGATGAAGATCAGAGATGTGATTTTTTTTTCAATGCGACGAAATGGCTGTAGCAAACTCCACTGTGGAGTTTCTCTATTTAAATCTTTTCCCCTTCAATCATAGGTCAAATGAGTTATGGTATCAAAACGGCGCACTCCAGCGCCAGCTCCAATTGGGTCACAAGGTAGATTGCCTTGTTACCATTTCTAAGAAAAACTTATTTAAAAACAAACAGAGCATTCTTTTTTTTCAAATTTGCAAGAAAACATTTATAATAAAAATATATTTGAATGTTCGATTTTTAATATAATATGTTTGTTTCAGTATTTTGGGAATGGGTTTTGAAATTTGTTTTTAAGTCTAATTTATTAAATAATTGAAAATTGCGTCTTTTTAAAATATCTTTTCTTGATTTATTTTTCATAAATTCAAATATATTTTCATTGCAGAACTTTATATATTAATGAATTTATTAATTCTTTTTTTTATTTTTATAATATTCATTTAATTGTGTTTTATATTTTTTTGTTTAATATTGCTTTATATTTTATTTTAATTTTATTTAATTTAATTTTTTTAGTTTAATAAGCAGCAGAATAATAAATTTTCAGGTAAATAAAATTTCGCATAGTAACAATTTCCACCATGTTTCCATAATAATTTGCAAAAAAAAAAGAAGGAAGCTTTTGCGAAACAATTCGGGATGATTCAGAAACCAAAACAAAATTGGCGAAAAAATATTGATTTTAGTGATTAGATTTTTTTAACTACCTATAGTAATTGAAATGAAGTTAATGAAGTCATCAGTTATCCAAACTTTTGATTCTTAAAGCCTGGATTCATAAAGCCAAATGAGGTAATTGGCTCATAATTATTTCCAAATTAGCTATGTAATGAGGTAATTTCAACCAAATTTAACCGAAATTATCTCGCATTCAGACAAACATAAATTTGTTTTCGATTGTGAACTTGCCTCATAAATTTATCTACCAGACAAAATGAGAAAACAACAAGCTGTCATATAAAATTATTTTCGTTATTAGCGAAATTACCTCATTTCGGCTCTAATCAAAACGTAGTTTTACCTTTGCAGATTTGCAAGCTTCAATTGTTTTTTTTTTTGTATTTAAGAAACTAGCCAAAGTTAACTTTAAACTTAACTCCCAAATAAAAAAAAAAGTAAGAAACAAAGAATGTAACTTTTTTCAATAATATCTATAAGAAAAATCTCTCTTGTCTCTCTTTAGAATAATATTTAAACCAACCAGAAAACTAACCCTTAGGCACAACAAATTGTCTTTTATTGCCATTAAACAGTTAGCAAAAAGACGAAACCAGCAGATTGTCCTCATAGTTGCCATTTGCTTTTGTGTAATTGCTTATAAATTATTATGTTAAGTGCCAACAAAAATTTCGAGGATTCACCTCTTAAAATAAATCTTCAATGAACTCCAAAATACCGGAATTCAAGTATCTACCATCTACCTACAAGTGTATCCATAAACAGTCACCACCACCAAAAAAACAAACGCACATCCAGCGCATAAAACAAACATAAAATTAAACAGAAGGTTTTAATTAAATAAATTTATATTTAGTCGTAAGGAATTTTAACGAGTGCCCTCAAGACAATCGTTGTGGTTGTCGGTTTATAGAAATACCAGGATGCTTTTAATAGAAAAAAAAGAAGAAATATTATCTTTCAGGTCATAAAATGCTTGAATCCTGAATTCAACTTTTAAAAAATCAGAATATGGACAATTGTCAAACAATTACGCCTAATTTCGTCATTGTATTTATAAATCTTGAATACTAATGCTGCCTGCAGCCACAGAAGTGCTCATAAAATATCGGCCTGGGAAGACATTTTTATAAGAACACAACCATCGCTCCTTTTTTTATTTGCGAATATTTTACGAGTTCGTAGCTCGTTATTTTTAGAGGTCGTAAAGTAAGTAACGACCAGAGGAAGTTGCTCCCGTGATTTTCTGGTAGTCCTTGTCATTTATATTTCTTTTTAGTTTTTACATCGTTTTATTACTGGTTTGGATGACTGGGTTAAGAGTTTTATGAATATAGGCATATATTTCGTTTTATTTAGTCGATATAAATGTTTAATAAGGACAATGTATATGATTGATAAAAAAAATCCAAAATTTCTTTGTTCCGAAATATGCATAGTTTGCCAAATGTTGGTAAATGGCTTTTAAAAGTGCGCCAAGTTCATAACTTATGAAGGTCTATTATAAAATATTAAAATAGAGTAGGTTATATTGAAACAACCACAAATAAAGATAGTAGTATTAATATTTTATGATTTTTGACTAAAATTTAGTGGTTCATTGCACAAGTTCTTAAAAACTTTCGATTGAGAGACATTTAAAGAAAAGTGAAAATAGTAACTTAATTTTTTTCATACAAAAATCGTTTATGGTACATAATTATTGGTGGTCAAAATTGCAAATTCATTTAATTTTAATTTGAATTTTCAATAAATTTTTAATTTGAAAAAAAAGAATGTATTGCTTCAAATTATTGTAAATTTTTTACACAGTGTAAAAACAATGAAAGAATGTTTTTTTGGCTTTATGAAATTTTCTAACGGTTACCATTTTATTTTATAAGATTTTATTGCATGTTAAGTCTTTTTTTTCGTGCTCCTATTTAAAAAGGGGATAAGGATTTTGTTCTTGTCTTCAGTTAAGCTAAAACTTTGTACTTCTTATCTGAAAATGTTATGGATATTCACAATTGTATTTTTGTAATGTCAATTTTAAGCCTCTTTCGGATTCTGAATTTAAAATATAATGTATTCGCAAATCTTTAATGTACATAACTACAAAGAATTTTCTCGTGTATCGATTACTTAACAGTCAAAGCCTAGAGTTTTCTGACTAATCCTTGTTGGTTCCCAAAATATTAGAATTGAGAAACGATTTTGAACAGTGTGACGTATAGTTAATTTGCTGTATTTTTAATATAAATTAAACCGTCAACTGTTTTTTTTTGTTAAGCTTTGTCAATGGTTAACCTTTTAAATAGAAAGGATTTGGAATCAATATATTTTTGTTAAATATTCGAGATGAAAAATATTTTATACAGTTTCCAATAATTTTTTTTTTATTCAAATGAAGGATTCATTGATTTTTGAAGGCTTATTTTTACTGAGTTTGGTGTTGAAAAAAAATTTAGCCGTGATCGATATCTATTTTCCTTTCGCAAGATTTTTGACACGAGTGACATTTTTTTTAAACGACTTTAGTAAAATAAGATCAACAGACCTTTGAAACAGGTAATGACTTCTTTCATTTAACGTCCATTTTATTATTCATTCTCAATATACGGTGGACGAAAAGAGCTACGATTCGGGAATCTATAGCAAAATAATAACTTACACACAAAACAGACATTTTCTAGGAAGGAGATTTCAAATAGTGAATATGTCTCCAAATTTTGAGTTCAATTACAATGGAAAGCTGACTTTATAGTTTTTGAAAATGTGAATCAAAATCAATAGAACGGATATTTAAAGATGCCTAGCTATGTACTACGATTAAAAATTGTATGCTTTTTTTTAATATAAATATGGAATTCTGGAAAAAATACGTTTGTAAACCTAAAAAAATAGTTTTTTTTTGAAAGTTCTTATACATATTATAGACTAATAGAAATTTGTGATTTGTGTTCAATAAATTTCAAATAAATAAATTTAAAAAAAATGAATAATTTTTTTAAATCCCGCTTGTAGCAACCTGACACTCGCACTCATCAGTTAATTACTAACATTAAGCACAACGTATCATTTTGCCGTTAGCTTTTACTAAGAATGTTTAGCACATATCTTATCATCTTACTTTATTGTAAATTAAAAATTCTACAATTTAAATAATTATTTAAAATACGAGATTAAAAAAAAAATAGTTTAAGGGTTTTGTATTTGCGAGATTATAAAAAGCTTTCCCGATTTGTTACTGCGGGATTTCTCAAAATGCTAGATTTTAGTTTGCGAAGGTTTTAAAATTTTTACTTTACTAAATACTTATTTTTACGACTAAGATTTTCTATACTATTAATCAACTGAATTTCCAAGCTTGAATTGATGCTAAACCAAGAATCACGTTTGTACAACTGGTTCATAACGAACGCATTGTTTTGTTCTTTTCAAAAAAATGTTTTGCATGAAAATTAAATGATGCGTTACCAGTCTGATTCTTCTGCTATATCGATGATGCAAGAAAAAGAATATTCTTCCCTGTCAATCTTTTATGAAGAAGTTAAATAATATCCACCACGACAACACACAGTGATGGCGGCGGCATTCCCCTTTTTTTTAAGAAAAGAAGAATGAAATTTTATTAACATTTTATGGCATATAACTGGTATTGTGATGACATTTTGTGAAATAATCGTAAAAGCAAATTATTATAGTGGCGTATCCAGTGTTTACATAAGCGTTCAATAAGTAGAGTAGATATCTACTTTATTTTAGTTTAGTTTTAGCCCTTGTGTAGACATTGATGCTGATGTCTATATTTTTATATGTACCTCGTTGTTTTTTTTTTCCAGTTTTGTTTTAATTATATTTCTTGTTGTGGTGTCTCCTGTTGCATGTTTGTAATGAATTTAGTAATAAAATAAATTGTTATTATGGAGGTTGGTAGATATACTTATACCCAAGATAGAAAGATGATGGGAGCAAGGTCAAGCTATTTTGATAAAAGTTGATTGGGTACATCGTACCTTTGACTTCGTGGGCAACTTACTGTTGTCTTACTGCTATAAGATTTTGAGTTTTTTTATTTGGATTTTCGGATATTTGATATTCGCAAATTAAAATGGGGGGTACCTAGCTCGCATGAGCGACGGGGAACCGGCTTGGAAAGTCCTTTGTGGTACATTTTATGGTAGACGACAGCGTGGTAGACCACAGTTGCGCTGGAGGGATGGCCCGAAGCCTTGGGGTGCGCAACTGGATGGCGTCGCACAGTGTGGGAATTTGCACATCTATCGGAATTTAATTGAAAAAATGACTTGCACAAATTGATGTAAAAATTGGTTTAACTTGCAGCCAATACCTTCTACTAAACGATTATGAAGAACTGTTATGCGGGAGTTATGTAAAATAAAGATAATTTGATGTTAAAGTTGTAATTGGTGATTTTTTCAGTGGTAATTGGAGAGTGAAGGTGGTTTCGATATTTATTTTATTGTGAGTGCTTGGTTCATTTTTTTTTTGAAAGTTTCTTTTTTATTGGATAAATTCAATATCAGAGAATTGAAAAAAAAGTAAAATTATAGTTAATAGGTTGCTTAAATATATTTGTTGATGGATGGGATACAAAAAATAGCGTAATTTTATTCAGTTTGTGCATTCATGAGAGAAAAACTTTAAGTATTCAGTGTTGTTCAGATGGGAGACTATATGCATTTGAAAGCCTGATATGTCTACTACTATTAACCGCTTTAAGTTGCTGCGCATAGGTGCGACGCCCATACACTTTTTTTTCATTTTCGAATTGGCTTTGAGCAAAAAAAAAGAAGAGAAATAAATAGTTATCTATACTTATAATACCATAAAATGTTACATTGACCTTGGAAAAAATTTTTTTCTTTGCTTATGTGTAGAGGGGTTCAGTTTGAGTATAACTTGATTTTCGCCACCTCCCCCCCCCATTTGGGGGCAATAAAGAGAGAGAAGAGAGGGCGATAAAGGAGTGTTAAACATTTTACATGATATCTTGAAAACAATATTTTTTTTCAAAAATTACTTGAGCCATCTTGTAGATAATTAAATTCTCTACACTTTATGTAAAGAAACATTTTATTTAAGAACTAAAAAAAAAGTTTTATTTCAATGAAAACACAACTTCCAAAAAAATACTCAGGCAAGGAAAAAATAATTTAATTGAAATTTAATTTTCTCAAGAACTAGAAGACATAAAATCATCTAGTTTTCAGTTTTTGATTATAAATTAATAAGAGCATCAAATTCTATAAAAAAAATTATATTAAATTTTATGGTTTTGAGAAATTACACTTTAAACTTTTTTTTTTGTGTTTTTTTTTCTCAAATTTTGAGTTTGAAACTCATTTTTTCGAAAACTGTGCATACATTTTGCCTGATTTAAAAATTGGCTTGTAGAATAAAATACAGGCTGTAAAATAAAGTATTAAATTCAATTGTGAGTATTACCGTTATTTTTTAATTTTTTAATTTTTTTGAAATTCATTGGTTAAGAAGGGTCTACCAAAGTGCAAAAAACCTGTTATTTCAGAGCTCTGTAAATAAAAAATTTGACGAAATATGTTAATAATTGTTGTTAAATTTCATTATTTACATATTTATTATTAATCTTGCAAAAAATAAAATCATCAAAAAGTTAATCGTATAAGCGCTATTAATTTAATTCCGCTAGATGAGCGAATTCCCACACTGTGCGTCGGCTCGAGAGCGGGATAGGTGGAGAGACTTGTTGATAGAGGCCAGGACCAGACCCCGGTTGTCAAGCCGACGAAGATGATGTAGGTACCTGCCATTTAGATGGACACACTTTGGAGTGGTCATAAATAGTCTATTTTTTTGTTAATTGATTTATAAAAGGGAACCCATTTCCATTTGCGGAATTTCTAAAAGAAAATTTTAACTCCGGTAGTCTCCTTGAAATTTAAAACTCTTTAAATATTAAGAAATAATTTAAAACAAAGTTCAAATACCTACAACGTTGCTATATCTTTTAAAATAATTCAAAATGCATTATATAACATATGCTTGTTCCTCTATCGCGTTAGTACTTAAATTTAAATTTTAGATTCATCTCTCCTATATCTACTCCCTATGTGACAATGATGCTGTCTTCTTTAGAAAGCAATCTCTTGCAACTGAAAATGAAAACTACGTCAAAAATATCAACTAACACCAAATGCTCACATCTTCATTTTCTATGTGTCACACAGATAGAATACCTACCTACTGATAGTCGTTCACAAAATGTTGCCAAAAGAACATTTTACCAAGTCCGCAAAATCTTGATTTGAATTCTTAAATATTTATAGAGAAATGCAAACAGGTACTGTGGATGTGGATGCTGGAAAGTGACTTCATGCATGAGACTAAGGTCCTTTTGGGAAGCTCCCCATTCGTCCATTACCAGTCGGTCTCATTTATATGTCTCTGTTTTGCATTAACATCACATATAAATGTGCTGCTAGTTGCACATAGTTGCTTTGATACCTATAACACACAAAAGAAAAGGAAAATCCTTTGAATTTTAAACAGTTATCCACAAGGAATAGAAATTGTATAACTGTACACCTACTTGTATATATTTTTGTATTTTAAAGGCAAAGCTCTTACATAGATATATTTTCTTTTCATCCTCATGGCCCCGTTCCGTCTCGACGACTATATAGAAATTCGGTATCATTCCAATGCGCCAAACATTTAACGATTATTGCATCCCATTAAAAATAACAAGGGAGAGAAACTTTTTCGTTACATTTTCATACATACATAGGTAAGGTATATACCAATCCAATACCTATATCCTTTACATATACATTTTTTGTAAGGTTTTTTTTTTATTTTTGATTCGATTTTGTTGTATTCTTATTTTCTTTTTTTTGCTTTGTCCCTAGAGGCAATTTAGAAAGTTCAATATAATCCTTTTCAATTCAAACATTGTTCAGAATATCATGAATAGAGAAAAAAAGTAAATTAAAACTCAACAATGGACTAACTTTTTTATCGAAACCTTGGGCAAAGTTCGATTGGGTTTCAAGATTTAAATACAAGGTATAACTTTATAAGATGGAATACAAGAATCTTTACGGGAAAGAGATCAATAACTTTCGTTTTGGAATTACATAGGGTTATATTAGGTTTATATGGTAGTTTGCGAACAAATCATAGTTCAATGAACTAGTTCAGTTCAGTAAACTAATGAACTTAGTTCAAACAGGAACTGAAATTCTTTCCACATGGAAAAACTTCATTTTCTTAAATATTGCATTCAGCCTGCAATTTTAAATAAAATAAAGCATTATTGTTTTAATTATTTGTTGACTTACTTTGAAATTGTTGTGATTGAATGTCAACAATTTTGACTATGTCAACAAGTCATTACGGACAGACTTTGTTGAATGGATGGGATGAGGAATTCTTCAAGATATTCGGCCCTATCGAGGTAACCGTCGGAGCGGAATTCTCTCCGAAATTCTACGAATCGGAGACATTTTGCTTCGAGGTAGTTCTCCGATCAGCTGATCGGAGATTCTCCCCCACGAAATTAAACGCATGCCATTTGTAACGCGATGAAGTACTTCAAATCGTTTTTTTTTTCTTTAATATTTTCTCCGAAGTCCTCCGACAAGTTCTTGGCGCGGAAGTTTTTCTTTTTTCCGATGACAGCTACTTCGAACCGAAATTGAATCTCCGACGAAGGATGCATTACGGAGGAAGTTCCGCTCCGACGGTTACCTAGATAGGGCCGATTGTATTTTATGATCATTATGAAAACTTCCCGTTACATAAATTCAATTCAAGACACAAAATTTCGTTAACATTTTTAATGTAAAAGAAAGTCTGGAAATAATAATTATTTTTACTTTACAGATTTTTTAATATTTAAAGAATAAATTGAATAACTAAAAATGTAAGGGAGCTGCAAAATTTTGGTGTCTTACAACCAATTTTGAAATTAAAATTAATATCAAAAGTGTAAATTAACATATTTTTTTTAAGGTCAAAAATTTTGACCCCCGTAATGTCAAATTTACAAAATTAGAAAAAAATCTAATTTTTTATCGACCAATAATAGTAAAGCCTTAGAAATAATCAGTTAATACTTTTTAGTTCATTAGAAATGTAATCAATATTATTATTCATATTCCAAAAAGCTGTGAAAATGACCGACATTTTAAGAGTTTAATTTTAAGAAAGGCAAAATCTGAATAAAATAATGCTCAAAATGATATCTTCTATATTACAAGACTGTGTTTACTATTTATTTTCAATTTGGATACAATTAAAATACGTATCGACGTTTCGGTATTTTTATCACAAAATATACCAGCGGTGTCACATCTGTAAAGTTTGGCAGAACATTTCTCACCTGGACTTATGGGACCCCAACAGGAATTTGCAATTTTTTGCATTTTGTAGTTGTAATTGGCTTCAGTGCTTAACATTCCCATTTCTTAGCAACTATTTGAGCTAGGAACTTGAAACAGGCCTCTAAATGTGCAGTGTTTCAAAGCTCTAGAGAACATAAAGCCCAAAACTTGAAATCAAAAAATTCATACTGTTCTGGCTCTTTCACTGTGAAGTTCACAGTATTATGCCTTTTTCTTAGATGCGAACTTTAAATAAGACTAAAAATCGCAGCAATCTAATGTGCATTAAAATAAATAAAAAATTTGAAGTTCTGGTGGTCCTAAAAAAATCGAAAATAATATTTCAATCCTGCCTTGACTCTAAAGTTAGCAGTACATATCTACAATTTTTTAGGGACCGATTGAATTGAATTTAATTTAGACATTGAGGCATGTCATCAAATTTGCAGCAGTTCATCTAATTTCAGAAGTTAGATGTTTTTAAGTCGTTTCTACCAAAAAAAAAAATAAATTTTTCTTAATTTTTTTCATAAAAAATTAACTTTGATAACGTTTTACATTATAAGATTATGATTAATAAAGTAGCATTTTTGTTCTCTAGGCGAATATATATAAAAATTTGTAGTTCTTGTAGTTGAAGTACCTGCTTTTAATTGTCTTGCTATCATCCAATAGGCCTGTGAGAGCTAATAGGATTGAAATCAAACTTCTACACTGATGAAAAACTAACCAAGGATGTTTAGAAGACTGTCATACCGTTTAAAATTAATAACCAATTCCAAGGACAGTTTTATAAAAAAGAAGACTAAATTTTCTTTTTCTTGCTTTTTCTTTTTTTCAAGGACATTTGTACACATAAAACAACTTGACCGAAAGCCATTAAAAAATATTCCATATTTTCCAATTATTCATAATCCAGGTGAATTTCCCTAACAATTCTTATAACGCTTATCTCAAATTCAAGGACAAATATGAATATGAATCCCTATCGAACGTCAATTATTTTTTAAACTGTCACACTCAATAAATAAAAAAAAAATCCAAAAAACTTGTTTAATGTATAAATACAAGAAGTCACTGGTATAAAGTGTACCAGGTGCTCTACATAACTAACATAGAAGAAAATAGGAATTTACAACTCATACCCAATCTATTGAAACAGGTAAGAATTTGTACCTGTTTTCCTGCCTTTTCTGGTAGGAATTTTGGTTTTTTCCGCTGACCTCGTTTTTTACAAATATGATAAATATGACAACAAAAATAGAAGAATAAATATTCATTAGTCTCATGTTATGTAATGCTATAGGAGTCACGATGCTCTGAATTACATCTGTTTCAAGGTAATAGTTTTCTTCTTTTTCAGGAACCTTGAGTTTAATTATGTGTCTAAGTTTCTTCAACTTATGCGGTTTTTTATAGAAGGTTTTTATGAAGTTATATGTATTTTACCTATTGTATCTTTCTGTAAGAACCCAAAAATTTCAAATGCTAGAATGTACGAACTAGTTTTTTCAGGCCCCAAAAATGTAGCCTTTGTATTAAAAACTTGAAAGGACCAAGCAACAGATGTATGAAAAAAAGTACTCAATCGAGTGACATTACCATCAAAAAATTATCTGGTCATAGAAATGAAGAAAAAGCAGTTTTCTAGCTGCATCGGGGAAACAATTTTTCGAGCACTTTCAATTCGAGTTTAAATAGATCTATTAATCTATAACAGTTTAGCACATTCGGCTTGACCCTTTTTCAAACATCTTGTGCGCATTCCCAATGTTATATTTGTTTTTGAGTAATTAGAGCAATTATTAAAAAAATGGAAAAGCTCAGAAAAATACTTTTTAAACTTTATTTATTGAAAAATTCCATAAGCGAATTACATATAAGCCCTATAAGTTAGAAGTTTCTCAAGCCAACCAAATACCAAAAACAGTACAAAAAATAAATGTAAGCAATCAGAGACTATTCCTTTTAACATATGTACCAATATTCCGATAAAAAAAAATAGTGAAAGCGCAGCGAGCATATATTTAAGGTTCAAATGCTATTGGAATTCTTTTAAGAATTATAATTTGAAATTTTTCAATTTAACAAAATGATACATCAAAATAATAAAAATTTTGTAACTTATAAGACTATAACACTTTAACTCATCTGGTTTTCAAAATTCACTTTAATATCTTTCTAAGGCAAACTTAGTTTTGCTAGTTTTCATAATGACATGGGTTTTAATAGTTTTACTAAAGGAGATGCGCCATTTTTCTATGGAGCCTGGGCCCAGTGCGTTCACTAATGAAAGTGGTATCAAATGAAAGGTGAAATCTAGCACGTTATGTAGGTGCAATATTTCCAAAATTGTCAATGGGGTTTTCGAGATATTCGCTTTTGAAGTTGGTCAACTCAGAAAAAGAATTTCACTCCTTTTTTTCAATAATTGCTTATATCGCGCGATATAAGGCACGTAGGAAAATGATATTGGTATCAAATGAAAGATATTTTTTCTATCTTTTTAATGAATTCAAAACTTTTTTCCTACCAACAATATTTTTTCAAATATTTAGTATAAACTTCTTAAAAAATATGTTTTTTTTACTTACCTTTTGAACACGGATATCTTTAAAAAATCAGTAATGACATCTATTTTTTTTTGCATTATTTTAAAGCTCTATATCTCACCTTTAATTTAATATATAATTTAGTACTCATTCTCAAAAAAATACTTACTTTTTAACAAACTTACTCTAAAAAACACCTTTACATGCTATCGGCTGCTATGAACTTGCCCGTTTAGCGCTTTTTAATAATTCTTATACCCAATTATGTTTTTTTTTTTAATTCTGTCTGATTAATAATATTTATATTGATGATTCACAAGTTGGAGGTATGTTATTATATTCCTGATGACGACCAAATTCAAAATACTCAAAATGTTGATGCAAAAACCAAAAGTTCTTATACAACTTTTGCTTTGATGCGATGCTCTTCAACAAAGTATGCCTACTTCTGACTATAGAAATGTTAAAATGATTCCAAATGGATTATTTGGCAACACACAGTTAAATGAGAATGAACAACCAGCCATAATAATATGTGACGGAACTAATGTCTACCTACAAAAAAGTTCAAATTATAGTTTTCAAAAACAAACATATAGTCTGCATAAGTTTCAGAATTTAGTTAAACCATTTATGATGACATGCTGTGACGGGTATATTATAGACGTATTCGGGCCATATGCCGCAACTGAATCGAATGCAAGTATTATGAAAAATCTTTTTAGAGATGAATCTGGGAACATGCGGCATTTTGTTAGAGAAAACGACGTTTTCATATTAGACAGAGGTTTCAGAGATGCTATTTCAAGCCTTGAATCCTACGGGTACAAAGCTTATTTGCCTGAAACTGTTTTGGAAGGGAATTTTCAGCTGACAACAGCACAAGCTAATAAAACAAGATGTGTCACCATGGTAAGATGGGTTGTGGAGGTTGTAAATGGACGTTTCAGGAGAGACTTTAAGCTTTTCCGACAGAATTTTTTTAATCTAGCTGCTCCTCATTTAATGGATGATTTCAGAATTGCAGCTGCAATTCTTAATAAGTTTCATCCTTTGTTAGAGGACAATGCAAATGCAAGTGTTTTACTGGAGTTGGCATTGAACAGATTAAACACTCCTAACTATTTGGGGGATTTTGTTAAAGAAAGAAACCTTAACAGAACAAGGGCAGTGTTTTGTCGAATAAATGGGCATATTCCTAACCTAAATAACTTTCCTTTGCTTGATTTGACAGAGCTTCGTTAGATTTCATTGATGTAAGTTATGTAACAGAAGTATGTGAAAACCATATTCGAATTAATGGTTCCCATGCAAGCCTGGTTGGAAACAATTACTTAATTAGGGGTCGCATAAAATCTTGAAACGTTAGTCAAAAAATATATTTTACATACATCCTAGTAAGTAATATGATTTAAATGTGGCAAATAGTTCTAACGCAGTACAAGCGTTCTATTGCAATTGTCTTGTTGGTATGCGAACTGTTGGATGTTGCGCTCACGTTATGAGTATTTTGTGGTATTTGGGATTTGCTCGTCACCAAGAAAATATAAACATACCTCCAGCCTTATTTTTAAATAATATTTTAGTAGAAAATGAAATTGAAGAAGAATAAAAATGAATAACAATTGATTGTTATAGTTATTTAAGGAAGATGTGCTAAGATGTTTCAGTTAAAACCTTTTTGTACTTAATTTAATATTGAAAACAATAAAGATGAAAAAAATGATTTAAACATAATATGTGTCTTGATAAACTTCTTCTTAACGCTAAGCTTTTGATATATGCACTATTGTTTAGAAGTAACATGTGCATATTTTTTTTTCGAAAAAAACAGCAGTTTCTTATTAATTACTTTAAAAATTGCTTAGAAGACTTAAAGTCAGTATTAAATAAAAAAAAAAATTAGGTATAAGAATTATTAAAAAGCGCTAAACGGGCAAGTTCATAGCAGCCGATAGCATGTAAAGGTGTTTTTTTAGAGTAAGTTTGTTAAAAAGTAAGTATTTTTTTGAGAATGAGTACTAAATTATATATTAAATTAAAGGTGAGATATAGAGCTTTAAAATAATGCAAAAAAAAATAGATGTCATTACTGATTTTTTAAAGATATCCGTGTTCAAAAGGTAAGTAAAAAAAACATATTTTTTAAGAAGTTTATACTAAATATTTGAAAAAATATTGTTGGTAGGAAAAAAGTTTTGAATTCATTAAAAAGATAGAAAAAATATCTTTCATTTGATACCAATATCATTTTCCTACGTGCCTTATATCGCGCGATATAAGCAATTATTGAAAAAAAAGGAGTGAAATTATTTTTCTGAGTTGACCAACTTCAAAAGCCAGTATCTCGAAAACCCCATTGACAATTTTGGAAATATTGCACCCACATAACGTGCTAGATTTCACCTTTCATTTGATACCACTTTCATTAGTGAACGCACTGGGCCCAAAAGTGGTGCATCTCCTTTGTATCGTTATTTTTATCTTGCTTTCATTTTCCGCTAATCTCGCTAACTTTTTTGTCACAAGAATTGTTCACGTAGTATTATGCAAAAATGATCTGATTCAAAAACCAAAAGAAAATTTTCGATTAAAAATATTATATATTTTTTTTATCGCATTAACAGTAGGGAAATGGAATATACTTCATTTTCACAAATCAATTCTTAAAGAAATAACATTAAAATTGTAATAACTCAAAAAAAAAAAAAACTTAAATCTGTTATGCCTTTGGCATTTTAGGAATGATTTTAGTTTTATTTTTCACGCAAAACAGTAAGGTAGTTAAAATGTTCAATGTTAAAACAGTGTTAAAAAAATTAAATAGAAAAAACTACCTAAAGCTAATACTCATCAAAAGAAGTGGCCACTCTTACCAAAACTTTATTTTTACTGTTTTCGAAAGCGACTTACATTTTTTATCGATTTTATTTATTTTCCATTTTATCTCTAAGACAAAATTGTAGAAAGTAATCATTATTACAATCTCAAAAATTTAATTTTAAATTAAAGAAAAAAAACTGCGCTTAATTTAAATTACATCGCAAGCCATTAAACCACAAAATCCCCGTTCTAAGTGTTTTGCATACAATTCGCTTAGGCATTTTTCTCAGCAAGAAAACAAAGTTTTGCGAATCGTAAATCACAGATGTTATCCTTGTCAAACCAACCTTTACCAAAATTCTGAAGACATTCCAAACCAAACACCTTCACCTTTCAAATGATACAATTGAAAACGTTTCCCAACATAAGCCACAATGGTCATTTAAAAAAAAAATCGTTTAAAATTGCCAAGCAATGCGGAAAATATATTCCTCCAACAGCTCCCCTCTAAAATCCTAAAGTAGATTCAAGCAATAAAAATAATTACAAAAAAACAACACGGTGCGAAATTCTTCCGCAATCCCTACAAACTGCCAATAAAGCCATTCAAATACATTTACCTCACATGTTTTGAGGTCTCCGCATACAAAAAGCACCATAGCATCCTTGGCTAAGGTCGAACCCCCATTACAAAGTATAGGAAAACCTCAAAGGAAAATTCTTCCACTTTGCCAAAGAAAATTGCAGCGCATGAGCATCACAGCAAATGTTCTTCTTATGCCCAAGAATCTTTGCCTTCCACGAAAAAGGTGACACTCTTATTGATTTTAGTAGCACATTTACGTCCACATTATCGTTAGAGTCTGATGGTTGTTGGCATGGCTATGGCCAATAGAAGGATTATAGCTACTACCACTTGAATGGCAGCATTTGCTACGCCACACATTCATGGTGGAAGACGTCGTCTCTATGCTACACATACCACCCCCGTTCCAAGGATATTCCTATACACAATAGCAGACAATCAGACGAAGGAACGAGTGGAGTAAAGGGTCACCGAAATGAACTCCTTGTGCGCTGGGAAAGAAGACGCAGTGAAAACACTCATAGCGTGATTTCAACTCTTCGAAACGACTTCTTATTGGTCGTTAAGATCATTTCAAGGAGCTCTTTGGATGGGAAAACGTTTAAAGGAGCCTTCCAATTCTCCAACATTATACTGACGTCTCTCGCATCGTTCCTCGCTATCACCACTCCCATGAAAAATAAAAACACTACGATGATACGATGAAATTGAGGACCAAAACGGATGGAGACTCTTTTCTGTAGTATTTGTTCAGAGAATTCCGAAGCAAAGATTCTCGGCAAAACTTGAGGAAAAATTTCCATCTCCGCATTTGATTCTCTCTCAGGATTGTTTTTTTTTTTGTTTCTGTTTGCGTTACTTCCATCAAAAGGACCTGTGCACTGGTTTGGCACGGAAAAGGTGGAACTTTTTCCGATGTTCCTTGTTATTTTTATTTTGTTTTCAAATATTAGGTGGTAACTTTACAGGCACGTTTGGAACTCATATAGCTCTCGCCTTATGTATTTTGCCACCCACTTTAATATACGATACCTGCCTTACCCATACCCCCAGCACCAAGTAGGGGAGTCCTTTTACAAAATAAAACTTAAGCACACATACACAGCACATCACACGTATTTTGTTCCCAGCTACAAAGAAAATGTTGAATTTTCTTAAAGAAACAAAAAGACAAAAAACAAAAAACAAACTTCCATGAGATGAGATAAGAATGTTCGGTTCTTTTAACGAGAAGAAGAAGAAGGAAAAAAAAAACAGAATAATAAGAGATTGCAAAGTCGTCCCAGATGCCGAAAAAATGTTCTACATATTCATGATTACAAGAAAGAAGTTCGCATGGCAGCATACTGAGTCATGATTGTGCCCTTCGTGTAGCAACGGAAGGAAACAGGGGTGGAAGGAATAATTCTTAAGGATATATGTCCCAGTGGGATGCGATAGCAAAAATATTCATCTTCTACTTGAGCAATTTCATCCCTTAGCTAAGAAGATAGCATGGCCGCATTTATTGCGGAGTCACGAAAATTGTTAACAAGTTGATTGACAGCAAAAATAATTTTGATATTTTGAAAACTAAGAAATTACATATGTTCAAATTGAATTTTTATTATTATCATTATTAACTAATTTATTTAGATACTGTGCCTAGAAGTTGACTGTCACAGATTTTTTATCAAAACTTTAAGTTGAATAGTGTAGCTTACAGACTTAATAAAACGTATTTTATGATAAATTTAGCTTAATTTTATGAAATAAAACATCTCCCTGAGTCATCATCAGACATTGACTAAGGTTCATTATCATTACCAATAAAATAATAGTCTAAGAGCTGACAGCAAATTTTTGGTTTGGAGGTGAGGTATAACCAAAATTCACGAACAAGTATGTGGAGGTACTAGAGGGTCTGGCTTGGTCTGGCGACACTCCAAACTTCTGGGACCTCAAAACTTTTTGTCAGAGCGTAGTTCTCTGTACATTATGTTATATACTCCAAACTAAAATCTGGAAAATCGCCGTTTTCAAACTCGCTCTTCCAGTCCCGGTGACAAAATAACCCTGCCAGACGGTTGAATTTGAAATCAAGGCCCTAGTAAATTAAATTAATTAATTATTAAATTAAATATCGGTTCTCCCAGACCACAATTTATTTTCTTTCCTTTGCTTTAGCTCTTCACTGGGAATAGTGGTCCTTCCCAAAAATAAAATAATATAAAATTAAATAAAATGCGTACATATGTATATATTTGAGGTTTAGTATCGCTCTAGCCAAAATCGAAAAATTTCAGTATCGGTGTACTTCTGGCATAACGATTCTCAAGTAACGACGTTCATTATTAATTTTTGATTTTTAAAATGTTTGAATTTAAATATTAGTTAAAAGTTATACCAACCTTGTGCATCAAAATATATTTACTGTTTTTGAAATCAATTTTAAAATGTTACTTTCAAAAACGTGCTATGCTCCGGCAATTTCCAAAATGGAATAAATTTTACAAAAATTAGGCACGCATTAAAAGTTATAAGCATTAGAAACACGAATGGAACATGGTTTTTAAAAAAATAAAAATTATTTCAAATATTCCTTGTAAAATTAGAATTTCCATTCAAAAACAATATAAGAAGTCTGAATTTTGGTAGGGAGCTTTCTTGTTATGTCTCAATGTGATTTTTTTCTTCAAAAAGTACCGTAAGTTATGATCAAACCTTTGATGTTGAGGGCTAAAAAAAGATAGTTCCAGTTTTTTTTTTAAATTTCTCGAAAACCGTCAATTAAAAAATCAGATTGAAAATTGTAGCTACAAATGTGAGGAATTTTTAGAAAAAAAAATTATTTTTTGATTTCTGGTGTTAATTTTAGTAGAATGGTTATTAAGATTATCTCCATTGTTTTAAATTGACTTTCTTTAGGATGAAAGTCATAATCATAGTGTTTTTGTTCTACCACAGCACTTTTCTATTACCGTTATTTTTTTTTTTTTTAACATCGATTTTTTTTTTAAATGAAGTCAATACTTGGCATTTCCTTTGAAAGTAAGTACAAATATAATCAAATTCACCCCTGGTTAATTCAGCAAGAATACGTGCGATCCAACAGCAGTGCGTCTTTGCAATAAATCTATTTTACGAGCATCCTAAGAAACTTAGTCAAGGAGTGGGGGAAAGAAAAAATGGAAGAAGCTGCAAAAGATACACGCAAGGACGTAAGATTTGCCGAGTTCAAGAGTGAATGGACGGAGCGGGTATGGCACCAGGCTCTTCTCCTATTGAATCCGAGCAAAATGAAGCACTATTATTTCTTCAGTTTTTTTTTTTTGTTTGGTTTTTTGCTGACGTGATATAGATGGTGGACCTTTTGCGCAATAAGGGCAAATTCTAATGCCTGAAGGGATGGGAAGTGCCAATGCCATTTAAATGGAGCTACCCGAGGAAAGTATGGTGTTGGGCAATGCAAACATGGAGAGAAAAAAAAATATATGTAGAAATGGAAAAAATGTAAAAACCCGTTGTAGGGGGCGGGCGAGTAAAATAAGGACATTCCACATTCTTGTAACACTCCATGAGCTAAATGGAGAGCACAAAAAAATGAAAAAGAGTGAGTGTGTGAAATGTTATTAAACGCAATACTGTGCTGGAATATATTCTACTTTTTCTTCTTCTTTTATCATTTTAAGCTGTATCCTTGAATTTCATATACACAATCTACCCACGATATACCAATTTACCCTTTAAAAAAAAATGGAAGTTGCAATATTAAAAAAAGGGAGTGATGGTAAAATGCAGCCGGGGGTATAGATAAATCGAATTGGGAGACTTTTTTATAGTATGCACAGGGAAATAAAGTATACCTACACATCCTATAGATACGTCCAGGATATTTGCATAAAAATAATTAAAAAGAAAGAGGCCGTTGCTATCCTGTATTGTATCTATATATTTTAAACTACTTTTATAGCAGAGGGTGAGAGAAAATAAATTGCGTTTTGTCAGGAGATTATTGGATTTTGCTTTTTTTTAAATTTAAGTTCGGTTATCAATTTAGTATGATCAATATGCATCGTAATTGTAGTAATTTATTGCATTTTTTTAATTTTTTTTGTAAAACCATAACTCGGTTGTGGCGAAGTAAAATTCGTGTGGGTAAGGATTTTTGTATTTTGTAAAAATTAATATATACCTACCAATACGAAATTAAATGTGGGCAGATTTTTATAGTAAAAGACAGGTGGTATAGGAAATTAATTATGACAGTGTTTTATGTATTTATTTATTGTACGATGTTCATGCTGCACACATTATAATTAACTGAGGTACCTTCGTGAGTTTTGCAGATAAAGTAAAGAAAACCTGTCTTGCGCGTTATATTATGGTGTACTTATTATAAGCGAGAAAATTGATTATAATTATGGTTATCTTCGGTCTTTAATTATTTGAGATGAAGACAGGTATTTGTTAAGTATGTTTTGGTCAGAAATATAAATATTTATATAGATAATTAATGTAGGTAGGTATATTAACTTGTTAATTTTTTAAAAAAATATCTATGGGTTATTGTTGTTTAATTTAAAAAATGGTCATCTTAGTCTTGCCGTTGAAGAACTTCAGTTAGTTCATAGAGTCCATTATTTAATGAAAAAAATCTGAAAATTATCAAAAGGATTAACTTAAAACAGCCTAGAACATATGTTCTCAGGAGTGTAGTATTTTCAAGGCAATAGTTTTAAAGAAGCTTCATTTTAGTAAACCCATAAATTAAAATGATATTAAATGAAATTCAATCTAAAGTGTGGCGTGAAAACCATTATCAAACGTATTGACGAAAAAAAAGGAACAACACCTTTAAAATAAATATATTTTATATATCTACCTATATAATTTTTAAAATTCCTTATTTGAATTGCTGAGATAATCCAAAAAATTAGTTTAAGTTCCAAACTGAAGATTCCATCTGATCTGTTACTATGATTATAAAAATATTACGTCTTTCATACAAATTTTGGTCGTTATCCGTCAAACCATTCATAAGAAAATTAAAAACCAAAAATCCGGTTATATTACTTTACTGTCAGTAACGTCTTTTTGAAAACATATTTTTTAATCAAAAAATTTAAATTACTTACAAAAACTCACAGACATTCTTTTATCAAAATCGTTAAAGTAGTTTTCCAGATAAATAAGTTATCTTTTGTAACGATTATATGATAGCTACCGTTCTTTTTAAAGCTAAAAATTTCTTTCTGGCTCAAGGATGAATCGAGAACTTGCCCTATAACACCTATTGTCGCAAGTAAAAATTATTTCGAATGTAGATAATGTAACAATTAAAATTCTGGCCTTGCACTGCAGACGAAAACTTTTGCTTCTTGATGAGGTAATTTTAAGTTGAAAATTCAAGCCTTCATTTTAATTTTTTTTTTATTTTGGCCTTTCTCAGCGCTGGCCACAAGAACAAAGAACTAATTTTTTTTTACACCAAGACTTACCGAAAGCGTCGGTTTCCAGGAAAGAAAATCAGTCGAAAATCGTTTTTTATTTTTATTATTAAAACTCAATTTGGATATAAAATTAAGCAAGAATCTAATGAATCAACCCCCACAACCATCTTCAATATTATTTTTGTTTTCTTTGATTCCACTTCTTCAACAACAATTCTTAAAACTGAATCATAAAAATATAAGAAAAAAAATTTCTTTGCAAATTTGCAAATTTCTGTACTTTTTTCAACATTGAATATTCGTTAATGATTAAAAAGAGTTTAAAAAATTTTTGGTTCGTAGTCTCTGGGCCATTTGCTGCATAGAAACTTAAGTATTTTGTTCTACCTAAACGCTTATGTTCTACTCTTTCCTCTACGTAAACTATCACATATAAGAGTTTATGTGGAACATAAGTTCTGTATCAGCAAATGGACCAGTTAATAATTACTCAAGTAAGCCTTATGATATAATTTAATGATTTTTTTACCCATTTAAGTTAATTTTCTTAAAATGTGTTTTTCTTTTTTTGCAGGGAAGGAAGACATTTTTTTAGAACAGAAAAATCTAATTCAGTGAAGAGCCAGATCAAACTAAAAAAAGACAGTTTCGTTCATATACGGTAAAATAAATAAATAAAGCCAGCTAGGATTGACCAAACCGGAGATGTCAGCTGCTGGGCATCGTCAAAAAGCCGAATAATGCTTTTTACCTAATCCATTCCTTCATGCGGAAAAGAAATGGACTCAAACAGAAAACAAAGTTGTTAACCTATGATTTACATACTGGTTTCCTGCGTGTTTAACTATATCCAAAACCAATGTGAGAAAGCTTGGAGTACTTGAAAGAAAGTTCTGCGGATCTGAATCGGATCTGAACTGGACAAATATATAATCATTACTACCGAAGCGAAGAGTGACATAATCGGAGCCACGACACCTACAGGGGTTTCCAATAAGAGATGTTATTTTGATATTCTAAAAAAATGCCATTTCTTAAGATATAAGATCGGATGTTTATTTCAATATAAAGACGAAAGTAGGTATGCCATTAATAATGCAAAACAACATCCGCCAAATGGCCGCCACGGCTACGCTTACATATTGCTTTCTTTTCATGAAATTTTCCATCACCAAAGCGCAAAGTGGCTGCTCCAGGCCCTCAATAGCTTTATGAATTCCATATTTGATGTCTTGAATCGACACCGCTGAGGTGTTGACGACGTTGTCGATGATCTGTTGGCTTGAGTTCTTGTGTTAATTGAACTTTATAAGCCTTTAAAACTAAATAAGTCTTTATGCAAAAAACGGTGAAATAACGTTTATGGAATGCCCAATTCCAAGGAACGACGAGGAATGAATAAACATGGGTTTTCTTCAACCCTTTGGGTTACAGCACCAATATTCTCAGTTGTTCTTGAGCCTCGTGTACGGGTTTTATTCTTCACATCGCTTATTTGTCCCGACAGCTCAAATTGTTCCACCAATTTCTGAATCGCGGTCCTTCTTGACGACCAAAAAATGTTTTAGTTTTACGAACTGTCTCTGCCAAATTTTCACCATTTTTATAATGAATTTTAATAATTCCAATGCGTTGTTGAAGTTCCATTTTTATTAATGGCATAGTTTCTACTTAGCAAATGTGAAAAAATTACAGCTTCAAAAGTGACAACTACCACAATTGCGGGCTATTCAAAATAACTTAAATTTTTTAAGAAACTTTCAGTATTTTTAAAAACTAAAAATGTCTTGGAATATTTTGTAAATTTTTTTCAAAAACCAAGAAATAGCTGGGCAAACTTCAAAAACATTAAAATGGTGCTTATACGGCAGCCTAATCTGAAGGCGATGATATTTTTTTCAGTCAAATAAAATTCCTCCCATCCTTTCTAGTCCAGAAGTTATTTGAAAAAAAAATCAATTTGTTGCTATTATAATTTTATAAAATTGTTAAAATTTAGCCTTCCATCGCGTCGCGTTGCGTCGTCGTCATATCAATTTTGTTAAGCTAAATACTTCCCGTTGACGATGTTAAATCATTTGAATATCCCTTTTTACGAGACACATTTCCATTGTCTCCCCCATCTTTGAACATTTCAATTCTTACTTATGATTCATTAATTTTAATTTCATTCGAAATTCCAACCCAAAAAAAGTCCCAGCCACAAGTCATCAAGACTTTCAAGAAAAACTACAAAAATTGAAATGTTACATCCCAAACAATGGCCCAACAAACATTTATTTTATAAAAGAATTAAGAAAAAAAAATTAATAAATCCACCGCATATGTTCATTAGCGCGGGGTTTAAATTGAGGTAATGTTTTTTTTCTGTTTTTCAAAAAAAAAACTCAACAAGGTAATCAAGACTGACATCAGCCTTTTTTCCATACATACAGCAACATTTGCCAGCCTGGGATCTCTTCATCGGCATAATTCTCCATACGAGGTAGTCTCACAGAGCCTTGACGCTCTAATTTATGTCCGATGCCCTTCTTCCCAATTTATTTCTGGTTACCCCGTCTTTTGTATAGGTATCTTTGTTTGTCTGAAAATACCGCGGTGATCGCGCAGGTAAGAGCTGAAAAGGAATTTATCAAATTTATCACCAAAATCCAAAAAGAAATAACTCAACCATAGTCAGAGAGACAGGGAGTGGGAAGGGAACAGAGAAAAAAAAACCTTGTCCCTCCATTTTTGGGCACCGAATAATAATTAAATATACTGTCGAAACGGCAGCCTCTGCTTCGAATCCCAATCCCATAAGAAAATGGCGTATGTTTGAATTTTGAAGGTATAATAAATAATTGAATGTCTGGTTTTGTTTCGACGATGTATCTATACATCTCTATTCGGAGACAATGGCCAGATCCGACCCCAGGCCCAGAGTGAGCCTATACCCGACAGAAATATAGACGCACCAAATGGAATCTGTTTTGGGAAGGAATTCTTGGTTATAGAAGCAGAACCAAGTCTGGGTTTAGAGTTTAGTTCGGTTGGATGGTTAAGTAAGATCTTAATAATTTATGCAATCGCCCGCCGTGGGTCCGAACCACGCCAGCACCATCACCACCACCGAAACGAAACAAATAATAATGACAACCACTCGCTGTGTAAATAATTAAAAGAAATAAATAATATTGTCGGACAATTTTTTTTTCCTTTTTAAAAAAATACTTTTCGTTTAAATAATCTGATGCCATATGTACCATTTTTGAACAACATAACGATTATATCTATATTTCAGGGAGTAAGTCATCATAATGGCTTTTGTATGTTCAATATTTATTTGTGGGATGGCGCTGAATTGGAAAATTTCAGGGAGTGCTCTATGTTTTAAAATATACTTAGCATTGGGGTCCAGTTTAAGGTGTGAAAGTTTTGCCTTATATCGAAATTTTAATATTATTATTATAGCAGAGGGTGGGGTTAATTAAGCCATGTTTTTGTTTGATATTCTGTAACCTTGCCATTAATGTATAGAAGTAGTGGCGTGGAAAACAATATAAATTTGTAAAAGTGTTTTTCTTTAAAGAAAACATAAATTGCTTCAAAAACAGCTTTTAACTGCCTTATATTCCTCAAAAACTGGCGTTTCGTTCTAGTTAGCAGTGAGGTACTTGTTAAGCACTTTTCGCGCTTGGGAAGCACTGTTCCATTCAAATAGATGTAGGCGTACGTATTCGATATTTTCCACGCTAATGCGGTATCCATTTTCCTCAAGAAAATTCAATCATACCTACATCAAGTTCTCGTTGCAAGGACGCATCACGTATGATGGCTCCATAGAGTCAGCAAAGAATAACCGATTTACTTTGGGGTCCGTCACCTTATCCACCAAGCTAATAGTCAAGGATTGTAATAAAAATAGCAAATGACTCAAGACATGCACATCTACTCTAATTAGGAACTTTACCTTCTTGTTTTGACTTGCTTTCGATGGTTATTTGTCAAATGCTTTTTCAATAAAATGTATTTAAATATGATTCTGATTCTCTGGACTAAGTACTGGTGTCGGTCTCTTTGCGAGAAATGAGACGAGATTAATACAAAACTAACTGCAATTGTGGCATTTTCCGTGAAATCATTCAAAAATGAGCTTTTAAACACAAAATTTAATATTTCAATGTAAATTTTAGATAGCCTCTAGAATAAAATACTCATCTTCCTAACAAAAAATCCTTTGTATATGAAAACTATAGTACTATCATGGCGAGTTTTTTTTAATGTTGCCCAGACCCTTGTGGTGGCGCTGCAAAATGTGAGGTGTAAAATCGATTTTGGGAGTCTTTAAGCGTCGGAAATTGGTGGTAGGGGCAAGAGGAGACTATTTTTTGGATTATTGCATCTAAAAAATATCAAAAAATATCGATTAAAACCTCCATAAGCTCTCCGCAAAAAAAAGAGTAAGGGTTGCCGGCATACTTTAGATGTCGCCCCATTCGACTTCCACCATGAGAGTACTATAGTTTATATATACAAAGAAAAATCTAAATTGGAAAAATTTTGAGTTGGTACTAGGACGAGAGCAAGACGAGACTGCGTTTTTTTTTCAATTTTGACTAGACCGAGACGAGCCTCCTTAAAAAGTCTTTTCTCGATCTCGTGGCCATCCCTATTTTGACCGTATCTTACACAAATGGCCTTCCAATATCCGCTAAACAATCTTCATTACGTGTTACTTTGCATATAAATTAAAATTCCTCAAAAATTGAATTATTACTTTAGCACGTACCTACTATTGAACAAAATATTTGTTTTAAAAAGAAACGAAACCATAATTACAGCAAATAATAATAAATAACTTTTAAGTCAACCATTAAAATAAATTCAAGAATAAAATATTTTTTCTATAAATTCGTTATTAAAAACAAATAATATTCAAAAGATTAAAACTTTTAATTTTTTGTTTGATTATAATCCATTCGATTAACATTAAGCAAATTAAATTGAAACGAAAACCTCTTAAACAACCATAAGAGCTACTAAAATACCTAATCGTTTATTTATAGACCATTACCAAAGTCGTTTCGTCGATTTAAAACACCCAAAACTTGTTTGGAAACAAAGACAAAAATAATTCAATAAATAACACGATGAAATTAAAAAACAAGAATAAAAAAAATAATTTGCAAAACGTTATGGTGAAATCTCCCCAATCCAGTAAGTGACGATTTAGCAACAACAACCGGCTGACAAAGCTCTATCTCTCTCTCTTTCTCTTCCAATGACCATCGAATTCATACATATTTACCATTCGCCTTTAATTGGTTTTTATTAAGCCGAATGCATGTAAATTAATGCTTGTTTATTAAATAAATTAAGAATTATTGCCAACCAAATTGACCGCAGTGTGCGATGGCTGCCGCTTCGGCATCGGCAGTGCCTTATGCAGTAAATTCAAATAAAAAGTTAATCACTCGGTTTATTGGCGAAGGCGTTCATTTGGTGGAGATTGCGAGCGTCGAGCGGGTAAAAAAAAGTAAAGTTTCAACATTTCACAGAAATGCCGTCCCTATGGTATGAATAAACAACATTTTTAGATGTCTCCTCGGGTGGTTATAATTTAAAACCACGACTTGATTTGTGACAGTTAGTATATTTATATTTTTTATTACATGCCCCTGTTGTTTTTTAAATGCAAATTATTGTATATTTTTGCACTTACATATATAGGGATCAGAGTTGCCATCGGTTTGGCATTTTTTCAAAATAGAAGATCTAAGGGAAATACATTTATTGGGTATTTTGACATGGACAAAATTTATGATTTTAGACTGAACAGATTTTAAACAGAAATCGCAACTAAACCTTAACGTTGCGTTTTTTATCTGTTGGCAAAATCCTAAATAAACTAATATGGCTTTCAGAAAATGCACGCATTAAAAAACTAAAAATTGTAAGAGATTCATATAATTCAGTTGCTATTCACTTAGCACCCTGTATCTTAATATTTCATTTTCTGATGTAGCTTAACTTCATTATCATGTTCTGATTCCACCGATCGTTCGATTGTTACAGTTTGGTATCACATGAAGCTATAACCGTACGCATAAATTAATAATATCCAAATATTGTAAGTTATAACTTTGATCTAGTCAGTTGCAATAAAGCCTTTTACATTGAAGCATCGTTTATTGTCTTTACTTTTTTACTTTTACTCGGTCGCTCCTTCCACTCAGTGCTCCTTACAAAATACAAAAATATTAATTTTTACGAATTTTACAATTTCTACTATATATTGAAGATATTTAATATGAGTTTATTTATAAAAAAAATTATTGAATTGGGTATTTTAAGAACGTTTGTAAAAACTTCTGCTAGACTTCAAATCATAGACTTCACTTCAATGATACATTGAGAGCATAGTTAGTACCTACGAAAGCCCTCAGTTTATAACTAATTTGTTCTAAAGGAACCGGTAAATCTATGGAACCCACAAAGAGCTGGTTTAAAAACATAACATCGCTAACCTTCCGACCTTGTTTAGGTCATGTATAAAAAAAAACTCTAAAATACTATTGCTGTATGGAGATTGGTTGGCTGTAGATTGGTTCACTCTAGTTCAGATGGCTCAGTGCGAAGTGTTCCTATTCACATTCGACAGACACATTAATCCAATAAAATTCTGGAGACGAACAAAGATGTTGATGTGCAGCAAAGACGTAACAATACTGTACAAGAAAATTCTCTATCATCGAGTAGATCTTATACCAACAATTTTTTTATTATGCGAGAAGTGTAGGCCCAAATGCCCAAAACTCCGAAACAATCCGGCAAAGCTGAATTTTGGTTTAGTACTTTATTTTTGTTTCATGTTTTATTGTTTACTTTAAGAAACTTATTTCTACATATATAAAAAAATCATTTGAGTGGCGATGGACTAAAAAACATCCGCCATCTTGAAATAGATTTAAATTTTGTTTTTGTTCAATGAACCCTTAGAAGTTTGGTTGTATTCAAAACGACTTGTATTCTGTCCAAAAAATGACTTATTAAAAAGCTCTTTTGGCCAGTTCATTTTACAATTATAGTATGTGAGTGAAAAGATGTTTTTTGAAATGTTCTAAATGCATTTGAATTTTTTTTGGAAATTATTTTAATTTTTTATAGTTTTTTTAACTATGCTCTTTTTTGATTTTGAACTTTCTAACATAATTATCGAATACTTACTGTGTATGTATGTAATTATCTTCGTCTCTTCTAAAAAATTAACGTCCGATCCCAAATTAGGGTCCTTTTTTAGAAACTGCTTAAGACATCAAAATAAAATACTAAACCAAAATTCAGCTTTGTCGGAATTGTTTGGCCCCACATTACTTGCTCTATCTTTCTTTAGTTTTTGAATGGACACTGACTTAATACAATTCTGTACAATTTTGCCTTCTCGAAGCTTTTGAATGTTATTGAATTGGTGATGGACATAAAAACAACTGGCCAGTAATCCCTAACAAAAAATATTGCCAAGTTGGCAGTCATCACTTCAATAAACCAACCTGGTAGGTACGTTATTATGTTTTATATAGTAATTTTATGAGAACTACCTCCAATGTATCTTAGAGCTAAGTGTGTTCTTTTAGAGGCTTAACAGTTTCATCATTTCTAAGTAAAATATTAGTAGGGTTATTCCGAGAGCGATGTCACATGACTCCAAAATTGTATTTCATGCCAATTGTGTTAAATGCTTTCAAATAAAAGACATAGCTTAACAGGATATTGAGTAGCTTATTGATCCCAATTCGTGTGGAAAACTATGGAAAAAGTAATTTTAGTCAAGCAAACATAATATAGTCGTGAAGCAAACATATGTATAAATCTTATTTTGTCAATTTTCTCATACCCACTGCGGCATCACATGTCGGGGAAGACATCGCGTTTATTTTTTGTTAAATTTGTTTAAACAATACGTTTTTTAGTAAGCTTATTAATTGTGTATGGTTGAAAACAAAACCAGTATTGAAGTTCAGAACAGAAATGAATCTTTTTCAGAATTTACCTCAACGTAAAATTAAACTTTCAAAAAGCGCGGTATCTTTCCCCCTCGCTTACATTATTACAGAAGTTCAGTAGTACCTATTTGTTTGGGTGATTGAATTTTTTCAGTTGTTCAAGGTGACAACATGTTTTCCTGAATAAAATTATTGTTTCTATCGTAAAAAATATGGAACTTAACAACCTCTTAAACACCATAAAAAAAAGATATTTTCACGGAGTCATTTGATTATTGGGTTTCCAATAGAGTCTTAGAAAATTTCATGATTCAATCAATTTACTGACCACGGTTATGATAATAAACCCAACCATGCTTTTCACTTAAAGAAAAAAAACACCATATCACATCAGATATTTATATGAATCAAATTGATTGTTATGAAAAATTAAACACTTGTTCCTAATATTTAAAATGCGGTTTTAGCAAAATACTTAAAAAACATTGGGGCATATTCATAGTCAAATTTAGTCCCGAGTCCAACTGGCCTCGAGTCTAAAGTTAACACAGGGGTTAGACACAACTGGTATTCATAAAGAAATTCGCACCTATTTTTAGTAAAAAACGGAACTCTACTACAATTTTAGTACTACTGCTTGTCAATCCATTGAAATCCAATCAATTTTTTGACAGATAGAAAAAAAACAACTTAGTCAAAGAGTCAGCCGTTTGACCTCCAGTTTATCTTTTGGACCCGGGTCTAAATTGTCTATGAATAACATAAGCTCCAGGTTAGCTTAAAAGAGAAAAAGAAATAACTTGTCAGACGACTATGAATATGCTCCATTATAACTTACTTGATTATATCATTTTACTTTTTAATTAATCTTTAGCCTAAAATGAGCCCAAGATAATGTGTCATATTTGTACGATGTTTGATAAACTTGCAACTCTACCCGACTTTAAACGCCTTAAAATGCATCTGTTAGAAAATCATTAGGGGATTTTGGGGGACTTTGGAAGAAATTCTGCATCAATAGCAATCATAAAAATTCATAAATTAGTCATTTGCATATCAGAATCTATCTGTCCTAATATTAATGTATAATCTCAATAAATGATATGATTGAAACCCTATATAACAGCTCGAAATGCGAACCACCAAGTTGCTACCTATATCTGCTCCATAATACCATTGCCACCCCATGTTATCTTATAAACTTCTAAATGTCTAAGAAATGCGAAGATATGTATACCTTCACTTATTACATCTCTATCTTAGAAAAAAAATAATTCCAAGGTAACAGCGAAAAGTTTTTTCCGAAATGTCCATGTGAAGATTGCTTCACTTCAAAAATTCGCATTCAATATCAAATAGGTAACTTTTCCCAGCCTAATTCTCCAATAAACGTTGTTTATTTATTTTTATAAGTTATATAGGTATACATAGGTGAATATTATATAAATATAGTATCTCAACCTATATCTATATGTTTTTGTATAGGTATCTTCAAAAAGACCCAAAGGAAATTTTGAAAACAAATTCCATCCACACAACTGCAAAATTATCAAAACATATAAATAATTTGCAATAACTCACTGGGTCCAATAAAAATAAATCGTTTTTTGGGTATAAACAGTTGCGTATATTTTGGCGTCTGTATGGGGACCTATTCCCCCGGAAACACACACACACACACACCCAATCACTTCTTATACGCTTATTCCCACTATTTCTTTTGCAGCAGCCTCCATTGATATCTCCGACTAATCTTGCTACCATAATGTTCAATTTACTCTTGGGACTCAGTTGAACCCCCTTTCTACCCCTCCACTCCATCGTTGTTCGTTGCTCGACGTCTTCAGTTGGTTGTCGCTTCTTCAGCCATAGCACGGAGTTCATTCAAAGAAGGATGCCCTTTAAATTTCTTATGAAAGTTTCAAGGAAGCAAGCAAAGCAATATCTTATCCGTCCTCCCCTGGATCACTCCCGCAGAATCCGAAACGAAGAAGAACCACTGTTGGGTCTTTGCGATATGATGGTGACGGGGGTGGATATATATGGTTGTGGATGCTCGCTGCTCAGGCAAGCGAACGGAACGCAAAATTTATCAGTTAAATATTCAAAGGAATTATATCTTTGTATAGCTTGGTTCTCGTTCTATGGTGTGGTGTGGTGCTATAAGTTTGGAGGGATTTTTTTTTTCTTTTCTTGCTCCAGAGCAATAACAATAAAAGTGAAAAATTTCTTTGGGCCTAAGCGATTTTCGAAAGCGCCAAATGGGCGTATAACTTTTTTTTAATATCCTTGCCGTAGCAGCGTCTTTTTCAGGATTCATGGTTGTAGTCGTCAGTGGAGCAAATTTAAGTGGAGATCCAGCGATGCTGGTCGGATGGAAGGCACTTGCTCGTGGAATTAAAATGCTAAAACAAATTTATGAAATTAATCAGACTGAACCTTATGCATGCTCAGGCTCACAGAGTGCCGCCACCAATCTCTTATGCCCCACCGCACTCCAACACTCTACAACACATGCTGTGTGCCTCAAATTTTAATGGAATTTGGCTGAGAAGTAGGTATACTTTTTTTGTTGGTTTAATGTTGTTTCTTAAGTGTGGCAAAACATCGCCACCGGAAGGTAAGTAGGCATAGGAAATGCAGAGCGAGGCTTTGGGATGCATTGTTTATTATGAGTGTATCTTCAATTTCTAGTGAAACAATTTTTTAGTTTTTTTTTTTACATAGGTAGGTATGTAAATATAATCAAATAAAGGGAGTTTAAGGCACATAAACCATAATGGTTTTTTTTGTGAACAAATTTACATAGATATAGGTAACACACTTAAGCATAACATAATTAAAGATGTTATACTTAAAATGGTTTGTTTTGATTTTCATTTAATTATTTTAGAAATGTCATCTCAAAGACAAAGTCCCTTGCCCAATTTAAGAGAGCTGTTTATACGAACTTTCAGGTTGACAGCTTTTAAATAGTTCGGGCCTATAACATGATTGTTTTTGAATTCCAAAGTTGAGTTCCAAAGTTAAATAATTTTTTGAGATAATTTTTTTTGTAGTTTTTAATATTTAAAGCTTTGGTAGTTTGGCTTATTTTGGTCTGAACTTTCAAAAAAAATCTTTTTAATGATTGGTTTAAGAAATTCAAATTTATACAGCGTACAGCAGAAGCTCGATAAAGTGACCAATGTATTTCGAGATTGTTCACTATGTATTTTTAGAAAGCTATAATTTATTTCAGAAGTTAAATTTGAATCAAAATTTTCATAATCTCACGAACAGACGTAAACGCCTTTTTGATATTTTACAGGAGAGCAATTTTAAGTTTTGGGTGTACCCCTTTCAAACGCGTTTTTTCTGTATTTTACAAGTGCGGTGCAAATTTTTCATTTTGCAAAATTGAGACAATTTGCCAACGTTTAAAATGGTATGATTTCCAAAGTAAATACTACAGTTAAAACAGTTTAAAAAAAAACCGATGAATCACTTACGGTTCTTCGTGAGAAACTTTTTTAATTTTTTTTACAGAAAACGTAAACTTATGCCAATCTTAAAATCTCAAAATCAAAGTTCTTTTTCAAATGAAAACTTAAAAAAATATTTAAATTTTGTATTATTTTTTATTTAAATATTTAGTTTTTATAAAAAATAGCTTATCTTTTTGGTTTTGGAATTCTTAGTTCAGTTTGATTTAGTGTGAAGAGTGGCATGTTTTGATTCCCGCTTTAATGTCCATGAATGATACTCTTCCTCTAAATTGCTGTTCTTGAAAAATATTTGTTGTGGTTTTTTTTTTAGAAGCTTTAACTCCGCAATTCTTGGCTATTTAATAGGTTCTCCCTTGTCGTCTTTTCTAATATTTAATACTCTTATATCTTTTGATCAAAAAATTCGGAATGTATCGTGGCCTAAATTTATAAGGCTGGGTTTCTCTTGCAAGTTTGAATACATAGTGAAGTTGGATAGGAGTCATAATCTCTCCAGGTTTTGACATGGCATAAGAAATAGAACTATGCCCTGAATCATCTTCATGATTTGCCTCAAAGAACCGAAGAGAAATTTGTGTTACATTTTGAGAGTGTCTTAAAAAATAAATAAATGGAATTATTGAGTTAGGTATGTCCAGCGTAGTCATCGTCTTTTATTTCTATATTTAAGAGCAGGGAATGCTTTTCATTAATCATCCAGTTATGTTCAAATTGTTTTAATTTAACTTACATCAGTATTTCCGAAAATGAAAGTTTAAATGAACTTTTTAATTTGATTTTTCAGTTGATAAAAGAATAAAATAGCACTTGTCCTATGACTTTTTTTGGTTAAACAGGAAGATCCAACGGTGGCGGGTAGGTAGGAACAATAGGCTCACATCTTAACTTATTATCATTAATTTAGGACATATGATCTTTTTCTATTCACCGATAAATGGACCTGGTACCCAATAACAATAATTCGAAATTAAATAGAAAACTGCTAATCAGTTATGACATAGTTGGCATAAGCGCCATTTTAAGGAAAACAACTATATCATAACGGATTTAGCCATATTCCCGACATTTTTCAGGAAATCTAATGATGTAGGAATATATACAATCAAGCTTACCGAGCATATATTTATGTCCGAATCTCAAAAACGACAATTCGGCGGTTTTGTCTGTTCGTGAGATAGGGGACGATGTTATCAACCAAAAATAAAACCTCGTAACATTTTTTGTATATAATAACAAAAAATGAACCATTATAATGACCTAGAAACAAATGTAACTCTCCTAGAAGTATTAAATCTGCTTTAAAATTGAGAAAACAGTTTGTTTGAAAAAGTGTATTAGATGTTTACTGTACTGGATAGCCCATTCTCTCGTGATTTTCTACATATGTCAAGCGTCTACTGTATTTTGAAAACAATCATTTTTTTAAAATCAAATTTAAGGTTTTAGTTACAAAGGTCCTCAATATACCTAATCTGTGGCAATATGACATAGTATTTTAAGTCGACATAAGTGTTTTTTTTTTTTCATTTTTAAACTGATTATACTCTACAGATGGAACCCTACAATTCTGTCTTACTCCCATGAAATATGATGGATTTATCTTATTTAATGATTGTACTTCTAAAAAAAAGCTACTCTGTCAAACTGTTTCCCGTTATGGGGCACCTGCAACTCCTACTCACTATAGTGTACAATTCCTTTTTGAAGTGGATGACCCAATCCACTGGCATTTACGTTTTTGTATGATTAAGTCAATGAATCATTGGAGATACGGTTGTCCGAGACAGAGTTGTAAAAGACTGCAGTACTTTGGTAATGCAGTCAGTTAAGTCGCAGTTAATTAACTTAACAATTAACTGCAAGTTAATACTGTGGGTGGGTAATTTACCTGCAAAAAAACAGTGAGCACAGTCAGCAGTCAGTACTAATATTTAAACTGTACAGTTAATAAAAGCAGTTAATTAACTAAAAGTTTATTAACTGCGGTACTTTTTAACTGGTCTTAGTCTTTTTTAGTCCGATGAATGTTTCAGAATTGGCATGGTTTTGGTTTTAGTCAATAAGTCTTTTAACTGCAGCTAATGACTTTTTTTTCAATATAAATTGAAAGTGTCAACAACACTTTTTATTTGGTTTGGTCGCCATCTTGTTTTAAATGAAATTTTAGATTTTCGCACATAACTCGCGTAGTTTCGACCGTAGAAGAAAAATTTATAGACAAAACTTTTAAAACAACAAATTTTCTACAAAAAATGTTAAAAATTTTTTTCAATAACTGCTTTTGTTTAAGAGTATAACATTTTGTACTAAAGCGTTAAAAATAAGTTGAATTCTCAATTAACTGCAGTACCCAAAAGACTGCAGTCTTTTCAACTGTGGTCCGAGAGTATTCTCAAGATGTTTATCAGACATCTAATTACGAATGTTTGCATCTAATTACGAAATTTTGCGAAGTGAACATTCTCTCAGAAAAGCAATGCTGGATTTATAAGTAGTATATGAAAACCGGAGTCGGTACAATCATGAATTGTACGCAATCTACCTTGAAGCAGACATAGTTATAAAAATTAAGCTCGGTAGACTCCGGTGGGCAGGGCACCTAGCTCGCAAAGTCCTTTGTGGTACATTCTATGGTAGACGGCAGCGTGGTAGACCATGCTTGCGCTGGAGAGATGGCGTAGACTAGGACGCTCGAAGCCTTGGGGTGCGCAACTGGATGGCGTCGGCTCAAGACCGGGATAGGTGGAGAGACTTGTTGAAGGAGGCCAGGAACGGACCCCGGTTGTCGAGCCGATGATGATGATGATACGAAAACATAAAAAAAAACTACAAATTTGAAGCCGTATTTCAAGTTCCTGGCACAAACGATTGCTAAGAAAAGGGCATGTACCTACTGCTAACTTGATAGTGGAGTTAGCAAAAATTTGATAATTGGAGTTAGCAATAATTTCGTTAGAAATTTAACTTCAGAGCATAAAGACGTCTCAAAAACATTATTTCTGACGCATGATTTTGAAAACGTTTCGGAAGTTATTACCTTTAATATGTTTACTCTGAGCTCACAGGAACAAAAATAATAATCAAAATTTACAAATTAATGAATGCTCTCTTTTTATATCTAGGTAAGTTTTAATAGGCAAAAAATGTTTTTCTATCAACAAGAAACCCAAATTAGTCATTCATATGAAATTGCCAAATCGAAAGAGCCGTTCTAGATTTTTTTTCAAACTTTGTGGGAATCCACTTTAAGGTCTCAAAGAAGGAAGTCCAACATTTTATAATTTTCACATGCGCCATTTAAAAACGTTTGACGTATCATTTTTAAGCTAAAAATAGGTAATGGTTGTATCTGCAAAAAATATATAAATTTAAAAACTCATGATCAATCTAATAGGGTGCTTAAAAAAACTTATGTTACCTACATATATCTACCGTTTTTCGTAGTTTTTCGAACATTGGATGTTATGACTATGAGCTAATATTTTGCAGTTATTAAGTATTTTCAAAGAAATTCAATCAAAACTTGACTCGTTTATCCATTTTATTCATGATTTACATAGTTCGCATTTTGAACATCCAATCCTATAAATTTCGTTTTAGTTTTTTTTTTTATCCAATATTAGCCAAAGAAATAAAACAAAAGTTAAATAACAACTATTAATAATAACTAACTATACGGAAATTGTATAAGTCGGGGTTCGAGTTCCCCCAACTTAAGTGGGGGTAAAAAAATACTTTAAATACTTATATCTAAACAAAAAAAGCCAAAAGATTAGTCTTTAATTTAATTATCAATTTAAATTGTTTTAGCAAACTATTTTTTTAAAAATAATTTTTAAACTTAAAATTGTGAAAAATTAAATTTTATTTTCCAAATTGATTTTTTGTTTTAAAACTTTAGGTACCTATCTTCAAAGTATTGTTTTTTTTTTTTATTTTAACATTAAATTTAAAATCAAACGCTGAAAACCTCAATGTCGGAGGATTTTTAACATTGAATAAATACATATAGAAGGTGACAAAGACAAAGAGAACCATGATTTCCAGTCCATGAATTTATAATCGCAATTGAATGAACAATTTTCAATAAATAAATAAATTTACTTCTTATTTTGTTTCTCGTATTGAATACAAGTTAGGAGTAGCGCTCATTGTAACTTGAGAGGCGACACCTGTCGGGAGGTAACTGATACTTGTTTCTTACTTGTCTTTCTTTTTGGTTCACCTCCGAATACTAAATTAAAAACAGATTTTAAATGGTTCCTTAAAAACTTAAATATTGATACTTAAAGATCTAAACAAATGTGATTTATATATTAATTCAAATTTTTAATAAATCAATTCTTTCTTTTTTTTTTCTTGTTTAAACAAAATGAAAACAAAAAAAGTCATATTAAAAAAGAATTCTTTTTCAATTTTCTAACTCCGAAATTAAATTATTATCATATCCACATAATTCTAGCTCCGAACTTAGCTCATATCCAAATCTCAACAATCCTTACTTCCCCTACCACTCGTTAGATGGCAATAAAATCGTTAAGTGCTTGACACCTATTCAATATCCCAACCGTTTATACCAAATAATTTTATCGACTCTCGAGACTCGTTTACGACCAATAAACTACAAGGAGTAAATCATTTTCCTTTACACATTTGAAGTGTGTCTTGTTTTAACCGCCAACCGGGGATATTTTATGTTTTGGTTTTATTACACCAGTTTTGTAATTTTATCCTGAGGGAATCGCTTTACCTCTGATGACGAGATATCACAGAAATTGGAGAACTTAGTAAAACAGAACTGTGCTCATGATGGATAGGAAGGAAGTAGGTAAACCTCACTTTATGATGTCATGCATGATACAAGATCCCAGTGTTATAACAGAAAATAAAAATAAAGGCACGTATGCACAATGGTTTTCGGGTGAGACATTATTTATCTGTTTTAGGTACCCGGTTATACTTTTATGTGATTTTAAATACAATTTTATGGGCACCGCCATGAGCAAACGGAGCAATAAAATGGATTTTTATTGAGTGTGTTCTTTATTTTTATGTTATTACAATTAAATTGGCATAAACAATCAGACAGTGGATATCGGTATCTAAAGCTCTTCCGAAAACTTGGTTAAACGTAAACCTATCGTCTGTAATAGGATTAGTGGATATAAGATTTTGTCAGATATGACTTAGGTCTTTCGGGCTTTCAATGGAAATAGATTATGGTATAGGTATAGTAGCATATTTTTTTATGGGTTAATAATTAGTTAGGGCAGTGATTAATTGGTACTCAAGGATTTACGGTTTTTTCTACGAATGATACGTTTGCTTTTCTCAAAGATCTTTTATTATAAGCAATGGCGTTTAAGTTGAAACAATTAATATTTGCATTTTCGAGCAACCAAAAGCGTTTTAAATCTTTGGAAAAATTCAAAGTTTAGTCTTCAAAAGTCATCAACAAACTAAGAGTAGCTTTTTCAGCTACTTTATTATGAAATCTTATTTAAAGCAACAAAACAAATAGTCTTTTTTCTTTTTTAAGAGAAATCGGATTGATTTAATAATAAAAGTATGGCGATATTTAATGAGATTTTCATATTATATTGAGAAGAATACCACTTAAAATCTAATGGCCCAAAAAACACCATAAACCAAGTTTCAAGAAATAAAGAGAATTGTAAGAGTCGCTTCACTTTTCATTATCAAAGTCTCGAGTTGTTCACAAATCCAAAATTGTTGAAAAATATTGTCAAAAAATAAATTTTGAATGAAAATTTAATCTAAAAAATATTAAAAAAAAAAATGGATAAAATTCAATAATGAAAAGTGAAAATTGTCAAAAAATGTGTTCGTAAATTAAAATTTGTAACTTGTAATTTGGTGAACTGGTCTCCTTTCTAAAGCACATCTTTTTTATGTATTGGGATATTTATAATTTTAATTCAAAAATGAAAAGACGCAAAGTGAGGAGATATCTGAAAATGAGACAAGAGGACACCGTTATTTTTTGCTCAGACAAACAGAATCAGAGAATTTAATTAACCTTATTAAGAATGTATCTGACGCTTTCATGTCATATTTGAACGATATACATATGTACGTGTATATGAATGAAAATAAATTATTTCGTTTTTTCATAATAAATTCAGTTTTCTGCAATACAATAAATTTTCTATACGATGTTCAGTATTTATTAAATAAACAAAAATTTGAATAATTAAACCATTCCTATGGAATTCGGTTTAATAAACATATTTCCCAAAGTTCTATTAAATTAAGTTGTCACTCTATAAAGCGTTTTATCGCAACATTCAATATTCAAATTAAATTAAATTAAATGCAGACCATACCAAAAACACAATTTGGATGGTTTTTTTTTTTTTTTTTGTTGAAAATAATGGAGACCAAAAATTACCATGACAAGTAATTTATATTCGGTGAAAGATTTTATAAGATAAGGAATGTCCAATCGCCCGTATATCTGTAGATTTTATCGATGATCATATTGATACCGGAATAATACATTTTTAAATTATTCCTAAATAAACAAAAATTTATATCTTGAAATAAAATGGATTGTTTAAGAAATTAATACCTACCTTTTGTGTAGAAATTTGGATAGAAGTAATAAAACAACATTTTTACGAGTTAAATAATATTTAAAGATTAAAATGATCACGATCAATTGGAAGACTACTAAGTTGTAAACTATTAAAGGTGTGATGCTGAAAAAGTAAAGTGATTTTAATGGTAGATTTAAGCATTTTTATTAACAATTAACTGAATAATGCATGATTGCGTTCAACATACTAATAAAACAATTTTGTTTAATATTAACTTATACCAAATTTAGATGTAGTATTTATAAATGTTTCACAAAAAATGTAGTTATGAATAAATTATGGGGTATAGACTGTAGGCTCTAATAGTTTTAACTTGTCATTATAGAAAAGTTTTGGATTCGTAAACATTGAAATTGAGATATTAACCAAATCTAAAATTACGATGATAAAGATGCAATTCTGTCTGGGTGTCTGTATTAAACTACTAAAGCGATTTTCCTCAAACTTGGACTTTAAGGTTTTAATTAATTCTTTTTCAAAAATCCGTTAACTTAAAAAAATATTTCGTAAATTCACTACAAAATATATTCGCACATTGATTTTTCGTTTAAAATACGAAAGTTTGTAAAATAAATCAATTTTTCGTAGCTAACATGGAGGACAAAAGATTCAGAACTACGAAAAATTTTAAAAATTTATGAAAGCACATTATTGTAACTCTTTTTCATACAAGTATTTTTATATTTAGTGATCTGTACAAACAAATTGTAAACTCTACTCAATATATCTTTTTACAGGTAAAGGAGTAATACACATATTTAGTTTGCGAATATTTTTACCAATGATTTTAAAAACTACTAAAAATGCATTTCTGTCATTTTAATGGAAAGTTATGGAAAAATAAATAAATTCAAAGGGTAATTTAAACCGATAATAAATAATAATAAAGCGATAATAAATCACATTCTGGTGCTAGAAAGATAGAACCATTCCACTTAGGCGATGTAGATTAATAATTCTGCCTAAGACTTGGCCCAACAAATCAGCTGGATTTGATGTCCTCACAGTCAAATAATTGGGAACTGAAACTGGCAGACGATGAATTGAGTAAAGTAGTAAAGTATGCTTGGAACCTCAATATTACTTCCCCGGTCCTTAAGAAACGCAACACTTTAAACCAAACTGTTAATGTCTGAAACCATTCTTCAACAACCTGATAGATCCATTCAGTGTGACCTTAGACCAAGAAAATTCAACGAATACCAAGTTTTCACACTACGCCAAATCTTACTAACGGTAATTGCCATAGAACTGGTTTGACTTATAGTGATAAAATTTTTTAATTAAGTGGTAATAGCTATGTAATATAAATAATATTGCATATAAAAATTTTCAAAAAAAAATATTTTTCGCATTATTGACAAAAAAAAAAATTATATTGAATATTTAATAACGGGCAACCCAATTTTTTGTCAAAAAAAAACTTAAAAAATGTATGTACAATAAATTATATTTTCTAATTTAAAAAAAGAATTGTACTTTGATGATACGTTTACATCAAATGGCATCTTCAGTTTTAAGTCGAGACTTCTTTTTTGGGCAATTTACGCCAACTCTTCCCCAATTTTTCAGATTTGTCTTCATCTGTTATTGGCCAAGTACTTCTAGGTCAGCCCACTCGTCCGCTTGAATACGTGAGAGGGTTCCATTTCATCGATTGACTTGCAATGTACTTAGAAGTTACTTTTTGGAAGCGTGGCTGCTCTACTGCCACTTATGTAACGTCTTCGCATGATAGATTCAACGGATCTTATCGTTAGAAATTTGGTTGAAAGTCAGTCTTTGCTGTTGATATCTAGTGCGTTTCCATTGTCAGTAGGGACAATTCTCGCAAAATATATATGGATATAGATTTGTAAACACGCATCTAACTACCAAAAACCTATCAATTTTTTAATACTTCTTTATCTACTAAAGGAGTCTAACGGGGTAGACAAGTTAATGACATTAATATTGACTTTTTAAAGGCATTTAACAGAGTCCAGCAGGATGTGTATTGATAAAGAATTTGAAGCCGCTAGAATTTCACTTAAGCCTTTTGAAATGCACTGAGCAATATTTTAAAAAACGTACTCAGTATATATTAAAATTGATTCTTCCTCACCTTATGTTTTTTCTTTTCATTTACGATTTTCCACTTTTTATCAAATAGCTATCTGAAAACTTATGTCTGCGAAATATTGCGGATGATTCTAAAATATTTCGAAGCATAGATAATATTATAGATAATATTGTCAGATGGTGTCAACGTCTTAATGTTTCAAAGTGCAAGCAAATGGCGTACAAAAGATCCAGACAAATAATATTACACAGATAAAATAAAATAGGTAAGAGACTTTGGTGTTGTGTTCAATTAAATTAACCTCTTAGGTATAGAAACAGTGTCTTTTTTTTATTCCCGCTACTATGTACAATTTACGGAAAGAACGATCCCATATCCAGATCATGTATCATGTATAATTCAATATTGAACGTAATGAACTTGCATTGAAGTAGGTTAATTTTTAAAACCGCTTTAATTGAAGTTGCCTGTTAAATTTTGTTTTGTGTGTCATTTTTCAATTTGTAAATAACATTTGAACATATCCTTATTATTAAGCTCTTAAAGTATTTATTACCTATAAGTATTTCTTATATTATTCAATAAACTTAATCATTACTTTTTATAAGTTAATTTACTATTGTTCAAATAAAAATATAATATCGTGAGATAAAACCTAGATTGAATAAATAAATAAAATTATAAAATTCAGTTACAGTGCGATTGGGTAGACTGAGTTTGAATTGTATGCCGAATAAATTCTTGTTATAATGTAGCTAAATGTACACTTTAACAATGATTTCTAGTTGCATTCGATCGTACATTACAATAACACTAATCATTTGTCTATCTGTTCAAAAAAATATTGTTAAACCTTATTTAATGTTAACGTTAAGTCTTGCTGTTCTCTGTACAATTAAATTAAGTTTCATTCTATGTTTCCGAAGAATTTGTATTTGGATTGCGTTTCGAGTTTTGTTCAACGTATAACAATTCAATGAACCGATTGGCAGACGTAAATAAATTAATATGTGCGACGCAGAGCCCATTGAGCGACTCTATTAGAACAGACTTCTCTGTCTGGGGAATTCTCATAAACAGTCAACTCCAAGAACACTTGAACCTTTAAGGAATACCATAACCTATTCAATTTTCCATTTCATCCAGTCTATTTGCAACTGACCAAAAACAAATCAAAGCTACACATACCAATGTGCCTGTTTTAACATATTGAATTACTACCCAACATCAGAACTTTCATTATTCCATGGTAACATCGATTCCTCAATCGATGGTCAATTCACGATAAGAACCGATAACTGATTTACATAAAATTTAAAGAAGCCTTCATCATCATCAGCTAATATTAATTCAATTGCTATTATTATAATAGTGCAATTCCATTCCTTCACAAATTCTACTTCTATAGATACTTTGTTAACGATCGTTGACAGTCTTTTAAATACTTGAAATCTTAATAAAAATTATTGATTCTCTGCGGTAGATAGAGATATCTACAAAAAAAAAACTGGATTGACTGATTGATTCTGCGCTCAACAACTGTCAGGGTCAGCTCGTTTCAAGCTTATTTACATCCAGACATTTAGATTATTGATTTCAGACTTGAAGATATCTTAATTATTACGGCGCACAAGAACTCCTATACATACTATGGCAAAAGACTGACTCTTCAAGCCAGAGTCAGCTCGTTTCAGTAGCAAATTAAAATGCTTTCTATATTTATTCGAACATTAGCATTTGCATAAGTGCTGTGTATTTTATTAAAACTGCCTCAACTGATCGTAAATTTTCCTGGAAATTATTTTTTTTTTTTTGTTTTCACTGAACGGAGTTCTAGTCATCCTGGTTTGTTGATGGTTGTTGCAAACTTGATTCGTTGCGCGCGGAATTCGCCGCAAGTATCACACAGAAGACAGAAATATTTTTAACTCAACCCCTTTTTTTGTGGTTTTTTGTGCTGGTGCCTTAGAAAAGTAGCATACGAACGTATTTATTTGAAGAAAAAACCCAAGTCCGGTTTTATATTTTTGTGCTATTAATGTAAATAATGATGTGCAATTGTGATAGGGTGACCAATGTATGTGTTTTGGATATTAGGTTAATTTCTTTAAAAAACCAACAGGTAAATAGATAATTTTTTTTGAAAATTAGCTCTAGATCAACAATTCGAATATTGTCTATGTTTTTGAAATCTATAGCACCAAAGGATTTTTAAACTATCTGTAATATTTTGTAAACAAATAATCCCTATTATTAAAAACAACGATAGATATAGATATGGAAATGCTTATAAACTGTTTAAAAAAAAATTAAATACCTCGAAAATGGCACAAAGAATTTTGTGAGTACTAGTAGTAAGGTATTATAACTGATCTTATTTTGTTAGTTTTTTTACTGATGAACCAAAAAAGTCAACCAATTGCATATCAAAATTTAAAAAATAATTTTTTGAAAAATATCTCAAATTTTGTGTCCATTTTTACAATTTCTCACATTTTACAATTGAAAGCCGACAATTAAATCTTAGGCCAAAACTAAAACAAAATGATATGCTTGAAATATTCCATAATATTATGTTTCTAATAATAAGTAATTACTTTTCAAAAATATGGTCACCATAGCTTAAGATAGGTACGCTTATTTTTTTTTAAATAACGAGTGCACATAAATTGACTTATTCAATGCCTTTCTTTTATTTGTGTGATTTATATATGTATTCGTATATAAAAATTTAAAATGGAGTAAAACAAGCATTTTGATTTAATTTAAATTTTTTTGAGGTAAAGTTTTTTTTTTAATATTTGTTTAAGAACTGGATTCAACTAAATGAAGTAATTTCGTTGAATTATATTCATTATTAATTTTAATTATGCACAACCAATTGGAAAGCTGTTAAAAAACACGAAAATACATTTTAAAGTGATATTTTAGAAATCAAAATGTGATTTGAGAATAGGCCATTAAGAAATTAAATTTGTTGCTTAATTAATTGAAATTCAAATCGACTCGTTTAACATCAGATTGTTTTGAAAGTTCACTTTTTTCCTAAGTCATGTACAATGTACATGTGAAGGTACTTACAGTGATTTGTTGATGTTTCACTTGCAAATTGAATCGAAGCCTTTAGTTGCACAATTTTGAGAGTTTTGAAATTGCTTTAAATGTTCACACTATATACAAATGAACTAGGATTGATCCTACAATACCGATTTTTTTACACATTAAACTCAGGTTCGAATACAAGTCATAAAGGTAGGGCATAAGATAAGACAAGGTAAGTATATCAGGCAGATAGAAAAAAAAAACATTCTTCCAAAAGCATTGAACAAAAATGTTGTGGTGAAAATAACAATTTTTATTTAAATGTATCTGAACCAGATTTTATTGACTGGGGCCACAACCCTCCCATTTCCTTATTACCGGACCCTAGACTACACCTTTGGAGTTCGCCATGGTCGACCATAGGAACCGTAAACAGGCCTCTCGGTTTTGGATTGCTTTTTGTCTGAAGCCAACTTAATGCAGGTGTCGTTGCATTTGTTTGATCCAGTTTATTTTGCCCCTGATTTTTTCTGCGAAAGTATCGTCGGGTGGCATTACCTTTTGAACTGGGTTTTCATGGCATCTGCTTTACACATGACAGCAAAAGCTAGGAATTTTCTTGTTCTTCTTAAACTAAGAAGGCAGACGTGTAGTGAAAGCAAAATTGTCATCGGGATCACAAAAACTCGTTTCATTGATTGGGAAAAATTATTGATGATGCTTAATATGTAATCTTATTTGCTTATAAAATCTGAAACATTCGTTCATAGAACTGAGTCTTCAAATGACAACTTAAAGAAATAGTTTGTTTACAATTGATTTGCATAATAGGAACGTCTGTCATCTAATTTTGGGGAAAGAAAAACTCAAAAGCATTATGGTTTTATTTCATTTGAAAAAAAAATTACTTCTTACCTCGTATTACTTCTCCCTTCAATGCTTGAAATCAATGCAATTCAGGCATAGCCTTTTAAAAATTCGTTTCAGGTTTTTCAGAAATAAATTTTATCGTATGGCTGACTAAGGCAGTACCTCGCAATACAAAACTTTATTTTTACTATAAACCATTTCCGTATCCTCGGCATGTATTAATAAACATACATAATAAATATACGTTTTCAAGGGTTTTTCTCAGTGCAGTATTTCTGACAACACCTAAAAGTATGCTTCTTAATACTCCACAACAGAATGTTATTAAAATGTTACGAACACTGGGTGATTTATACACTGGAAAGGTTGTGTTACATTTTCAATTGGCTTTTATTAAATAATTAGTTCCCTTGTGTAGACATATGTATTATTATCAACTTACCGTTATCAGCTTACCACATCCCAGATCGCACTCATTAAGTGTACATTTAATGCTAGAATTGGGTTGAAACTTTGTATATGAAAACTATAGTGCTATCATGGTGGAAGTCGAATGGGGCGACATCTAAAGTGTGCCGGCAACCCTTACTCTTTTTTTTTGCGGAGAGCTTATGGAGGTTTTAAATGATATTTATTGATATTTTTTGGATGCAATAATCCAAAAAATTGTCTCCTCTTGCCTCTACCACCAATTTTCGATGCTTAAAGACTCCCCAAAACGAATTTTACACCTCAAATTTTGCAGCGACACCACAAGGGTCCGCGCAACCCTAAAAAAAACTCGCCATGATAGTAACTACTATAATTTATATACTTATACAAAGGTTGAAATCATTGAAGATAAGCCCAGAATTTACTGATAAAGGGGGTGGAATGTTTTCCTTTTTGCACTCACCTTGAAAAAAAAAACTAAAACATGTTGTTTTAAATTCCATTTTTTTATTCAAATAATACAAAAAAATAAATTCAAACACTTCATATTATTGTAATTATTATTAAAAGAATTTGAAAAATAACGAACAAACAAAAAAACTTAAAATATTACTGCAGTAGGTATTATAAAAACAACTTTAAACATCGCCTTCATCGCTATCTGCGGTGTTCGACGTTGCCTACTGAAGGTAACCATCGTAAAATGTTTCGTACTCTACGGGAATATATTTTGGAAATATCTTCAACTTCTTTTCGTTGATGACAACTTTTTGTTAATAAGATTTTTTGAACGGGAGCTCGACTACATCCTTCTTTTTGAGTCAAAAAGCTCCATCCACAAGTCCATCTATGAAAGTTGAAGCCATCACAACTTCTTTTTGTTCTTCGGTAAAACAGTATTTACTTAAGGCGAAAATTTCCTTTTAGAAAGATCTTTGGTGTTTTTTTTTTTATTGGCCACCAATCCTCGAAGTTAAGTATTTGAAGTATTTGTTCATTTATAATTGATCACACTTCGAATAATTTCTTCTTTTGATCTGGCGTATAAATCCGATCATACCTGTTATTTTTTAATTATAATAAAAAACCTTACTCAACCCACAAAATCATAAGTTTTTAACTTGAACTTTTTTTGAACTTTTAGAAAAGTATATGGAATAATGTGTAGGTATTTCACTTTTATAAAACCTTACTGAAGCACTTGTGAACAAAAATTAAGAATCTATCCATTCACTAGGAAAGTTCCTATTAAAAAGACCATAACCAACTAAGATATTGAAATAGATTTAAAAATAACAACCGGCAGCATTTGAAAATTTCAAACATTGAGTGGAAAAGGGAAAATTTTCCTCAAATGTTTTCTGTTTTCCACTCAGTGATTTTTTTTTTGCTCATTTTTTTAAAGCACAGAATTAATCAGAATGTTTTCCTTTTAAGGCTCATTAGATGCGCTATAGAAATATCTACACTTCTGCATTTTTAGTTCAATTTCACCAAATTGTGGAATGTTTCCTTTTTCTTCTCACCGATTCATCTCTAAATATACCTATGCCTTAATTGGCCAATTAAAAGTATGAATTTGGCTTTCTTCTTTTCAGGGATTTGTATAAAAAAAACTCTTCCCTAAAATCGATGGTTTGGTCACACTGAGCGACGAACAATAATAGTCAATAAATAATATTATTAAAGCTTATTTCCTTTTTTTTGATGTACCTATTTAAGTAGAAGGGAAAAAAGAAGATTCTAACAGTCAACTGACAAACTTCGTGTTTAAATAAATAAAATCAGTTCTAGAAAGTATAAGTTTGAAGAACATTGAACAGCTAATTAAATGGGATCCTTTGAAATAAAACACATAAACAGTGACAGGAAATGACATCCGATATAAATGCATTACTACGTAGTTCTTCAATTTTCAATCATGTAAACAACTTCGAAAAACGAACAAGGAAAAAATAATAATAACAATAACTAATCCTTATTAAATATAGCGTGTGTTCATAAAATAAATTGTTGTCCTTAAATAAAAACAACGCAACGTCACAAATGAATAACACCAGTAGCAAGAAGTCATGAACGTATGTACATTATGTACCTACATACCTTAAAGTAGAGACTATATACCTCTGTGTAAATATATGAAGATGACGTAAAAATAAGTGTCATGAAGGAAGAATCTAAAAATACCAAGATGAAAAAGCAAACAAAAGAAAAACAAAAAAAAAAAAACATGAAATGGTTCTTTGAAAAATATCGATTGAGAAAGTACCTGTTTGTTTAACATTACCTATATACCAACAATAAATTAAAATAAATGTTTTCTTGATCCTTTTTAGCCCCCGAAAAGAGAACAAAAATAATGTGTAATGGCGCTAAGCACATGTCGTTATAGTGAGCACTTTACGTAAAATTCCGTGCGCTGATGATGCTAAAAATATACATCCCAGGTTCCGCCAGGACAAAACAGAACAGGTGCTAATGAAATCCAATGGCGCTTTCGGTGCGTATATACGAATATTTGTATATAGGTTGGTATGGTAAACAACTTAGGAAAAAGGTGTCGATAATATGCCCAAATGGGATGCTAAGAAATCAAATAATGTGTTTTTAACATCACTGATGGATAAATAGGTACGTGCGTGGGTTTCCGTATTTGTTTTTTTTTTTTTTTTCAAAATGGAATGTAGTTACAATATTATTATGTTTGAAGTTTCAGTCTAAATATTTGAAAATGTCCTATTACTTTTTCATGAACACATGTATGCAGCTATGTAGATACTTACGATATTAATTTCAAAAACACAAACATTTTAAAACACATTTGTATGGTCAACGTTTTCCTATCCAACAAGGATTTATTTAAAATAGCAATTGTTTTGGTTTTGAAATTAATATTCAGACGTCGCTTATCTAAATAACATCTTCCTCTCAAGAAAATGGAAAACATTAAAAAAAAATAGTAAAATAAATCATTAGGTTGGTACATTACTACCTATTATTTAAAATTTAAAATTATTTATTATACTAAAAGCACTTAAAATTTAAAAACCAAAAAAAAAAATCAAATTTAAGCATTCTCAAAAGATTTACATATCACTAAAATTCCAAATAACCAAAACAATTTTTCAGCATAGGTATGCAAAATTATTTACGTTCTTCGGATATTATTAGGAATACAAGAATCTACTTTCAGTGGTAAGTCTCCACCTAGCTAGGTTTTATATTTTAAACGAAGAGAATTTATTGACATTCTAATCCAGCAGTTAATTAAAGTTATAAAATAATTCTATAATAATACCTAAGTATATGCAGTAGAAGGACCGATTCAAAAATTGATTTTTTGAATTCTTAGAGGTCCATCTAAAATATAAAAATTCGAAGCAAAAACTAAAATTCTTAAGAAATTGAATAATTGACTGAACTTGTGTTAGATAGTGATTTTACCAGCAGTTGTTACTTTTTTTCTTAAAAAATGATTTTTTTCTGAAATGTTCAAAATTGCATTAACTTCTAGAATTGTGTTGGTAGAGATGTGAAATTATTTGAAACAGCTTTTGGTTTGAAACACGAAAAAAACAACTACATACTTATAGAATATGTAGGTAGGTACCTACCTATATTTTTTTATACCTAATACCTTCAATGTTACATTTTAATCATCAGATTGATGCACGAATGCCAATTTAGAGGCAAAATGAAAACAAAAACAAATGCGCATTCATTATTAAAATGGGCTTTGGGTGTGATAGAATGTTATTTTTTAAATACCTAATTTTAAACTTTTTCTATACAAGCCTGAAAGCCAGAAACCAAAAAAAAATTAAAAAACACCTTTTAATTCCAACTAAACTAATGCGCTGTCCAAATTTGATTTTCATATCATACAATTGTACATATTTTATTGTAGCTTTTGTATTTAAAAAAATATTTTCGATTGGTGTTCACCACTAACTTGCTTCAAAATAAGTTCATAAAATCAGTATCAAAGAAAACGAATATCCATTCTATGTAGGTACCTACCTACATAGGTACTTAAATACCTACCTCCTTAAAATTATGAAACTGGACACAACGGAACCTATAGTAGATCAATACATTCATCCAGTTTTAAAAAGAATGCAATTTATTTCCAATAGCCAAATCAAATGTTTCATCTATATACCCAAACTTTAAGCGCAATGAATTAGTCTGAGTATTTTCTAGTTCACCAACATAAGCTAGCTTATTCGATTGCAATGGAAATAGAATCAAATATAAACAGAAAAATTGCTCATTGTCCTTTGTCCTACCAACTTGAGCAAACATCGACGTAACCTATGCTCAATCTCGAATCAGTACCTATATTCACTCAAACTTTGTTCCCCTTCAAATTAATGGAGAAAATAACTATAGCTAACTCTCTTACAAAAAATCCAACATGGAAGAATGTCTACAACTCTACACCAGGTGGTTTTCAACAAGAGTAAAAGGGATAACTATTGAATACGTCCTTGAGTCGTTATTCTACCATATGATGCGGCCATTACTTTAATTTTATCTCTTTCGCACATTTTCTCATTTTAGAATGGGTATAGCTACCTACCCCGTAAGGTTGTCATATGAAACTCAAAAAGTTGTTTTAGCACAATGACGACGACGACGCGACGAGATGTTAAACAAATCGATATCTACGTCAGTTTCTCGTTCTGCAAGTTTTGCATCACAGTTCCAGCATCCGCTCCACACACCGTTGCCATTGTTGTACATTCAATTCGGTGAGAAAGAGAGCAAGCCTTCCCACGACCCATGGTATGATGCGCGGTGGGCATGAGATGGCAATGTATCATTTATATCTTATAGCCTGAATAAGAGGTGAGCTCGGAATATTTTTTGTATGTAGGTATTTAGATCAGGTGAATTTCACAGCTATTTTTAATAGCGATTTTTTTTAGCAATTTCATTAATGATAATAAAATTCTTTTTTAGACAAAATTAAAAAATAATTAATGGGTAGTCAAATTAATTAGATTCTTTCGAAAGAACGGTATTGATGCAATTCGTAGGTATCCAATTGTTTTTTTGGCACCCACTATCACAGCAAGGTCGGGTAATAGTTATACCTAACCCTGATACTGGTGCAAAAAATCCCGCTTATTTCAGATATTTTTTTACTCCCTGATGAGTTTCAGCGCGGTCTTTACATTTAAACAAAAAAAAATGAATATTATATTCCTAATTTTCCATATTATACCTTGCTTATTAAAATTCAAGTGGAGTGCTGATGCACAATCTTTTCAAATGGGTTAACATTCCCCGTTAGTATTCCAACCAAGCCTGCTTAGCTGGTGACTGTCCAAAGACTTCTTGAAACCTAACAAGTGTTGAATATAACTATTGATTAACTTGTTTTCCACTCAGATTTTCCTTGTAGAAAATTCTGTTAGGGCCACTAAGTTGAAAACTGTGTGCGATAATATGGCTATCTGTCTCAGTGCCTGTGTTTATGAAGTTAAGGATGGTTCTACAACCGAAATGAACTCTTTCCACTGCTGGAGTCGTAGAGCACTGTTGGCCACCATTTCCTTATAGTATAGATCGAATGGGGGCATCTTTTACCAAAAATTCAACATCAGATGTAGAAATCTAATGATGCTTTCTTCTCCCATTCGTTCATGTTTTCTTTCCAGCTTAGTTTGCGGTCTATTATCAAACCCAGATATTTAGCCGCACCAGTTATATGGAGCGGTGTTGCAGCAACTTGTTTGCCCAGTTGCTGAGCTTGTTCAGACGCTCACAAAAAGCTGGGACAAATTAGGCCATTTTAACTATTCTATCTGCGTAAGCTATGACTGTGAAATAATTTGTATTCAGTATGTGATATCAAAACTATTTTAAAATATTGAAAAAAAATTCCTAAATCTTGTTCAAATTTTACTATAAAATCCGCAGTTGAAAGTGATTCACCATATCTTCAAAAACATAAGCCCATTGGTGTTGTTCTCCTTCAGACATTCTTGCCAAAGTTGGCAGTCGTTCTGTTCCGTTCATGGATTCCTTGGCATCGTTTCCGTCGTTGTATCGTTAGTCGTTATTATGGCCATTCATTTAGATTCATGTTTCAGGTTTTCTAGATACAGGTAGTGCTGAAGTACCTACCTACTTATAACCTACCAATATACCTACATATATATTTAAATTGAATCGAATTGAATTGCTGATGGACTTTATTGTGGTTTTATTGAGGGAATTTGCAATAAAAATTTGCATTAAATTTGATTTGCTGAACTTGCGGATTTTCTCTATTCCTTTTTGCATATAGGTTTTTTCTTTATGACTCAGAGAAAATCTTTCTTATATGAGCCTATCTATCGTTTGGATACAAATGTAAGCAAGATTATAGGTATCTCACTCCATGATATAGGTATCAAATTGAAATTGGGGAGTGGGCCACAGAATTTGCGTTGGTGGTGCTAGAGTGGCCCCAATTCAATTATGGAGCTTGTGTATTTTTAATTTGGTTACGATAATTACACAAATAAATCTTGATTGTGACACATTATAAGGCAAAATCCGAAAAGGGGACAAAAAATTATTAGAAATTCGATACTGTTTCAATACATAATGTCGGGGTTGGTTGTTTTTTTTTTGTCGCATACAAATATCCAAAACCCACTTAGTAGTTACATTTTGGATGGAGAATGGAGTGAGTAGATATAAAGTTATGCAAGGCTTGTCCTTAGGTAGGTATTATTTACTTTTATTTTATTCGGCTATTAGCAATAGATATAGGCTCTCTGAGTGTGTGTATAAATGTCATTGGCAGGGTCTAATTTTTATTACCAATAAATATGCCAACAGCATAATTTTGTATGCGTGTATGCGCTTAATGAAAAAGAATAAATTTGGCAAGTTAAATTCAGAGCTGAGCTGGTCAGGGTGGGCCTTGTTGTATTTTCGGTTAACAATTGTTTATTTTTTGGGGGAGTATATGCGTAAATCAAACTAATTTATTCCATAGAAGGCTTTTTGGGAATAATTAATAATTTCACATCGTCAAAGGGCCCACAAATTTGAATTCATAAATCAATATTATATTTATTTCCAAGCGCGACCAAACGTTAGCAGACTTTTATATAAAAAATAATTGTGTGATAATCTCATGAATAAAAGTTTTTCAAAAGTCTGAAACAACTACTACCTACTACTTGTTTCGAAAGTTTGGAATGGAAACCTGTAAAGTTGAAAGAAACACAAAGGCAAACGAAAGATCTGCGGATGTTGGAAAATAAAGTTTTCTAGCTTGAAAAATAATGGCAAAGAGTACCAATTCCGCAAACGTGACTCTTATCTGATGTGAAACATCTGAAAAAGTATTATGTCAGCTCTGTTGCAAAAGGTGAATCAGAAATTAAATATTTCCATTCTTGTAAAACAATTTGCTTTGGAACAAAATAATATTATAATGACATCAAAATTGTTGCATACATTTAGACGAAAAGTGTCTTCATTTTAAATTTAATTGCAGGTTTAATGAACATCTTACTCAAGACAGCCTATTCTCCGCTGTTAAACGAAGATAGGACAATATAATGACATAAATGGTCAAAGGGTCAACATTTTTGACTCCACCAAAAATATCGTCAGTATGATTTACTATCAAACGTTGACTTAGCTGGCAATTCAACACTGTTATATGTATACCTAATGATTATGAAAAAACATTAAAATGATATACCTACATATGTACGCATTAAGACTGTAGAGTAGGTGAATGCGTACAATATTGAATTTTATTACATCTATGATATGAATACAAGAACTCTGAAAACCGGTCAAAGAATGATGATACAGTACGAGGCAATCTATTTCTCTATTCAGACTCCTTTCAAACTTCAAACTGGAGGAAAAGATGTCTAGAAATCGAGATAATTTAAGACTCTATATTAGATTTTTTACGATTTATTATTATTTTTGTATCTAAATAATTTACAATTAAATTTATAAACTATTTCTAGTGAGAGCATTTAATTATTTTTTTCTTTTTAAAACACATGTCTACCTTTTAACTGTCTTTCGCATAGCTAAAATCCAACTCGACCTAAAAACTAAACAAAGTTCTGTTTTTGTCTCAATATCATTTTACCCTAAACATTAGCTACATCGCATTTTTTTAAATTCTGTCTAAAAACGACAAAGATAGAATTTTTCCGAGTTGGCTTGCATTGGTTTAGATTTTGTTTTCTGTCGGCTCAAAACTAAATTCTTGTAATTGTGATTATTTTCAGTTCGGTTTGAAAAAGAACTCGTTTCCAAAATTAAGAAATTAAAATAGTTAGAGTGGTAGTAGGCTAATTTTGCTTCAACTATTTTTTTTTCTAGTTCATTAAAACAAACCTTAAAAATTTCATTAAAACCTTTGAACAGTTTCAGAGGAACCAAATGTACATAATGTATGTACATATGTATAAATATACAAGTTGTATCAGTGTTTTATTAATTGAGTCAGTAGAAATTTCTGTCATGAACTAAGTTTTGAACCAATAAAACTGTAACACTTCCTTTTTTCAACGTTCTCATTTTTCGCTTGCTTATTGAATTTAGTTGTTTAATTTTGTTTATAAAATGAAAGTTCTTTTCAATACTTTGTACTTTTGGTAGTTAAACAAAAAAAATCCTAAATCCTAAGGGGCTGAAAACCCTTTACCACTTTTAAATTTATAATACTTTTTAACGGCTGTTAAAAGCTATTTGGAATCAATAATTAAGTCTATGGAGTTGTATGTATATATATGTGATTAATGGCGATAAAACTAAGCCTCGTTGTCAAAGATTCAGACCTAGTAAAAACCAATAACAAGTGTGACTTATTAGCAATAATTTGTGATGAGGAGTGAGTTAGAAACGGATTGACATCCCTGCCGACGTTGATATAAAAGTAGGTATATTTTTATTTTGGTGGGGAATGTAATAAATTTCAACATTAATAATTACTAGAAAACAAATTCGAAAATGGAATATCATTTAGAAGATCATAAAATGGGTAGCTATTGTCAGAAAGCTGAATATATTGAAGCTGCGAATGCATTTTTATGTCTGGTTTCTTTAGCAACACAAGACTGATTCGAACAATACCTAAATACCTACATCTTCTTATTTACTTACATTTATCTTGATGCCTTATCCTGCAAGAAGCATATAGTCTTGAAAACATTTCAAAGATCTTTTTGAATCTTCATTCCTTTCATCTTAGAGCCATTAGAATGATGGCCATCAAAATAAGTAGCCATTAGCCGCATATAGTTTTAGACAGGTAGCAAGGATATAAAAAATTTAATTTCTCTACTATAGGTATAATAATAATTAAACTCAAGACAGGGGTCCAATAGCATATAATTTGATCGATAACAAAAGCGATATGATCCCAAGCAAAACAAGTTCCAACCACAATATCTACTAAAGGCCTACTTCTCACTTAATTGAAAAATTTTAAAGCTCATTTTAATTCTACTATTGCCGCAAATAGTAACATAACGATAAGCTATCAAATAAAAAGTGATTATAATATCTTTGTTAATACATTTTTTTTTTTCTTTTGAAGTCCTTCTATACTTCTATATACCCACCTGATAGTCTGTCGAAACCCTTACCTATCTGCCGTGTGTTTGTATAAGCAGCATAGTGTCAAGTGTTATAATCTTTCACCGCAATGCATCAGCAAACAAAATAAGTATCTTCTCAATCCAGTTATAGACTCTTATATGAATTCAATATAAATGTTTATAAACGAATATTCTATAGTGCAGCAAAAGAAAACCTACAACAACAACATTGAAATGAAGTGGAAATTAAAAAGATGCACCGCCTCACATAAATAAAACTATCTTCCATCTTGTTCTTATTTCGTTCAAAAGATAAAACACAGAAAGCCCATTAAAAGTGTGGATATGGGTGCCTTGGAAATCAACAATCCGAAGTTGAGAAGACAAAAAATAAAAGACATACCTTACCTAGGTAGGTACAACAATAACAATAAGGAATCTTCTTCTCCTTATACATTTTCTTCGAGGGAAAAAGGAGGTGCATCATTTAGGTGAGGTAAGTATAGTGAGAGAGGATCTCCTCTTGATGTCGAACGCATATATGTAAGGTTCTTATTAAAGGTTCCTCCGTGATACCCATTGTTCGAGAAGATACAGCCTCTCTTGGTTATTTATATCGCAAGATTAATATTCATGTGATAACACAAAAAAAAGTATCTATATACAGACATGTCGGCTTTAGCTTACCTGGCGGATAATATATCTTTTTTGTGTGGCATGGGGTTTTCGGATATTCATTTCAGAGTTCAGATTCAGAGACAAAAAAAAAAAAAAAAAAAACAGGAATCGAACAAGAGAATCTCTTGCCATCGTGAATATGTGAGGGCCCTTACCTGTATCTCCCTCTGCTTTCCATACCCATTGGGTTTTTTTTTTCATTTTGCCTTCAAATTGGAGTTCGGTTGTGACAGCGGCAGCGGCGGCGTCTGAATTCATCTCCATGGCCTGGCCAGGTCATGTTAAAATATATTAACAAAAAATATATATTAACCTCCATCTTTGTTATGGGAACGAATGTGGCAATGTTCGGGGGGAAATTTATAGGACGTTTCTTGTTTTGGGTCTTTAGTCATGGTGATGTGGTTTCTTATTTTGAATTTCACATCCCGCGTTTTAAGAGGGATACCATGTGCCAGGATTTTCCATGATCTCTGATTTAGGAATATTCAAACTTTGTCATGTTTTCATTTTTACAAATAAGTGGTCTAGTTTGGAAGTTGTGAACCTGCGTCCATTTTCGAGGAACTGAAACTTAATAAAGGAAAAAATACGTCTATTGACTGCCAAGCTTTAATGAGAAGTAGAGTTATCGTTGAATTACATTTACTTGTATCTTATTCTTAATTAACGAAAGATTGTAATGACTTTGACTGATACGACTACTTTTAAACTTTTCTGTTTTTCGACACTTTTGTTATTCGCCTGGTTGACCTCAGAAAAAGACGGTAGGTCTCTTCAAATTTGATTTAAATACGAAAGAGGATACTATGAAGTTGTTTAAAATAACTTCCCTAGTCCATTTTTCATTCATTTCCTTTTTTATGTAGAAAGTTTAAAAAAATTTCCGAAAAATGTGAACCTTTTATACGATTTGGATAAAATATTCACACATGATAAAGGATTTTATAAGACTTCAACAGCATTTGAAAGTAAGGAGCAAACTTTGATATATTTACGTCATTGAGCTTATTGCATTAATTTTAAAAATTAAATTAAATTAATTTTTTTTTATGATAGAAATAAACAATCGACCAAAAAAATAGATGATATAGAATTTATTTTAAGGAACTTCGGAAAAACTAATAGGTATTGAATTTTGTTGAAAATATAATCCGTAAACTACTTACTCATACTTGAGTTATGTTATTGTTTGAGTTGGTTTGTGATATGGAATGCTTGATGGTAACCCTATAAAGTATTTGAATTCCATGAAATCTTAACTTGAAATCGATGTTTGCATTTTCGTAAAACAAACCAAATAAATAATTAAAAACCAACCATATAGCTTTTTTCAGGTAATTTTAAGTAGGTATTTGGTATGCTCATCAGTTCTTAGTATACCTTAAAATTATGGTCGGTCAGATTCTTTTTTTTTTATACAGAAATTCAGTCATAAATATCTGGCAAATTTTAACGACAAATGTAAGGAGCTGATTGTTTTTTTTCACTTGGCATTCTTTCAAATACATACATCGTTTAGATGTTTTACCTAATAAGACGTTTTTATATTGTATTTTGAACTGTAATTCCGAGCAATATGTATATTCTCTTTGCCTATAATAATTGCGTACACAAAAAACTAATATCAGGTATGCGTTCAAATTTATTTTGCTGAGTAAATACTTCAAATACTTGAATAACGTTCTCAAATATTCTTTTTTGACTTTGACTTGAAGTACTTTTTTCAACATTAATGAATATGTTCACTGTTCTAGAATCTTTTTTTTATTTTCGATTTTGTCAAATACGAATCATCTGATTGTTATGAAAATTTTGTATGCAAAAGCATCTAAAATTTTTATATTTAATAGATACTTAAGTTTTCAGAAAAAAAAATCTTTTAAGCTTCACATAAACAAATAATTATTTTTTAAAATTAAAATATTTTAAAAACGGCTCTTAACAAATTTTTCAAATTGTATTTTTAATACTTTCTTCAATAATTAAAAATTTTGAAAAACAGTTCTCAAAAACCTCATATTTATCGAAAGCAGCTTATTGTAAAACCACATTAAAATTTAAATTAAGACAATATTAGTGGTACCTCTCATACAAATTATATCAAAGTTTTTTTTTTCAAAAATCTCAAATTCTTCGTAAACATGTCCTAGATTTTTTAATTATAATAATTTTAATAGGGGCTTATAAGTTTCTAAATAATAATTAAAAATAAATATTCTCCATGTTTCAAGACTCTTTATAACCCTCTATTACCTCGTGCTGACTTAAAATACAATTTAAGATTATAAAACCTTATTTTTTGAGTAGATATTCTTTATCTACCAACCTAAACCTACATATGTTTTATTTTCAGTCATGTGGACAATTTATTCAAAGTTATTATAAACATTAGAACCAAACACATGTGTCCAATTTTTTAAAATCAATGCTAACAAAAAACCCCCATCAATTTGTTTCTAGATTAAAAATTTTATAAAAAAAATCGTCGGAAGGAGTCCATTGGGTGTTTGTTATTCAAGCTATTTCTGCTTGTAGAAAGTTCGTATATTGATCATTTGAATATTTTAGTCTCCCTTTTTTGTTGAAGAAAAAATGAATTTGTAAAGCGTCAAACTTTACCTACCAAACAAAGGGAATCTCCTTTAAATCAGGATGTTTAATCCTCATCCCAAATGCCAGAGAAAAAAAACGTGAATTCAAATTTTCGTAACGATTTTCGTCTGCATTTTTTTTAAGTTTTTTTTTTAGTAATATAAACTCATGGCAAGGTACAATTTCACGGTTCAACAAATACTCCTATTTAATTTGTTTCATCGTTGATGCACATCACAAAATATATACCAAAAGATTTTGTTCATAATATACATATACTCAGGATCATACCCCACATCCCACCATGATGAGGAGAAAGCTTAATTTATCCGCAATCTCTATTTTACATTATATACAGTGCACGTCCGATATATGTAACAAACATTTAACTATACAACACAGTTCAACCATTTTAGATGCTTCATTCTGTGGCATATTAATTTAGCTATGCGAATTAAGCCAGAACCCATTTACATACAAAACAAAAAAGTAATTTAATATCCATGCATGTCTGTGCATTTTTTACAGAGAACAATTAACAAAAAGTTAAAACAACCCCCTCAACATCATATCTCACAATATTTTGTTTTGTATTTTGTGTTTTATTTATACCAGGATCAGATTTAGTTGTGACTTGGCCTAGACTTCTTCTGTTTATTATGAAATAAGTTCCATAAGTTTGTCCTGACAATGTTTTCTTAGTTTTCTAAAATTTCCAATTCCATATCTTTCTAAATGAATAAAATAAAATAACTTCCTTTTATTAAAAAATAATGTTATTCCATTTTGGGAACTCCTAAAGGTTGAAATGTTGACTCTGCAGCCAATTACCCTATTCAGCTGAAAACCAGCCCTGTTTAAAGGGACACAAGCCCTCGACCCGACCCCATTCTACAGAACTAAGACAAAGCCACATTGAAATCGTTCAGTGCCTTTTGACATCGCAATATTTGCAACGGTATTTGGAAACCATAACTTATGCAATATAATTGCTTCTCGGACGATGTAATTTAAATTGTTTGTGCAGTGCGTCTCCTCATCCTGTTGGCATGGCCAAATTCGATTAAACTTGGCTGAATGCCATGGACGCGGACGCAACTAGGATTAAATTTTAAATTGAAGATTTTTGTTCCTGTTCAGAGGTTATGTTGTTTTTTTTTTTTTATTTATTAAAATTGCACATAAACAAAGCGGGGTTTGGTTTCTCGCCAGCTACCTATATATAATCTTGCTGACAGTAAACACAACAGAATTGTGTTCATGTTTTTTTTTTTATATTTTATTTTTGGTGTTCTGTTTAATTTGACATTTTTTTTTTAATAATTTCAAATCAAACCGAGACAGTTATGGACCCAAAGTCGATAGCCAGATGACAGTTTTATGGATGTTTACAGTAATAAATGTAATTTAGAAATTGTTATTTTTGAATCGGAGAGAAGGTAAAGAAACGATAGAGAAATAAACGATTTTGCTATTTCTTTTTCTCTGGTGCTCGAATCAGGGGAAAAATGTCGTCAGTCAGAGACGGAGTCGTTGTCGTTGTCGCATATCAAAAAAGTGTCATCCTTTCTCATTTCATTTTTACGAGCTATTTCAATATGTTCCGGTGGCCGGGGTTATCTCTGAAGTGAATACGGTAAAACGATGTGAAAGGCGGAATGTTTAGCTACTCTATGTTTGGTAATGTTTTGCAAAAGGGCTTCTGGTTTACATTTATTTTTTTTTTAATTTTATTTTTTAATCGCCAGAAGGATGTTGGCGCAGGAGAAAAAAAAAGAAAGTCAATAACAGAACAGACGTTTATGACATCTGTTTGAGTGGTTTTCTTATTGTTCAGTGTCGCAGAAATATCATACGATAGGTACCTTTTTGCTGATTTTGATGATATCTTGTGAATAGAAAAATAGCAAAATGGCATTTTTTTTAAACTGATGATGCTGTGAGTGTATAATGGCTTTTCATATTTTGATTTAATTTAAAGGGCACAGGTAGGTATGTATATGAATAAAAAAAATTAATAATGGGAGTGCCATGTGTTTAGAATGTTGTTGATATTGAATTTTATTGTTTTTTTTTTTATAGGTTCACGTACCTATGTATATGTAGGTACATAAATGGATAAATTGGTGGCTCGAGCAAATTTATCCATACCTACTCGTATGCTTTATTGAGATTGAGAACATATCATTTAAATTGTTTTGAGTATCTACAGAATTAAATTCATTTAAGGAATAAAATAATTGGACAGTATTCCTTGTTTTTAATGTTTTCTTTTCGAATGTATACATTTGATAAATATTTTAGTTACAAAGCTGCAACATAATTCAAAAGGACTAAGACTTTTTTTCAGAAACATTGGTAATGAAAGCTCGACAGTCTGTGAGCAGAATTATTTATTCAAAATTTAATCGTAATCCGAGTTAAATAACAATTACCTACTTTCAAGAATAGTAGCCCTTGGCGTAAAGATTAGTGCGTAGGACTCTCATACCAGATGTCTGGGTTCGAATCTTGTTCAACTAAAAACGACAATTTTTGAACGGGAGAATTGGACAATCTCTCTCTCATCTCCCACTCTCATCCTAGGCGTTCTGATCTGGTATACAATAATTGTAGGCTTCCTCCATTCTTTACTCGCACACAGGAATGGTTGAGAGTTGTAAGTCATTTAGGTCCTGGTTCTTCATGGACTGTTGTCTGTTGCACCACTCAATACATTTATTGAATTTATTTAAGGCACATAAGAAAATAAAAAAAATGATATTCAAATCCATAATTCGGTCACTGAATTTCTACTTTTCTACTCCTGTGCCAAAACAGAAATGAGGCATTTTTGGGCCAAGAAAATGATAAACATGATTGATATCAAAACTGTGAAGTTTTAGAAAAATCGTATTTGGGGATTTTGAAATATTTACTTTTAAAGTTCATATATAGTTTGGATACCTACACAAATTGGTTTATTCTAAGCAAAATAATATATCTTACATTTTCATAATATAAATGTGAATATATATTCTAAGAAGCGTACAACTTATACTCATATGTATTTGTTATCAAATAAAAGATGAATTAAAGGTTTTAGTTTTTTAAATAATCAATTAAAAGCAACAGTTTTTAAAGTAAATTTCTTTTTTTATTGATCAAAAAAATGTTTTTTTTTTTTGTTAATAGAATTCTTTTGGATCTCTGGTGAAAGATATTACATTAAGTGGACGGAAAATTTAATTGCAGTTGTCATTGCATTTTAAAATAGTTCACAACTGCATCAATACTACATCGTTGTCAGTTATTTTATAAATACTTTACATAAGCTGAAAAGCGTTGCTTAATGCAGTTCTATAGATGACCTGAAATTCTCATCAGAATATGCTAAAAACAAATCACAAAAAAAAAATTAAGAACGTTCTTTGAATTTATTTTATTTTAAAGAAAAAATTATACATTGTCAATTTTCGCTGACAAACAGAGGTTAACAGAGGTTGAAGAATCCATTCATAAGCTTAGTTCGCACTCCGATCAAATATTTTCACAAAATACACAATGAGCTTACTCACTTTGAAAACAAAAATGACATTACCTATTCAAAAAAAACTAATTCTTAGATACGGCCGTTTAAAGTTTTGGACTTACTTCTATTGTCGATAGCTGTTTAAAAAAAGATTTAAATGTGATATGGAAACTATGTAGAGGAGGTATCAAAACGTGGATTTTTGCAAAAGATGAGTAGGTAGTACATATTATATACTGGAACCTAGATGTCACCCTATAGCTCAAAAGTAGAATTTTTTCTGTAGTGCCAGTTTTGTTCTCAAGGTGGGATATGTATACCATTCTGCCCTCATTCCAATTTTGATTCATTTGAAACAATATTTTGTTGGAGTGAGAACAAAATGTATGTAGTTTTAAAAATATTATGTGTCAATTTCATATTATTTTGGACAAAGCTACTCTGTTCTTTCGTTGATGAGAAATTCAGTGCTTGAGAAATACTTAGTGTCCAATTATTTTGCAAGCCATTTCCCAGTGAAAAGATGCGAAAATACGAAAAATCAAAAAAAGTTTCTTAAAGGAACATACATAAGTCGTTATTAGTTGTTTTTGAAATAATTCTCCATAAATTGTGAAAACATATTTTTGTAAGATATCGGAAGTATCTTGTGTTATCATTGAAAGTCTTATAAATCTGAAAAAAAAAATTAAAGTAGCAAAGAAAATGATAGCCAAAAATTAAACTCCCAGATATCTGAAGGAAAAATTATTAATCGACTCAGAAAAAAGTTAAAAATGTATTGTGCTCTTTTTCAGGGTTGCACAATAATCCGAATTGGAATCTTAAATAAAATTATTTTTATAATATCTCAAAAAATCTATCTATATCTATATATCTATATCTATATACCTATATAAAAATCAATTGCTGTTTGTTAGTCTCGCTAAAACTCGAGAACAGCTAAACCGATTTAGCTAATTTTGGTTTTGAATTAATTGTGGAAGTCCAGGGATGGTTTAAAATAAAATGAATAAATATGAAAAAAAAATGCTAGGAAAATAGTAAAAACAACAATTTTGTTTTCCCATAGAAACTATTCAAACATTTGATGTTCGTCCTGTCGTTCAGAAATCAAATTAAATTTAAAATTGAAAGAACAGTTTAAAATAAATAACTAATTAGACCAGTTATATCTTTCTAACTACATATTAATTATCAGGAGGTAAAAACTGTACTTAATTTTGGTAACTGTCTATCAGATTATTTTTAGGTAATATGATTTCTGAACCATTATATTTGACATTTGACAATCAACAAATGTGTCGATCGATTTGTCTTAGGACAGTGAGTGCATCCTTTTACCATTGTGAGTGACGGTTACCGTTTGGTGAACCGATAAGTGAAAAATCTTTCCCTTTTTTACACAAATAAACACAAATAAAAAAATACAATCTAACTTTTTAAATGAAATCCCAGCAACTTAAAAAAGTGACGCTGCAAAGCGGGCAGGGGTCAGCTAGTAAAAAATAAAATGCTTGAAAAAGCTATTATCTAACAAACTGATAAAAAAAAATTCCACTAAGTAAGTTTGTCATTAGAAGATGCACTGAATGATGATGCACTGAATGAAGATGCTTGAATTGAGAAAAGACAAAATGTTATTGGAATGGGGTTCTATATCCCCGGGTCATGTGGGAGTGTCAAAAAGAAATGATATGAATATAATTTTGGGTTTAAGCAAAAGCATAACTTGATTTTTTAACTGTTTCCATTGTTTTTTTTCACCCAAGGGATATAGATTATAGACTCCCATTATATTTTTTTGTGTCACATCTCCAGCTAAAACTCTAGGTCCATCTTATGCAAAAGATCTTTATTTTACCGACTTTTGCAAACCTATAAGTTTTAATAGTATCTTTGTATTTCCTTTCCATTTGAATATTATGAAAAATGGTTTATACCTGAGAAAACAAATAGTGCTCCAAAGAATCACCATTTATATCTGTTTGAATCACTAAATATCATTTTAAATACATAGATCTCTAATCAAAACATATCAATTAAACCATCTATGAGCTATAGAATGTATGAGCATTTTTGTAGATATCATTGTTCAATATCATAAGATCACGTTCAAATTTCATTAAATATATCGTCGAATCGTTTAATTAAATTTCATTAATACGCGCAAAGATATAAGCTCCAGACGAGAAAAACAATGAAAGCCAAATGGATTATCTTTATTGAAAAGGCTTGCTAAAGTTATCCTCGGGTAGCTCTTTCATTGCCTCTATGGTGATATTCTTTATTGAGCACTACTTCAGCTTTCTTGGCACGTACTTAGGATTCATTCGTCCAATACACACATACAAATCTCAAATTCCTTACAACCATACTCGTATATACTCCTACCTAACTGAATACAGGATCTGCTTTTTTATTCTTATTAGAAAAGTTTACATACAGCAAACGGTGCCAGGAAGAGGCGGTTAGCATCTTTTACCAATAATATTTATCTTTTATTTACGTTTATATCATAATGGATATCCTTTTTCCCAAAAGCACAAACATAAGAAGCGTTCAAAGTTATATGTGTATCCTATGGACAAGTCCAGGGTATAGGGTAGAGGTGGGTTTCCGCAGTTGTTGTCATGTATAGTCTATGGAGTGATACATAGAGGGGCGAGAAGCAGTGTATCGGGAATGATAAAAAGGATGTAGTGTTGAAGATCAACGTGCCTATACAAAAGTTTTGCCAAAGTATTTTTAATATAAGAACGAATGACAAAATGCTATTGCCTCGTTTATGATGATAAATGCGTCAAAAAGGACAACCTGCATACAGAGAGATATCGAGAATCCTTGATGATGGGGAAAGATGGTAGGTATACAGTATTAGGGTGAAATGGAAGCTGTGCACAGGTTGTTCATATTATTTATATTTTAATATTATATGCTCGGAATAATAACATTATTCCACCGAGATCTATTTTGATACAAATGCATGCACACTGTTTGCATTTTTAAAGCAAACGCGGTTGGAAAAAATCCACCCTATGTTAATGTCTTCAACTACTACAGATATCAGGGGCTGTGACATCTGGTGTTGTCATTTTCTAAGCATGGAATTGGCTGATGCAAAAGAAATGAAATGAATTTCACCGATTTGTTAAGGAATATCAAGTCTTATGCAAAACTTATATAAATTATATTTCAATTACATGGGGTTCGTTTGAAGAATTTGTTGGAGATAAAAACATAAAATATGACTTCAATTTTCATCTAATTAAGACTTAAATGTATTTTTTTTCTTTTAACATAATCTCATGTTACAGTATCGAACTAGTTTCATTATATTTAATTTTTTACTTCAATTTACTCGTTGGTAATATTAAAAGGAGAAATGTCTTAAATCTCGTATAAAGGGTATCCGGTTGATTATTGTAAATCTTACTGTACTTGGCTATAGCAGGCCTTAAACAGTTGAATTTCCTTGTGGTCTCCTTAAAAAAATTTTTTGAAACAAATATTTAAGAAAATGTATTTAATTTTCATAAGAAAAGTTAGTAGTTTTGTTTGGTTTACAGTTTTTCCGTAAGGAAATCGGTTTTCCCGCAATTTATCAAACACGATATTTAAGCATTTTTGTCTGTCTGATATCGGTTTTTCATTCCTGAAAATTCTTCTTAATCAAAAAATCCATATGAAAATATTAAAAAAAGTTTGAAGTAGAACAAAAAGCTGAAATTCAAAAACTGGAAAAGTCGTGGGAACCTATAGGGGTTGACCCTGAACCTACATTGGGAGTTGACTATTGCGTCGTTTTAAGTTAAAAAAATTAATTATTGAAAATTTAATTATAGATTATGTATTATTCTTAAAATATAATATGTTGTTGTTTTTACTATATTGAATAAATTTAAATGTAGTTTTTTACAAAATAAGAAGAGCAAACTGAAATATTACAATAAAAACTACTGAACTAAGTATCTTGTTTTTATCGACAGAAAAAAAAAATGAAATCAATGAAAAGAAAAATTATTTATTTGTTAACTAATTGCGGACAAAATTTAAAAACTTCTTATTTTTTCTGTTTCCTTCTACTCAATTTCATTTTCTACTTTGCAAAAACAAACCAACAATTCACTGAAGTTTATCTTTAGCTTCTCTGGTAAAACCACCAAAAATTTATTAGGTAAACGCCTATTCATATACTCTGAAGTTCATTCATTTATTTTTCTATCAGCCACCAAATTTAATCAAAAAATGATTCTTTAAAAATGATCATTCTATAATTTGCTTTTAAAATCAAATGGTGTCGAATCAGATATTTTGACCAAGTATAAATAGTTACATTCTTTTCATACTTTGTTTTCAAAGCCTCATTTACAAATCCATGCGAAGTTTGTACATATATAAAAATGCTTTTTTTCGCAGTAGTGAAAAACTGTCAAAACTGCAACAAACACATTTATGTAAGTATCTGAAGTTTAAACACAACTAAAAGTTATTTTCAATATCTTAGTTCAGTACTAGTTTCTCAGTAGTTTTTTTTTTATTCCTTCTGCCAAGATCTCAAAATGTTCAATTTTAATGACTAAAATTATAGAGAATTGGTCAAATAGTAAAAAAAATAAATAATTGAACACCGTCTGAGCGTATACTTGTCCTTATTTCTCGAAATCCACCACTTGATTGGGGCCGCTTTATTCAAAATATTTTTTGGCGATTTAATACTGTTAGAATATATCCTATCAGGGAAAGTCCCTTACCTCAGGAGGTATCTATATATTTTTTATAGTTTTAAATTAATTTTAAAAAACATAATAGGTACATAAGTATATTCTTCATTCGATGTATAGGAAACAAATTCATAGGTAAATAACTTCATCACGGGTCAGAAATATTTTTTTTCAAGCCAAACTATTTTCTTACTAGAAATACGAAATGCTTAACTTTTTGTGGAAAACTAAATATTGCACTTTGAGTGAAGTTTTTTTCTCATTCGGCAATAACTAACTAAAATTTTTCATTTCTTATGGTCTTATGATCTTGGCTTAAAAGGTTTAGTTCAATACTAGAGTTAAAAATGGCTAAGATTTTTAAATTCCATTGTTTAAATTAGAAATCACTCTTTTATGGAGATTAAACATACCGTATAGGTGTTTTAAGCATAAGTATATGAAAATCTGAAATACTCATCTTTAAATGGGTATCAAAAGTCACTTTGAAAGCTTCACCATTTTCTTAAAAAAAAAACATTTTGAAAAATGTAAGTAAATTTTCTTATAAGGTTTTTTTAATTCTCTAGAGTTTAAATAAAAAAAAACATTGAATAAATAATATACAAATTCATGCGAACTTAAAAACAAAAACTTTAGGAAAAAATTAAAAAACGGTGTCTCTTTCACTTTTAAAGAGTATTTTGAAAAATTAAAATTTGGCTATTGAAAGTTGTTGAGTTAAGTATTATTTTTTTAACTCACCGAATTTATTTGATTATGCTAATTTCAAAAACCAAATTTTAATTTCAAAGTAACTTTTTAAAAAGTAATGGTGAACCTTTCGATATGACTCGATACCCATTTCAAAAGATTATATAGATTTTATAAAAGTATGCCGCAGAAAAATTGGCACACTCAGGCGTATACGTATTATTTTTCATCGATTATGGTCGACAAAAATATTAAGTAAAGCAAAATTAGAGTGAAGAACTCTTGACTACTTTAACTTTAACCTCATCTTAAAAACTACCTACAGAGAGTTTACTGAATTTTGAACATTAAAAATTATTGTTTTCGATTTCATTTAAAACTGTGTTTCCATAAATTTAAAAGGGTAATTTAATCTTCCCTACCCTCTTCCATTTTTTAAATAAAAAAGATCAACTTTTAGCGCGACAAAGTTATTATCTCCCTACCACCCTATACACCTTTACCTACCCACACTACTTGATACTTATACATTCTTCCATTATTTAACTTTAATTTATATTCTGCTCTGTTAAATCCAAATTTAACTATTTCAACCCTCCTGGCTCACACCTTACTTATATGTATGTATGTTTGTATCCATCCTTTGTGGACTTTTTTACATTCACTGTTTGTTTTCGCAAAGGGATGCTGTTTTGCAAACGTTAAAATGAAGGTTGAATGTAATCTCACTCCCCCTCTTTCCGAAAACTTGCCGAAGAAAAAAAAAAGAAAAATAAGAAAAAACGAATCCAAGGAGCCAACGTTGCAAATTTTAGTTGATTTAATAAAATTACACCCATGAGACTAATTTATTCACTTCCCAAACACCAGGTACACACTATACCTTCTATGCCATAGGGATTAGTCGTTGGTACATATACTTTGTTTCTTTTTTTCCCCTCTGTCTGTCTGCATAATGTCCATTATACCTACGCTCCCTGCCGATATTTTGTTTCGCTGTTGTTGTTTTTTTTTTCTACTTTCACTCAGTTTGATGTAAGGGTAGATTTTCTTCTACTCTGTAGCTATATACCCCCATTTCAAATATTTGCTGATATATTACATAAATGTTATTATGTATAAAATTAGGATCTACATTGCCATTATATACGAGTATTCCTATATTTCCTTTATGGTAAGGTGTTTCTCAATTGCCCAGAGTGGCATTTGTCACTTGATAAATGGAATTTTTCTTGGAATATTGATGGTTGACTAAAATGTATAGAATAAGGACGGCATTTTGTGTTGTGGGATTAAATTAATATTTGTGATTTGTTGTTTATGAGAACCTGTAATAGTACCTATAATTAAAAATAACGTGCCCTTGAGTTCAATTAAATATTCCTCTCATATACACATTATAAGAGCATTTGTAATCTGATTAATATCTTGTAAAGTTATTCAATTTTGCCAGTTAAATTATTTAATTTTAAATCTTAAAATAAATCTTAAATCTTTTAAACAAAAATAAAAACTCATAAATTCCAAAAACTAAAGACTGAAAACTTAGTTTAGTAATACTTTTATGCAAAGGTGGAGGAAGCAAGGAGACTTTAATTAATTTTTGACTCAAGAAAAAAATGTTTTCTTTAAAAATTAAAATAAAATTAAGATTGATCTGTCTTTTTAGGTTCCTAACTTGATTATAAAAAGTCAAATCTTAATGATTGAGATCAATTAATAATTCAAGAGATTTATTTATTCCTTAAAAAATCCAAAATAATTAAAAAATCATCTTAAAATGATGTTTGAAGCAGAAACCAATTAAAAATTTATTAAACATTCAAAAGTTGTTAAAAAAATTCATAATTTTTTGTTAAAAATACTTTCAACATATTGTCCCACAATTTATTTTTCAACAATACCAAATTATGTCCTACAATCCTTTCAACCAATTTTAGCCAGGTTAAAAGGAATCGGAACGAAAAAAATGGACGTCTATGGAAAATTGTAATTGCGATGGCTTCAGAAATTATTTTGTAACTTTTCAACTTTATTATAACCTCATTAATTATGATTGGTAAAAAAATGATTTAAGCTGATATCAAATAATTTTTTATGAAGTTAGTCAGTTTTGATTTTTTCCATCCTTAATATAAATCAGAATCCGATATTTGGACATTTTACGAGGATGAAATTTATTTTGTAATAATTTTTTTTCCAGTTTTTAGCTGAAACTATAATAACTGGTCATTTTTTTATTGAAAATATTCAATTTTCTTCTAATATAAAAATGGTCTTCATCATATTGAATGGTAAATATTTTTTCCATTAGCTTTTTAAATAATAAATTTCAGCATTGATCACATTGTTTTAACTTGATTGTTGTCAATCACAATAAGGATGTCTATTCCTCGAAAATGACGCCAGAATATAACAGAAATTTTAAACTTTATTATTCGGCAAATCGTTGGCACTTAATCCCGTCAAAAACTGTTAACCAGATTATAGACCAGATTAGATTAATAGTTTGAAAGTAAACATAAAATTCGTAAGAAATTTTATACATCTACTTTCAGCACCCACAAAAAATGTAACTTCTGTCAAAAAATACAATTTAATTTGGATGTTATGTCCAACTTTTATAATAACACCAATGTAAACATTATGACGTTTAGGGCCTTACACGAACTCGAACATCTACTCTTATTACAACACAAAATCCAGTCAAAAACCAATCTGTTAAGCTTTAAAATCAAATATGGACAATGCCAAAATTACTGCATATTCCTATCAGATATTTAACCAAGTTTCAGAAGGAAAAGAGCATTTGAGAAATCCCTCCTTTGCTTGTGAATGCATATTTAAAGTTTTCTTAAAAACAATGAGTTCCATATTTTCCTTTAACTTTTTACATTAACTTTCAAGAACCTCAAGTAAGATGTTATATGGAAATTTGTAATAATTTGCGGTGGTTATCAATTTTCGTATAAAATACGGTATAAATAAAAACTCAAGTTCCTTGTATTAGTAATTAATTAATCAATTAATTAGGTATTTATTAATACAGCTCATACTAAAAATTAATAAGTAATAAATACTTTTAATACTAATAAGCCTTATTTAGGTTAATATAGTTTTTTTTGCTTAGTTTTAAATTAAAGTGATTACAAGATTAAATTGTTTGCTTTTTTTTTATTTCTCGCTTCTTATACGTAGATGAACAACACTTTTTGAAAATAATTCTTCTCCTTTCATAAAATACTGCTAATGAAATACACTTGTTATTTATATAAACATTCGAATAATGTACAATTTGTATTTTTTTCTACAAGTTTATCTTAAATGTATAATGGTTTATTTTATTTATTATATTTAATAAAGAATTACGTATTTTCAGTTTGAATGCAGAATTTGTTATAGACTCAGTTTAATTTATAATATAGTTTCATATTTTTGTTGTAATTATTATTTAAGTTGATGTAAATATGTGTATGTCTGTTATTTGTTTACTATTTAAAATTTCGAACTTGAAATTTGGATGGGATTTTTGTCGTCGAGTTCCTAATATTTTATGTTAAACTACTTTAAACCCTTTTAAAATAAATTTATTTCCAGATCTTATCACAGAATTATATATCAAAATCAATGTTATGATGATTTCAAAAATTAAAACAAAAATAAAATTTTAGATATTTAAACTTTTTAAGATAATTAGTTAGATTTTGTTTATATTAACTGTTATTTTTCATGGATATATATGTAGTTCACTTTTATTACTAAATTCTTTTTTGTATTTTTATTTGTGGTATGAGTATTTACGTATATATTTGATTTGGTTGGTTAAGAAGAATTTTCGAAATCATTTTATTTGAAGATTTTTAAATACTAACAGAATAAATTCTTATTAAAAAAAACAGTTAAATAAGCCATTGCTGAACTTTGTAAATTCAACGCAAAAGGTGTTTATTTAACAAATAATTTTCACTGAATAAATATTTCCTTATCAACATAAAACCAATTTATAAGTTAACGGTTTTTTTCAATTTTTCTTTATGAAATTTTCCCTGATTTATGCTTAGATTTCTGAAAATGCAAAAATATTGCGTTACAAAGTTTTGGTTGCAAAATTCAGAAAGCCTTTTCTGAAGATATATTAATTTGTTGATTATTCGTTGAGTGAATAATTTAGTTGTATTGGTGAATTTCCTTGAGAAAACAATTTTATTTGAATATTGTTGAAAATGGTACAGTAAATTATTTTATAAATTATTTTTAGCTGCTGAAATGATTGTTAAATAAATAATGTTGGTGTTAGTAAGATTTCTTTTTGTCAGAATTTTCAGATTTTTTTTCTATTCAATGATTGATTGACCCCCATTAAGCTCTAATACTTTATGACACATCTTAATGATTTTCTTGAATCTAGCTTATTTGTCTTCAGCAATTTTTGACTTCAGTAGTCATAGTTTTATTTAACATCTTTATCTATTTGCATACAGAGGAATAAGAAACTTTAAAAAATACATATGGAGCTTTTTTGATCGGATTGATTTGATGAAATATTTTATTGAAATTTATGAAATTCATGATATTTTATGAGGAATACGACTTAAAATATAAATAAACAATGGGAACATCATAATGTTTTGAGAGGATAAATTATAATAATTCAGGCACAGATAGAAAAAAGATTTCTTTTATCTGTGAAATTAATTCTTTCAATTCTAATTTTCAATTGGCACAGATGCTAAGTGCTCAGATAGTAATCGAAGTGTCCCAGGTTTAATGTTCAAAAATAAAAAAAAAGATAAAAAGTAGAGAAACTATATGCGAAACAAATAAATTAACTTTAGAGAATTTTTAGTTGATCAATTTTTTTGATCCTTTATTTTAATACGATATTCTTCTTGAATGAAATTCATAGCAAAATTGTTCTTTTTTTCTTATGGGTATTTTATGTTATTTCAAACCACGTTGGTCTCAGAATTTGACTTTTGGTCCTTGTCACATTAAGCCCCAAACTTTTATTTCTTGAAACAATAAATTAACTCTTGAAGGTAATAAACTTCTATCAGAACAACCCTTTACTTTTTAATGTTAAGATAAATATACTGGAGTACCTAGTTAGTGTTTCCATATCAAATTTATTAGATAAATATGCTGCTTATTAAAAAATATTTCCACTTAAGTTTTGAAATTCTTTTCTGCGGAGATAAAATTATTAGTTTTGTCAAGTTGACTCAGGTTTTCCGCTGTTACACCAATAGGATTCCATCTGTTAGTGTACCACATAAATATATTTAATTGAACATTTTTATGAATAGCTCTTTTATGGTTACCCAACTCTCATCCACCATTTCCATCCTTGTAAAGAATAAAAGTCCACCACCCTAAATATATTTTAAAATAGCAATTCCTCATTTGCTAGAAACTGATAAGGATTTTTTTCAAATGATATTTTATTATGAACATAAACATCTAAAAGATGATGTTTCACTTTTACAAAATTGAAATAAAAGCTTGAAAAAAAACGAGATTTTTGACAAGACTAAGTTTATAAAATTTTTACTTTGTCAATATTAGATAGAATTTCTAATAAAAACTTTCTTGAACTTATCTTGAACTTGGATTTATTAACGATTTTTATACTGACGAGCAAAGTTTGTCTCGCCAAAAGTCTTGGGACAATAATGAAAAATGTTGATTCCTGAACAAAACACGTATAAAGAAATGATTAAGGGCCATTTGCTGCAACGAATCCTAAATATATATGTCCAACCTAAGCGCTTATGTTCTACTTTTTTCCTCTGAGTAAACTGTCACCTAAGAGTTTATGTGGAACATAAGTATTTATGTTCTGTATCAGCAAATGGGCCTAAGAGTTCTAAATCACTACGCCCTCTTTTTCTTAATGAGCACCTGCATCACTAATTTTAATTATTTATTAATTCTATCCTAAAGGTTAACTCTCATTACTAGGTTAACTTTTTATAAAACCTACCAAAAAGGTCGATTTTATTTTTTGGACCGCAGTGGGATTTTTTTCCCTCAAAAGCTCTTTATATTCATTTTGGTATTCTTGCTGTTCAACTTAGAGCGAAGTATAATTTAGAAACTAACTCAAAAATAAACGGGTTCTCAATACATACATAAATCTAAAAATCATAGAAGTTATTTTTTAGAGTCCATATTACTACATGTAAACGAATTGGTCGTTTGTAGTTTTTAACAAGTTTTGAAGTAATAATCAGAGATAGTTAGAGGTAATATGCAAACCAGACAATCAGGACGATAAAACAATCTGTCACTTGGACGTATACGCATTTTTCATATTTTATTCAATTTTCAATAATTTTCTTCTTTTCTTTGTTTTTGTTTGTTGGTGTAAGGTTGGCTTTAATCAATCAAAATATATATCCTTTTATAATCTTCTAAATTATTGTTTGTTTTTTTTTTATTGCTAACAAAACTGTATATTTTTCAGGAACAAACTTTTTCACAACGATTCCCTTGAATTCCCTTAAATTAAATGTAATAGAATCGTAGATAATAAATTGTTTGGTAATATTTAAAAATTCAGTAGAGCAAAAAGCTTAAAAGAACGGCTACTTATAATAGGTACAGATAATAACTTGTCCAAATACTTATCAAACAAAAATTTAAAAAAACTTTTCAAGCAACTTGGTATCTGTGCCACCAATGGTAATTGACAAATTGTAGGAATGTTAAAAACATACAATTATTTAACCTAAAATGAGAAATGTTAGAATATGAGGTATAATAAGGTTTAAATCAACTTTTATGATTCATTCCTTTTCGACTTGATTCAATGTACCTTCTAAGAAAAAGTGGCTTTGAATATCAATGTACTAAAAAATTGAATTTTGAATTTAATTTTAGTGTCAAAAAACGAAAAATGTTATCAGCGTTCAACTACTTCTTATTTAGTAATTTCTTGACCAATTTGGAATTTTATCAGTTTTGAAATGACGCGTATCTACATTATTTTTTTTAATATAAAGTTTCATGTGTGCAGTCAGTTGTTTTGTCTCCCAAGGACATTATTGTTTCTTTGAACTAACTCCATACCATAACTGATATCAATTTATTTCAAATTTTACCAAGATGTAGGTATCCCAAGGAATTCCCAACAAAAATTGTGTCTTTTCAAAAGCCTTATTCATTGTAATTCAAAGTCTTGCTAGGGGCAATACATAAATAGCAACCAATTTTTTTTCAAAAGCTTAAAACCAAAAACCATGGATTTTGAATAAATAAATTTAAAAACAAAATCAATTTAAAAAAAAAAATTAAAAAAAAGTAATAAAAAACAAATTTAGTTTAAGTATTTTTAAGTCTCAAATTTGCATTTTATTTTTGAAATAAGAAAATTATAAATATTTTTATTTCGATTATGTTTGTTTTTTCTTCGTCCTTTTTTATTTTAAACTACAATATTAAAGTATTCCATCTGTCAATAATATTATTAATATTAGTTTTAATATTAAATTATGATTATAAAAAATGTTTTACAGTTTGATAAAATTAAAAAAGAAAAACAATCAAAAACGTGAATGAAAAAGGAAAAATTATTAAAAATCAACATTGTAAACAGTAAAATTTTCTATAAATTTTTGTTATATAACAAATGAGGATGGCAAAATATTTTTTTATAATTTTAATTAAAACAGAATGATAAAATAATTTTAATAAACTTTTCTTTCTTTCTCTGTATAGGTATATTTATATAGAGGTATACATAATAACCAATTTGTTGAAAACTATATATTTATTTATAACAAAGTTTATATAAAAACATAATAAATCATAAACAGAAGTTGAATAATACATATTTAAAAAAAATATCACCTTTTTTTGTGTAGCACATTATTTACAAAAAAATAATGCACTTAAAGAAAAAAAATCAAATTAATTTTTGTAAAAAAAAGAAAATCAATATCGTGTACAATTTTTGTTTGTTCTGTTTTTTTTTTTGTTTTTGTGTTATAAATATATTTTATCGATTTAGTTTTTTTTTCATTATTTTAAGAATGTTGTTTTTTTTAATTTATTTTAATTTGGAGATAATAGTAACATGGTGTATATTAAATGTGTATTGTTTCATATTCTACGTATTTTGTTTAGGTTTTTTGTAGTCCTTTTATTTTGTTCTTTATATAATATATTCACTCAGTAAAATATATAATATATATTTTTATATATCTACAATAATATTTTGGCCTTATTATCTAATACGTATATGGGTTGATTTGGCTCTTAGAAAGCCTTTATTTTGTAGTTACGTTTTATTTTATTTTTATGTTTAAGACATTTTTTACATTTTATTTGTATTGCAATATTGTTTTTTTTTTTTACAATGTCAAAGCAATTGTAACGTTATATGTCTGTTGTTTTCATCAGTTTAACTAATTTTGTAACATTCACTGGCAATTTAACTCACTGTACGTTGTTTAGTTAAGGTAAATAGGTATGCAACACACCAGATTAAATTATTTAATTTTGCTTTTACGTTTTAAATATTTCTTGTTTGTTAAATAATACATTTATACATAAGATATACTATGTGTTTTTTTTTTATTATTATTATTTATATTTTATTTCACGAACTGACTTAGTCTGTAAAAAGTCATTAAACATAAAATTAATAACACAATCATATTATGGCAATCAATTATATTTAAAAATATGTACAATTTATTTAATTTAATAATTAATATATAAAGAAAAAATATTAATTTTAATATCGCCAATTTTCTTCTTTCGAAGTAGAAAAAAAAATAATTAAGTAAATTTTCTTAAAGAAACATAATAATTGTGTAATTTTATTTATATAAGGTTTCTTCGCAATATAAAGAATAAAAGAAAAATTTAATATAACTAAAATTTTATTTATATATTATATCAAAAACTAATTTTACCATTTTTTGTTTGTTTTTTTTTTTTTACCTATTACATATTAATTTAAGTTTTTATTCTTTACATTAATATTATATAATATACTGCAATTAATTTTATTTATAATCATTATAGTCTGTTCTTACGTAGATCTATTGCAGTCATTTCTTATAAACCTTATTTATTTTTTTTTATTAATTTTGCAAATTTAATTTATATTATTTATATTAATTCTTGCATATGCTGAAACATATTTTTTATTTTTTTTTTTAATTTAAATTTAAAATGTAGGTGGATTTATATTTAATAATATTTTAAGTTGGGTTTTTTTTAAGGGAGTATAATAGGAAGGGTGTTTGTGTTATTAACTTATTTATGTATTTACTTTACTAACTGCTTTTAACAGATCATGATTACTCTTGTCGAGCGCACTCATCATTCCTAAATTACTACCAATACCGCCAACTCCTCCACCCATACCAAGGCCTAATTTTGAGTCGTTTAAGCCCACAGGATGATGAAGATGGCCAGAAGAATTATGGGACACAATTGAATGTTGTTGATGATCTTGTTGTTTATTGGCATTGTGTTGGGCGGATTTCATTTCATTTTGAGCTTTCATTTTTTCTTGCTCTTCACGGTCACGTCGAGCCTGGAAACAAAAAAGAAACAAAATTAAAATTTAATTAACTATTTTTAAAAGATTAATTTAATAAATTTATAAAAAGAATGTATCATGTGTAAAATGTATCACAACCTTAGCTATTTCATCACATCACAGGACCTTCTTTTTGTGATCGATGTTTTTTTTAATAAGAACTAAAAATTTGGAGTCGTAAAAAGAGCTATTATTTGTACCTACTTAACTGGATTTTTCCTAATTCAATTTTTTCTTTGAATCTTTTGTCACAAGATCATATTAATTATTCTTTTTTCGAAATATTTGTTTTTAGCACTTTTTTTCAAAGACTTTATTTTTACTATGCGTGTTTTTTTCCATTTTTTTAGTACCAAAATATATAAGTTGGTTTATGGTTTTATAAGCAAAAACAATTTCTTAAATGTCATTTTGTCTACCTGTTTTTGAAACTTCGAATCCGATATAATGATAATACCGCAAATCTCGATTTTAAACATTTTTTTGAATATTGCAATAACTGAATAAAAATGAGATACCTATGTGTAGATCATGTTTGGTACAAATCTTTGATAAATTTCAATTTAATGGATGAACTTTGTGTTATATTTGTTCAGTTGATTAGAAAACTGAGCAATACTTTCTTAGTCGAAAGATGAACTGAACTGAGGGCAACAGTTTTGTTAATAAGATCATGTTAAGGATTACCTTAACCTAAATAAATAAATCATTATTTATTAGTCTTACTAAGCAATTGTTTCATTCTTTATGAATTCTGTTTGTTAACAAATCATCATCAAGTCAATTAAAATTGTTGTAAAGTCAACTTAATGTCAAAGAAAATCTTATGGACTTCCTTTATTTATTAGCATCCGGAATAATAATCGAATGAATGTATTCAACTTCACGCACATGTCACTTTAGATACCTCATACCTATAATTTGTCTTTTAAATGACATTGTACATACATATATACAAATGTGTATAATTATAATTATTAGTAATCAATGTGCAACTTCATCAGGTTCAGACTAACTTTCATAAGTAAATTTCCATCAATCTTTTGATGACGCATTTAAATGAGCACCGCTATATCCACATTGCAATTAAGATCTTATTTTGTTTTAATTTGTTGATCCCTTTTTTTTCAAAACAATGCGGTTAATCTTTTCTTTATCTGTTTTTAAAATACATATAGGCTCTCATCAACATATAAATTTTCATTTCATCGAGTAAAATAAAGAAATTACAATTATTTTTTTTTAAACAAATACAATAAATTCCAACTGATTTGGAAGTGAAGAAAAAAAAAAGAAATTTATTCGAATTAAAAAAAAAAAAATATTATATATAACTCACTTGCTCGTTGATCTCTTTTACGGCTCGCAGTTCCTTCTTTAATTTCATTCGCCGATTTTGGAACCAAATTTTTATCTGACGCTCAGTTAGGCAGAGTGCATGCGCAATTTCGATCCGTCGCCTTCGCGTTAAGTAATGATTAAAATGGAATTCCTTTTCCAATTCCAGGGTTTGGAATCGTGTGTAGGTTTGTCGACCTCGACGTCTCGGACAGCCGTTTGGACCTAAAACAAACAAAAAATGTTTTTAAAAAATCAGTTTGAATTAATCTGCAACAAAGAATTATGTTAATTTTATATACATAGGTATAATATAAGAGATTAAAAGTAATTTAAGATGGCCAGGATCATGTTTGACTCATTAAAATAAAAGAGGTCAGAAATTTTTTGTTTATAAATGCAATTCGGAAGCCTATAATAAAAATTTTTTGAGTTTCACTTGATTTAACGTTAAATTATGTAAATAGTCTACGGTTTCTTTAATTTCCAGTTAAATCCTTATCAGATATCATTACGTTTGGTTTTTAAGATGATTTTAACATTGAATGCGGTATGTGTTTTCTTTTACCTGATCGTGATGATTTACACAACTGACAGTTCACTCACTTTCTAGAGATAAAAAAAATATCAAAATATGTAATTCTTATCCAAGAATTTAACTTAGGTAGCTAGGTACTTCCTAAAAGCTATTGTCCTCTGCTTTGCTATTTTTTAGGGAAAACCGTTTCTGATTTCACCTTAGTTAGGTGCAATTAAACCATAAAAAGTAAGTGTGCATTTTTGTCTTTTTTATCTTGTCTATGGAACCGTCGTAAACAAACATCATTGTCACTGGAAAATCTTTGATTTCAAAACATAACCAGTATGAATTTTTAGAAATTGTATTTTTTCCTTTGAAACTTTTTGCGCGCTCAGTTGGTTTTTTAAATTTTACTTTTGAATACAAAACATAGGGAAAAAAACAATGCAAAGGTAAAACTAAGATTTATGACAAGTCATCAGAAACACCGGTAGTAAAGATTACCCTTTTGGTTCTGAGTTTTTTTTTTTTTTTTTTTGAAGAAAAAATACTAAAAAACCCACAATTAAAGGTGAACTAACTGGCAGACATACCTACACACACTAACCGGAAAATATGAATTTCTACGCCAACGCCGCGCCGCGCCATACCAGCCGCCGTGCTTCATAGTCGTACAATTGTGCAAAATTATTTTGTACTTTTCGTGACACTGGGTTTGTTTCTTTGTCTAACCATCAAGTAGGTAAAAGAATCCTTTTAGATATATATTTGCCTCCTGGTGTGAATGCGGTGAATGTCCTTTTAAAACAGTTGCATGTTGTTTGGAACAGAGGATATATTTCTGTGCATGTATCTGTATGAATGTTATGATGTGATGTTACCCTTTCATGTAATAACTTTCTATCGCGTTTTCTCTTTTTTGACATGTTTTTGGCAAACAAAAAAAAATATGAAAGGATATTTAATTTTTGTTCACTTTTCTGTTATTTAATTTGGCATGAAATTTTGTATAGATAGATACCTATTTTCATTGCAATAGAAATACAGAGTTTTATCCTTTTTTGTCAGTCTGAGGAACAAAAGAGGGAAAGTTTGCAGTTGAAAAAAAGAAGAGAAAGTTCTTTATTCCTGAGACCTGAATATCTTTCTGAATTTAACATGCAATTCATGAAATAAATTACATTTTTTACTATTTAATATTATTGTGCATAGAAAAAGTGATTTTTATTGAAGAATAGCTACATAGCGCTATAAATAGAAGGAACACAAATATCGTATTTTTTGATTCCAAAAAATTATGATTTAGATTAGACATAAAAGAGATTGAAGCAGCTATTTTTTTGACAAGATAGAAATCTGATGATTTTAATCATAACCAAAAAAAAGGTTTCCCTTTCCATTTTTGATTTCTTTTCAACCCAAATTGCTTAGTTGACCATTTTTCATTACGAAGATTTAACTAAAATTTTTGTTACAAAATTTGATTATTTAATATAAAATGCACTTTAGTAACCACACTTTTGGTTCAGTGTACGGCGTTTGTAAATCAGAAGAGGCCAACCACCAAAATTACCTTATACCATACATTTTATTTGTCAAGTTTCATCAAATCTCCAACCAATTCATATTGTCAATAAGAACATTAAAACCTCTCTTAGTTAATTGTTTTATAAAAAAAAAAACTAATTAGTAAATGTCTAATAAACCAACATATAGCTTTGTGGGTACTATGGTACTACAGATAAAAATAACGTATTTTGAGGTGAGCTCATTATAACAGCAATAATATATCAAAAACTTTACTGCATACAGTCGATAATATTCATTCACGGCGGGAAACATCTCAGAGGATTCGCACATTGGGAAATTTTGCAGAAAATTCTGATAAAAAATTGTAGGTAATGTAAATAAAAATAAAAATCAATTTAATTTTATTTTAATATATTTATTTTACCAATTATTATTTAATCAATATCTCAAAACGTCAATTGTTCTCAATTTGAATTTTCTCTCGTTGTTAAGGCATTTATTTTTTTATATAAAAAATGTTTTTTGGCAATTTTCTTAAATTTCAAAATTCTCAAACCTTATTTTTTTAACATTAAATCTAATTTAAATCATTTGGCGTGACTATAAAAAAATGAATGCAATTATTTTAACTCCAAAGTGAATGTAAATAATTTCAAAACTTCATAGGTATCAAGACAAAACTTTACCTATAATTAATTGACATTTTACTTTAAAATTAATTTTTTACATATCTATCTTATTTCTCAGAGATTATATAATCGTAACACGCTGCGTTGCTCTTAAATTTACAGAGGTGTTATTTAAAAAATTCTAACTTATCTCCTTATATATTAGGTTAGTCATTTATTTTTAAAGGCACGGTGGTAGTAGTAGGTATCATATGTACTTAAATTATTAGGTATACTTATTTATACATAAGTTGCCTACATAATAATAATCCTACAATCAAAAATATCTGTATTGCATGTGTCTATCTATTTCAATTTCAATAGCTTTACTTCTACAATTTACCTACTAAAGTTTTGTTGAACTTGCTCTCATTATGTTAAAATTAAAAAAAATATATATCAATATGAAGATACCTCAATCTACCTTGGATCTTACATAAATAAACCACTGGCAAAAAAAAATTACCACATAAACGAATTTAAATCTTCAGATATCTCAATAAAACAATAACCCGAAAAATATAAATATCATATTAATTCAACATTTTGCATACAAAAATAAAACGAAAACAAAGATGCTTAATTCGATGAATTGCAGATTAAAATCAAAAAATCACCATAAAAGAAAATTAATTCCCATTAAATAAAAAAAAAAAAAAACTACAAAATTCGATGAGGTTGCCCCATCCATTCACCATCTATCGATTTTTACTTCAAAATTCACATTCAACACACACATTTATGGCTGAGTATAAATCTAGCGCCATAGAAGTTCATTCTCCCCGCAAGCAAAAGGCACGGCATATAGAAATCCATCTCACTCTAACTGCTCTGCTATACCAAACATCACATAATCAGTCAGTCAACAAGAGGAGAGGAAATTAGAAAATCAAATATGGCTTCTTCGTCTTCATCACCATGGCAACCATTCTTGTTTTACACACACACACACACGTCCTCTTAGGCATACACACACCATTAACACCCATGAACTTTACACAAACTCTGCTTGTGAAGATTGATAATATGAAAGGGGAAAACTATGCATAGCAACGCATTCCATCGCATGCATTGCACTGAGATGCTCTTTTACCTTACAAATTTTCAACCAGACCGGTTGTTGTTGCTCTGTGGTGTGCGGCGATGATGGTGGGATTTCATGGTGGCCAGGCCACTTGTTTTTTTTTACACTAGTTTTGTGTTGTAGACAGTCAGAACCCAAAAATTGGTAAGGGAAGTTCAAACTGTTTGGTTTGTGCGCAGGCTCCTCCTCAATACCTACATTTCTTTTTTACCTATGATGCACATCCATCTACCTAAGTTCGTTATCTCCCCTTGTTGAACCTTTTTCTATATCCACCAGAAATGCCGTAATTGAAGAAAAAGAACTTCCATTTAAAAAAAAATATATAGATACCTAGTACCTACCAGCCATGATTATGTATGGAATTGAAAACAGGGAAAAAGAAAAGACATAAATCAACTTTATGACCATAAAAAAATGTATCTAGATGAGAGAATCTTCTTCAACTTGGTCGTTTTTATAGCTTTTTTTTAACTATTTAACACGATAGTTAAAGTAAATTTAACCACCGGATAATTACTCCCGAATTGTAGGTATGTTGCTCGTGCCATAAACCTCAGTAAGCTGTGTGTTGGTTGGTTGTAAAACCATGTCATGCCACTTGACGAGTGTCCTCCAAACATACTCTTAGGTATGTGAGTCTATCTATAGAAATAAACTATCGCTGTGGCGGTGTCGGCGCGCGGCGGTAGTTATAGCCTACTCAAATCCAAACTAAAAGTAGTTAATCCTCTCGTATAAAGTGAGGCCGTAAAAATGTTAAACAAAAAATGTGTCATTTAGTGCTATTTTGGGTGTTTAATTGGGTCAACAAGCGAGAATTCATATACTCACCAGAGAGAAGCAATTTGTTTGAATAGAAACAATTTGTCATTTGTTTGAGTCAATGAAAAAAAAAAAAATGTATTGCATAATTAAGTAATTATTGTCAGTGCTGTCGTCGCCACACGTCCTAATTATAATATACAAGCATGCCTACTATCCAATTCAATTTGTTATAGACATCCATATCATTTATTTAAAAATTAAAAAAAAAAAAAATAGAATTAGGTATCTAACACTCGATTTAACACACACCATAAGTATGCACATATTGGTATATACAATGGCCGCGCGAATAACAATTAATTGTAATAAAAATAATAACAATAAACTTTATTGAATAATAAAAATTATGATGATGATGCTATAAAATCCATAAAAACAATTCTAAATTTTAATAATGCGTTTATTAACATTAAGTCACGTTGCCATAAATAATAATTCAATTTTCAGTCAGTCAGTCAGACAGATACATATGTAGATTCTTTTGGTTTTCTCGAATCCATCTGCCTACCTCTATATACTTATTTCGTATCTTGTATCTATAGATGAATGATAAATTATAGAAAAATATAATTTCATAGGTATGGGAGAGGATTTTTTTTTAATCTGCTTTCTAGAAATATCCCATCAGTATAAAATTAGCTAATCAGAAGTTAATAAAGATATTTATATTTTTTTAATGAATTTTTCATGTTTCTAATTTAAAATTTTGAATGTAAAAAAGAAATATAGAAAATAATTTTTTGAAGTTGTTTGTTTAGATTTCGATTCTCGTTTTTTTTTATTATAATTTTGTTTGATGACGGTGCACATAACAAAGATTGCCTTGGGTTAATTGTATATTATGGACCCATTTGAATAAACATTTATGCAAAGTAGGACCTCTAGCTATGCAATTTGAAAGTTTATTTTCAAGTAGGTAGGTATAAGTATAAATATTTTGATGCGATTTATACGGTCACGTATTTAGATGATTTTAATATTTATAATAATGTGAATTAATCAATTTTTTAACCAGATGAATAAATGTTTTTCAATGATTTTACTAAAAAAAAAATAATAAGTATCAATATTTTACCAAAATAGTGCATTTATTTATTCAAAAATTATTTAAGTATCTATTTGAGCAAAGTGGAACGAAATGAAGGTACTTTAAAGCTGATGATCTAATTTAGCTGTTATAAAATCTAAATTTATTCTTTTTTGTGCAAATAAATTGGAATAAAATAAAAGTTGATTTCGTTTTTAAATAATTTATTGATGTATTTGTTTATGATATAAGTTATGTTCATTAAATAGATAAGTATAGCTAAGTTTGTTTTTGGAAAGTAATCTTATAAGGATGCCATTTAATTCTACATTGTAACTTGTGCATAAAATGTCCATATAGTTAGTCTTGTAAAATTTTCAAAACATTTTTTATTAAACCAATTTTTTTTCTAAAAATGTCTAAAAATTCTAAAAATGTCTTATTATGAAAACAAAGAAATTTCTAAAATAGCAGAAAACGGAAATAAAACTTTCATTGAGCGACGCACGCACAGTGGAACGAAAAACCTAAAAAAGTGGAAATTAGCCTCTGTATGTTTTAAATTAGTGAACAGATGTTGATGATTTCTTCATCATTTTATTTTTAATATTTTACAAGCTAGTGAATAAGGCTTTTAGAAAGAAATAAATTCAGTTAAATGTTCTTATGATTGTTTACGTTGCGTTCTGTTGGTAACTCTGGTAATCGTCAATTTATCAGTAAAACTCTAAAACTAAACCAAAACTCGAGTTTAAGATCGAAAATTTTATTTCTGAGGAGTTTTATAATTTCTCTGAAACAAATTGATTTTAAAAAATGTTAAACGTTATTGAAGTATTCAATAATTTAACAAAAACCAGCCTAAAGAAATGCTAATTTTTTTTAAAGATAGCATTTCCATACATTTTTCATTCAATACACGGGTAGGTACTTATAATCTTATTTTAAGGAAGTGGTACCGAATATTACTCAAAAAGAATTTCAGAGATCGCAAGTTAGGATTTGCAATATTGGAAAATTAAGGAACACAATTTTTTTTCATATGATTAAATATTGATTCAATTTTATTGTTACCAGAAATTTGTCTTTATCAAAATTCGGAAACGTTTTATTTTCTCAAGAAGTGAGTGTGGAATGCCAACCAAAGAAAAGCTGCAAGTGGTGCCAAGTTTGTGATAAATTTCTTGGAACTTGTACAAAATGTGTCTGCTCTCAAACTTTGTGATATACCCATTGAAAATACATTTAAGTGATATATATTATAAATTTTCTTATAATTATCTATTAAATAAATAATATTATCATGCTCATTAAAATGGTTTCATCTTTTCTTTAAATTTTTGTGGTATTCAATTTAAAATTTGATGCGAATTTTTTTTTAATGCCAAGACATTGTTTAAGAGAAACCAAATTAAACACAGTTGGGGAATAAATAATATTCCAATTTGGGATTTATGAAAGAAAGATATAAATGTTCTCTGGATGGACAAACCTGATGAATAAAATATGTGGTCATGGTTGTAGCCCATAAAAGCATGTCGCTCAATGTCCTCCTTTTCGTATTTTTCTTGCAATGCCTGAATCTCTGATAATCTAATTGACGAACCTTTATTTGGTAAATGAGAAACAAACAAACAAACAAAAATCTGCAGTTAGGTTCGTTATAAGTTACAAAAAAATATACAAATTAATCAATAAATTAAAAAAATTATTTAAGATAACAAAAATAAATATTAGAAAGTTAGATAATAAAAAAATGAAATAACTGACAGGTGATTGAGTCCACAAAATGTATAATCCATGGACTAGTTAACTTAGCAAAAATTTTAATTTTACCAAAATTTGGAATTCGGGTAACCGAAAATTAAGATTAGCTTGGATTCTTATTTTGAGAAAATAAATTGGTCAAAATTTAGGTTAAAGATTGTGATGATCGATTTATAATTGCACTTAAGACATATTATCACTGAAGATTGGAACAAAAGTAATTTGAATTTAATGCATGCTTAGCTTCATTTAACAAAATATTTAAGAATCAAAAAATAAATTGATGCTGTTTTTGGAAAACTTTTAAAAGTTTTATTATCATATTACCAATTAATTCGAAAATGTTTTCTTCTCAATAAAAATCAAGGCACGAACTTCTTTAAATTAATGACATGAAATAAGTCTAAGAACGTATAACAACAGATAAGCCAAAGGCGAAACTATCAAGACCAAGAAATTTCTTCAACACAACATACATTATGTGAAAAGAATTCCTGGAATATCCTGAAAAGCCAGACAAAAGTCAATTTTTGTCCGTCCCCCTACGAAACCCCTTTTCCATATTAAGGGCTTACAAAGAGCACAAACGCCACCATAAAACACCATTAAATCCATTAGACTATATAGCGAATGAACCATTTTAGTTGAATTGTTCTGTGTGCAAAAATACCTTCACTATTACAGAATATTATATCCCGACAAAGGCACACACGAAATAAAGACGACTACGACGGCAAATGAAAGTCCCTGAGTCCTTCTCCATGATATTCATACCACACATGATAGTGAGAATTTCCATGAAGAACTTTTGGTGAAATTCCTTGAATTTTTGGTTGAAATTTCTGTGTTGTGTGAAAGTTTTTGTATAGAAATGTAGGTTGATTTTGTTTATTTGGCGCTTTGTCGTCTTCCACTCGAGTTCAACAATGAAGATGGAAAATAAAAAAAAAGAACATACCTACAAGGATTTTGCTGATATCGCAAATTAGAAAACACAAAACCCATCTCTATGGCTGCTTTCCTTGTGTATACATAGGTAGAACATGTAGAAAGATATTTACACACCTCCTATGGAATATGTGTGTGGAAAGAATTCACAAAATATTCATCAGGTATATAAAATCGTACCTACCTCCATAGATATACTTAAAGAGAAGAAATGAGCATCCAATGCACCATAGACCACCATATAAGCTTTAGCTTTATTCAACAAATTTCAAAGCAGCAGGGTTGGATTTGTCAGGTTTAATTTTACAAGTTTTCCATTCAAGGGAACTTTTTGGTTATACAAGGACAGAATTTGTAGTGAAAATTTGTTTTCTTATACAAACTTTTAAGATGTTTTTTTTTTTGGATGGATAGCGGGCTTAAATGTAACAAATCCATTGATAATATATTGATTACATATCGTTTGTATCTATGTAATACAAGACGACATTTTATTTCGAATTAACACAAAATTAGTTGTAGTAAGAGGACTTTTATTTGCTGGGCTTGTGACCTTAAAATATTAATCCATAGATGAAGCATTGATTACATAACATCTCTAATAAATACAGAGGTGAAGGTTTAAAATATAACAAGTATTGTTGAAATAATAAGAATAAGACCGTTCAATACACACGTCAATATTTAAGACTTTAAACTGTATGCAGTCACTACAATATAGAAGGAAGATAATCTTTAGATGATGTACTTAGACAAAGGATGAATTTTAAATGAATATTTTTGTTACATATTTCTGTGTGGTTTTGTATTGAGTGCGTATTATTACACACGTTTGAACAAAGTCATATCAATCGTTGGTGGTTAGTTATTGTAATTTATAAGATCATGGAACTTTGCGGGACTATTAATATTATATATATACTGAAAGATTTAAATAATATTTAAACGATGCTAACTATTTTAAAACATTTAAATCATTTTATTTAATTTTTTGTAAGATGAAATCCGTCCCTGGATGCGCACCCAACATGCGATCCTAGTTGATTGTGAGAACGATGATGTTCTGACTACAAAACACATCCGTTTCTTGCATCGTGTAGAAAAGTTTTTTTTTTCATAATAATATTTTTTTTTTTGTTAGTATTCTGTTGACGTTTCATTATTGGAAGATACTTTTGCGCTATGTTAGAGAAGATATCCCTACTGTGGTGGTTGCATACACTTTTAGAATTCACAATTAGGTTTGCACACACCAAAAATCAACCACTTTTAGACGATGGCAGAATTTCTTTTATTTTTTGCTTAGCTAAGCTGTCACTGTAATCGTTACTTTAAAGTTAAGACAAAAAAAAATTGTGTATACAAATAAAAACCAATTGTGTTTAACTATATATAAGACCAACAAAAAAAAGTTAAACAACAATAATTCGTGCTTTCTTGTCAAAGTTTTTGTGTGAGAGATAATCCAAGTTTGATAAAATTCTTAGAGATATTTGTCTTTTCCCTTTCTTTTTGTATTTAAATAAAAGTTTTTCGTTCGGCCAATTAAAATAAATTCAATTTATTATTCGGAATAAATTTTATTAGATTTATGCGGTGCCACATTCGTTGGGTTGTTTCAGTTTTTCTTTTTTTTTTTTTTTTTTTTTTTTTTGTTGTTTGTCTTGTGTGTGTGGCTGTTTGTGTGTGGGAAGACAAGATATAAACGTGGTTATTAGATGGCAAAGATAACAAAGAATAAAAGACAATTTAAGCCATATTTTAAGATATTATGGGGACATTCAAATCGAGATTAATGTTTGTTTGAAGTTTATTTGGAATAAATTTATCGATTTTTTGGTGTATAAGTTTTTTTTTGTTAGTCGATGTTTCATGAATGGTTTGATTTCAATAACAATGAACTGGGAATTATATTTCTACCTACATATTTTTAGAATTGATTTTTTTTTTTAAACTTAGGTACATACATAAGAATTGGATTTATTTAATAGGTACCTATAGAACTTCTGAATGAAGAAGCAAGCTTGTGGACAAAATTGTTTATTTATTTAACATAATATTCACATAAGTTTTTATATCGCTTTGTTGGTTTAAGGGAATATTTGAAAATTGCGGTGGATTTTTTGTCAGTTTCAGCTTTTCAAAAAATATAGCATTTTGCTATTAGTGGTTAGGTTCAATCTTACATTTAAAATTACCGTGCTTTAGAACTTAAGAAACAAAATTAAATTCTAAAAGAAAAACTTGCCCGTCAATATCCCTATGTTTTGCCATATTTTATATTTCCTTCTTAATAAATAGATAGACTAAGGAGTATCTATTTGAATGGAAAAATAATCAATAGTTAAATTTAATGGGATGAAATAAAAATTACAAAAAAAATTATCATGTACCTACATACATATATGTAAATATGTTAAATTGGCATTTCATTTTAAAATAATATCACCATCCAACACCCACCAAAGCCATCTGTGTCCTTAAATCAACAGCAAAAAGTCGCTTTACCAAAATAAAAAACAAGAGCAAGGCGGCATTGATATAGGTATTCCGTCTGCTTTAAAGTAATCCCTAAAAATGAATAACAAAATGAATAAAACCTACCGAACAAAACATCAAGAATGTACCTACACCTTAGATATCTTTGCATCACACCTTTGAAATATACAAAATTTACGTAGATATTATATATCTCACCATCAACATCTTCTTTATTCTTTGTTCAATGGGTAGGTGTCGTATATACCTATATAATATAGATTTGGAAAAACAAGAAATGGCATTTACAAAATTACACCCAAGAGTAACATTTTGCACGCGAGAATTATTTAACAACAATTCATTGAATCGAAAAATTCGTATCCTTTATCTTTGATTAGAATGAATTTCTCCCAAGAGATATTATCCTTATACCTTCCTATACACATAGAATAAAAATGCCATTCTGGAGTATGGTGAAGGTGATGGCAATGAGGGAGTTGGTTAAGGTTTTATATTTTTTACTTATATATTGATACAGGGAGTAACAAAAATAACAAAAAAAAACAAGTTCAAAGAATAAAAGTCAAAATACCAAGGGCTTTAATATGTTCATAGGTATGCAAAATTCCACAAACATATACACACACATAGGTATACCTAGAACAATAGAAAAAATAAGGGCGTGCGCGAGAAGGATCATGGGCAATTAGCATTTCTTCCTGCATTTAATGGCAGTTGGCAGTATACCACCCTTGTTCCATTTCATGGCGATTATAGCATAAACAGATACTACTTCCCCCACAAAAACAAAAGAGGGTAGGTATGAAACAGAAAAGACTTATACAAATTTCATACAGAACCATGCCAAATGCAATATATTACCTTGATAAGGGGTCTGATTAAATTTAAATAAATTTAATAAACATAAATTGTATAAGCGGCAGCAGCTACCAAACAAAACCAAACGCAAACCAACCTTCGCCTTCGCCTTCTCCTCCACCCTCTCCACCTCTGCAACAACCCTTGGAATCCCCGAATTCAGCCTGCCACGCTGTTGTCTACCTCAAGCTTTATCTTTCTCATTTTGTCCATTAGACGACTAAAACAAAGCAAAAGCAAAAAAAAATCTTAGCGAAACATTTGTGCCTCCCATGGCACAAAGTAGATTAAAGGATCTCGAGGGGGTGAGATCTGTCGAATGGGGTGGTTCACAGCTGCTGCTTTTGTTTCAAAACACACAGTTCACCCTCAATTTCCATTGTCTATATTGGGCTTTTAATCTTGTGGGTGGTTTATGTGTCTTTTGGAGCTTGACAAACGCTGCTGTACTGGTGGAGGAGGAGTAGGGGTGGTATACCTAGCCCTAGAGCGAATAGGAAGTCTGCACAAGTTGAAACAAAAAATAAAATTACAAACGAATAAAAGAAAGTTTAACAAGTAGGTATACAATATACACAACAAACAAGGACCCTCTGCTCTGGTGCGCCATATAGATATGCGGATAGGACAAAAATGGCAGCTCACAATAGTAACATGGAGTGAAAGTGCAATAAATTTAGCACAGAAACTTTGTCCAGGGGGAGGAAGACTTTGTTTGGTCTTTTTGTTTGTTTGTCAGAAACAGCAGCGAGCTAGAGGATATAACTTTCATTTGTAATCTTAGAGATTAGTTGTTTCGATTTCCCATGCCACTGGCTGCTATATAGAAGGGGCAAAGAAGGCACATAAATTTAGCGCCTAATTTAATGTGGTTGATGGTGTCACAAGAATATTAAAATAATTGTATTTTTCCAAAACTTTGGTGAGAGGAAGAAAAATCGATCAAAAGACTGAACTTTGAGAAAAAAAATTGTTAACATTTGATTTTCTTTTCAAATATTTCTGTCCCCAAAAAAAAATCGGACGAATAATAGAATTGAGTTATGCTCGTAAAAAAAAACTTAACTTTTAGAAGGACAAGAGTTGGGTTCCTCTTTTTTTTTTTGTTTTTTTATTATTTTTTTTTTTTGAACTGAAAAATGCGTATTGAAATTGAAAAAGAACAATCAAATCGAAAAAAAGAATCAATGGTCCAGGTCCTCTCACAAGAATCGAGAGGAAAAACAACTGGACCATGTAAGATTGGACACAAAGTAGCACAATGTTCGTCCTTTTTCGTGTGAAGGTTTTCTTTACATACATACGGGTAACATACATACATATATACCTTCATACCATCATAATGGGTGGGTATATAGATTTTAAGAAAAAATATAAAGGGAGATATATAGGTATTAGCTTTTGATTCTTCTGCTGCATTGAGAGAGATAAAGTTTTTTTTTTCCTTCATCTTACTATGTAGAGTTTGAAAGAGGGCAGATGTCTGGAACGGCGCCAATTTTATGGATGAAAACAATTGTTAAAGAATCCAATTTGTTTTTAGATTATTTTATTTTTATTTTTTTTTGAATAGCGTAGGTATAATGTGATTGGCAGGTAATTTCAAATTATTTGCAAAATATATAACAGATGAAAATGTTTTGCAAGGTTTGATGGAGATACCTATCTAATAATCAAATTGAAATTTTCGGTGATTTAGTTTTTGCAGCAGGTGTTTGGATCATTTCAGTGTGTGAAAGTGAGATAAGGTGCAGGGAGAGTTTTGCTTCACATAATCAAAATTATTATTAAATTCTAGAATACCTTAAACTTTTCAGCAGAACTTTTGGACAGAAATGTAATTTTCAACTTCAATTTACAAAAATGTGTTAAATGAACGGAAATAATACGAAAAACAAAACATTTCTCATTTTTACCAATTTTTAAGTCCGACCGATAAATTCTTGAACTTCTCGATTTCGAAAATTTATAGCAAAATTATATAAAGCCATTTATTGACTTCCTAACAGTTTCATTTGAGTCTTGTTGTAAGATCTTATTTAATGTTAATTTTTTATTTAAATTGTCATAAGTTAACGTACAAACAAATACTGGATACAAATTTAATAAAATATTAGTTTAAATAAATTGCTTAGGTGTGCGTCCTAGTGTACAATGGTTTCGTTTGTCCGGAAAGGCCTTAATTATAAAAATAACGACTATAAAATCAATAAATTCATCAGGAATTATAATACAAACTATTAAGGTACTTAGTGGATGTATAGTTAAAGTAAAAAGCTGACATATAAATGATTATTGCAATAAAAACAAAATTGTACTTTTTTTCCCCAAAATAATCAGATAACGCAAATAATAGTTTTAAGAAAATTGAAATCTTAATTTCCACCAAATTTTTTAAAATTGTTAATATTGAAAAAAAACAAATTTTATTTACAGCACCTTGTAAGAAAAACCAAAAAAACAATTATGACTTTTAAAGTATTCCAAACTAAAAATAACAGTGGGTGCATAAGATACCTTTTTTTAAGTAAATAGCCTTCATGTTTTAATATATTGCTGCTTAAAACACTTTTGGGTGAACTAATTTAAATAATGGAAAAATTCGACATTTTCTTAACTATAAAAATAACCTGCAATAACAAAACTTATATATCGAAAATATAGCTTTTTATAGTTATTATAAAAATTGCTTCTCTGGACTTTTTATAGATGGGCAAATATACTATATCTATCGTAAAACCATTTTTATTTTCTGACGGTGTAAAGGATTATGATTAAAATTCAAAAAATAATTTTCTGATTTTTAAAAAAACATTTTTTTTTTTTAAATGGGTGAGTGCATTTTTTTGAAACATTATTTTTAAGTTATTTAATGCTTAAAAATTTTCCCACAACATTTGTTTTCTAAAAATACTTTAGAAATCTTAAAATCAAAAAAAAAATAAGAACTTCCGAAATTTTTTTCAAAAATTCATAGCTCAAGCTTTTATTTGGCTTGGTTTTGCAATTTAATATTTGATATTTTTCTCTAATGCCATTCTTGCTTTGCTACAAATTTCTTTTACTCCATTTCAAAAATCATATCACCAAATCGTTTTATTTTTAAACTTACAAATTGTTTATTCTCAATAAGCCTTCAATTATTTATTTGCACAAATACAATTTTCAGCGTGCGATATCTGACAATACAGAGGTAATTTTATTTAACATTTTATCATCTTCGTGTAGACTTTTTCATCTCTATGCAGATATCTATACAAGCTATAGTATATGTAGATACTCAAGTTCCTCATTGAAATCATTTCAATATGCCATCTAATGCCTATGTCAAAAATTCTTCGCATAAAAATGTCAAAACATGAATTTATATCCCATTTCTTGAGCAATTTCTATTCGTATATCGCTTAGATATCCACAGGGAACTACCGGGATAAAATGAATTACCCACTAACAAAAAAAAAATCAGCCATGAAAAAGAAAATGTTTCCATCTTTGAGGGTTGCTGGTATAGTCAGCTATAATGTCGTACATCACATATGTATCTATATTCTCGCTTTCACTTTCTATACAAAAAAAAAAAATGTGTTGTAGGTTGGTATATCTGTGTGTCTATAGCATCGGCGGCGGTGATTTTATTGAACGCATTATATGATTTTTTTTAAAGAAATTTATACAAAAAAAAAATTACCCGAGGGAGTTAGCATGGTTGTTTTGATATAAGTGTACATAAAACCCACCACTATCAAACGCACTTTTCTTTTCCGCAACGTAATCGATTTTATTTCAAATTTATACATTTCAACTGATATAGGTACATACACATTTTAGTTAGGTGGGTGGTGGATGTTGAACATGAAAGGGTGCAATTTTTTTGTGGATATAAACAACTCCTAAAAATTATACTATCCATTTTTCTGACCATTTTCCTATCAAATAACATGCGCATATTCTGGACTGTAACGAGCGAGTATCGAACTATAAAACAACAATAACTACTTACCCGTTAAAGGGATTCGATAGGAGATAAATAGCTAAAGGGGGTCTTTGAACCAATATTCTAATGAGACTAGGTTTACATCGATATACATTTTTTTCTTTTCGAGATAATTTAAAAAAAATTTATTTCTCAGTTCAGCAGAATTATAAAATTCCAAACTTTCAAACCGCAACGTATAGAAATGTCCAGGGAAAGGATTTTTTAAATACATTTTCATTGTTAACATTTTCAAGAGTTAACATAATTCATTTTCTCTAGCAAAAGCGATGTCGTAACTTTTACTTTGACGTGCACAAGGTGTGGCCTTACCTATATGCTATACCTACGTTTGATGGTATATCCTCTATTATGGCGGTTTTAAAAAAAAAAGTCATATCGTGATTACATTTTTATGTGACTGCAAAGTGAATTTGTTTACATTTCCTTAATTATTTTTATTGCAAGAGATGTACAAGTTTGTATACCTATAAAGGTATGATTTGGTACGTGGTTTAGTAGTTTGGCGACTTCCTGTAATTGGATGTCTAGATGATAAAGAAATCTATAATTTAAAAATGTTTTAGGTGTATTAATTGGTTGTACCTACACTTTTTCCAAATAGGGTTCAAAGATGCAACTATAATACTTATTTACATAAATCAGTAATTTGCCTTGGAAGTTAAGTGGAAGGCTTTTCGATAGGTGTCATAATAATAATGAATTAGCGGATTGATAAGGTTGATAAGGTTGCAGAAAGTCAAAATTAACTTTTCTTATATTGTTTTGCTGTAGAAAAATAATTGAATTATTATTATTTTTCCACAAATTCCCGTTGCAAGCCAAGAAAGAATAATGATTTTTCATTATTTTTCAAGTTAAATGTCTTAGTCGTAGTCATTTTTTCCAAGCCAATTGTCATTAGCTTTTAAGATGTTTCTTACCAAAAATGCTACTACTTGAATAGTCAAACTAATTATTTAAAATATTATTATAAACAATTAACGAAAAACTAAGGTAAAAAATTGAAAAACTCTACATTTTGACGTTTTTGATTAAATTGCTCAGAATTCTGCGGATCAATTTTTTTTTAAATGTTTAAACTGGGAAAATACAATCGAATCAACAAGTTCGTGACTTCGGCCACAATTTCTATTAGTTTCAGAAGAATTATTTTCTATTATGTAGGTATGGCGCCATTTATGATGAAAACGTTTCAATGATTTACCACCTGCGCATATCTAATGGCAGCTAAGTATCTATAATACAAAAAACGTGATAATAATGCATAGCCATTGTAACTACACTATCAAACGAAATCTTTATTGACAACACATTACGAGCATTAAAAACAACCATGACCTAAGAATGTAACGTGTGATTGCGTTTTAGAATTTTAAACATTCCAATTTTTACTTGGTACGTTTGGAGATCGGTCAAAAAATTGAACGGCGCCGGCTTATAAATTTCGTAATTCTGTTCTAATTTTAAATGAATAAATAATTAAAATTTAATATAGGAAGCATATCAAAATAGCAAAAGAAGCTTCCTGAAAGAGTTAAAAGCAGTTAAGAAGTAAATTGGCAGTTTGAATTCCCAACTGAATTGAAAGTATTTATATAATTTGAAAAAGAATGTTAAATACTAATAAAAGTCTTACTTTTTCATTCAAAGGTTTCTTTATTTCATTTTAAACAAAAAAAAAAAAAAAAAAAACACATCGTAAATCTTTCATATCAAATCTATTTTCCAACCATAAAAATGTCAAAATCACTTATGTAGGCGACAAAAGCTGGATACTTCAGAAGCAAATGTGTTAAAAGATAAAAATACAAAGCATTTGTGAAGAAAATCGCTCAGACACTTACCTATAATAATAAAGGTAGGTAAATAAAAATTCTTTATGCTATTTCAGGGCCACTGACTGAAGTTTTAATTTCATGTTAGCTAGACACATTTCACAATTTAAATTAGCTAATATAAATCAAAAACGCTACAAATTATTTTTTCAATGCCCTTTCAAACTCGCGCATAATTATCCCAAAACACTCCCTATAGCTATAACATTCCGGCATAAAATTATCAAAAACAAAAAAAAAAGATAAAACAACTGCAAAACACCTCCTTATCGCACTTAAATCAATAAAAAACAAAATAACTCAAAAGCTTATTTCTAAACAAAGCCGAAAAGAAAAAATGCAGGGTGTCTTTTTTTTTGTATATCTAATCACAACAAGAAAAACTGTATCTCGCCCTTCTTTACAATAGAAAAGACAATGGGCCTCTCTCATTCCGTTGCCGTTTTCCGTTTTGTAATAGTTTTTAGGTGGGCTACTTACTCACTGCCTACTTCCCTCTAAAAACTTCTCCATCCAAAACTATACATCTGTACATTCATGCTTCGTAACGGCTATAAAATTATAAATGAGATCATTTTTCGTGTGACCGCATGAGTCGTAAAATTTGTTTTTACGATCGTTTTTATGATCTATTTACGATTACGTTGCTTTTGTTGTCTTAAAACAACATTATTTGTTGATTGTTTTTTTTTTGTTGTTGCTGTTTTGTTTTATTTTTTAATTTTGCTTTTTGATTTTGCATTATTGTGTTTTGTTGTTGTTGTTTTGATGTAAGTAAGAGTGCGGTGATGGATAGGAGCTGATTTGTGTTCAATTGAACCTGTTATTGCAGATTTCTCTCTATCCTGTGTCTAATAATATCAGCAACTGGTTGCTACACAAATAAAAATGCTTTTATAATTTTCCAATGTAAGATTGATGATTGTCTACTCTTACGAGTTATGACTATAGTTTTGTATGTAGAAGCAGACTGGCATTATACAATTAGCTTGGATACTGATGTGTATTACTTTGCTACTAGCTGAAGTGATTCTATATTCACTTTTTCACAGGGATGGATTTTTTGTAGAACAAGCAGATGAAAAAATTTCAATTTCATATAATTTTTTTTATTCCATATAATATTTGTAATTTTTGAAAGTAAATGATTTTACCTATACAGTTTTTTTAAATTTATTTTTAAACATTTACTACCCACCTAAAAGAATCATAAAGCAGTTACAATTTCTAAGCAAATACAATTTTTCTGAAATTTATAAGCTCCAAAATGAAATTGGACTCAGAAATAGGATACTAAAAGCAGCTAAACGTTAGTAAAATGGTAAAACAAAGTACGATGGTTAAATTTGTTCTAAAAACAAACTCCCCTTTTTTAACATGCTTTAAGGAAGTATCATCCTAAAAATTACCTAGCAGCACATTCAGTCAAATTAAATTTAGGCAAAATAAAGACAATGTTTTAAATATGGCCAAAATATAAGAATATTTTCCAGTGTTGCCATCTGCCTGGAAGTATTTTTTGTTTGTAATAAAAGAAAACCGGAAAAATGTATTATTCTTGATTTTCTTATGCATAATATTGATCTAAGATTTTCGTTAAAGTAATTTGTTTTCTGTTTTTGATGTCTAGAGAGGACCATACACTTAGAAAAATTTTGTTCACTTTGGGGCATTTACAATTTTACATTCTCATGAAAATTTAAGCATTTATGTTCTATAAAACCAGAAGAGACATAGTACATTGTTTTTTTGAAAAATAAGTTTTTTCTTAAAACAGACCTTTTAATAAAGCTATTCAATAGAAAAACAGTAGGTGGCGCTCAAAAACATTTAAAAAAAAAAACTGCACATTCAATAATGGTGTTACAGATTTCGATTTCTTGCCTGGAAATTTGAGAATGCTCTATTATTCGTACTATCTGCAGAAGTTCCTGTACAATGCGCAAGATTGAACATCTAATATTTATAAAAATTTAAATCATCAGCAAATTAGTTTGGCGTAAATTTGCTTTTTTATTTTGCTGAAAATTACGAATGCACTTTTTTCCACCATTTCTATAGATGGGTATAAAAATTTTCGAGACTCATGAATTTTATGGGTACAATCAGGGTCTCATCAGGGCTCTTCAATTATATAAATCCGCTCGAGTTCAAAATATACCTTCATAACATGTTGTTGTTTTGATACTTCGTATAAAAAAACTGGACGATCTATCAGGGTGTGGTGTGTGATGATGCTTTTTTATGATCATTATTATAAACATATATGTATGGCTTGCCATCTGTACTTTAATAATAATTATTGAACTACATTTTTTTCCGATTTACTATGTTTTTTTTTAGCTGCAATTTGAATGCAGCAATTTGATAGTAGTGCAATAATAAATCTGTGGTTTATTTTTATATAGGTAGTGTGCTGCATATATAACTGATTAACCCCTCACATGGTTATAATCGTTTTATATGCAAAGATGCGGTGAATAGGCCATAATAAACTAAAGAAGTGAAATATATTTCAAATGCCATGTTGTTTTTTTTTTATTTTAAGACTATATGAATGCCATACAGACGGTATTATAGAAGAAAAAAAAGGGGTTTCAATCCGTGATGTATATAAGAAAACGTGTACTTTGCGACATGCCTTTTTATTACTTGTTATGTCTTATGTTTGCTGCGGGGGAAATAGGAAACCCGCGAGAATTTTACCCTCGTATTACACCCAAACGAACGTGTCATAATGATATTTTTGAAATCTGAACATTTTAGAGCATTGTTATTGAGGTTTGATGTTTGGGGAGGTTGTATATTCATATATAATGTGTAAAGAATATTGTTTTGACAGATGTTATCGCTAATAAGATAAATGTAGGTATGTCAAAAAATGAGTTCAGATTTAATATGAGATTCTAAGTTTTAAATGTATAGACCATTAACGATTAGAAAGCAAAAACTAAACTTTGGGAAATTAAGAGCCAGCCAAAAGAACAAAAACAAACCATAAAAACCGTTAGGTAAATGTAACTCGAAAATGTAGATAGACAATTATCGCTTAAGTTTTTTCGACCAGAACTCATGGTTTTCTTCTGCAGCAGTAATTGTTGGACATTGACACCCCTAAATGTTGAAAATTTTTGTTTATTTTAATTTTTTTTTCCGGCTTTTTTATAATGCTTTTTGTAAATTTGTTTAAAAAATTAAACTATTCTTTTTCTAATAACTCTTTGATAGAGCACAAACCGTTTCATGCAACATTTCCTAAGTGTAGCAATGTACCAACTCATGAAATTGGTACATTCTTCAATTTTCTTTTTTGCAGTTAAGATTTGAGGACCAAAAAAATTCAAAGTCAAGTCTGTTAAATTGTTTGCGATACACCCATCGGTTTTTTTCCTATTAGATTGACTGTATTCGTGCTACCTTTCTATATAATAGTAATAAGTTAAAATAAAATGCATTTCAAACATTATAAATAGAAATAAGCTGTCATCTTTCATAATTTTAATCTAAGTTCAAATGTAGGTTATCATCAAAGATAATCGCCAAGCCTTTAATTCCGCATAACTGCATATTCAGAGTTCAATGGCCGCATATTATATACAAACTTCGCAGTAAAAGATTGCATGCATCTTTTAATTTACCGACTTTTAAAGTGCTTATTTAATGTTCGCATTAAATTCCATTAATTGCATGTGATTTTAAATTTAATCATGCAAAATCACAGTAGCAAATGACTATTGCTTTTAAACACACATGCATCATATTTGCTGAGGAGGTAAGTAAAAACACTCTATAAGATTGTATGTAGAGGTACTTAATTTTTTTTTACGTACAATGTAGTCATTGTAATGATGAAATAATGAAAAAGCAGTAATTATGTGTAAAAAGAGCCACAGACATGCAATGTGCATGAATTAAATACCTCCAAAGTAAGTAAATCATTTAATGTTCAGCCATTACAGACCACACATTAGAAGCATTTTCCGCTAGATATACCTCCACTAACTAAAACTGTAATCCAATCAAAGTTATGTTTATTTTTTTTTTCTGATTTAATCCTTTTTGGGTTGAATTTCTATAAAAGGGTTGTTTTTTTTTTCTTTAACTTAGCTGGACGAAACGATGTTACTTTACTTACCACTTACCCCATCAACATAATCGTCAGAAAACCTTGGAATTTTATTTTTTTAAATTAAGGGATGGTAAATTTGCTCGCCGGCCATTTGAACCCTTCATGTTTATGTTAATGGCAAGGATTACCGTGATGCAGTGTTGGTATATCTTGGCTATTTATCTATATAGCGGTCGGTCGTCTATAAAGGTACAACAACCCCGAAAATGTAACTTCATCGAATCCACATTACATTATGGGTAGGTAGGTATGTTATTGCAAAAGAATAAAGAGGGAAAGCTTTGTTATATCTTTAACTTTGTTGATTGTAAACGTTTCACAAACATACAATAAAAGGGTGAATCAAAATATAAGACCATCAGCAACAACAACAAAAACACATATATCGGAAATTAAAATCCGTCTTATGGTCATAAATAACTTTTTAATACCACAAAGTATGCTTTGTTTGTATTTACTATCTCGGGATGCTCTCTCCTGCTCTCCCTTTCTCTGTCACTTGAGTCTTGACATCATAATAAATAAATTTCTTAGTATTTGTATAAGTAACCAAAAAAACAAACATGGAGCTAAAGCCTTTTTGTAAAGAAATACAATTGGACATGTTTGTACCAATGACCATGATGATGAGTATAACATTAATTATTTTCAATCGATATTGATACAAAAAGAAATGACAACATTCTTTTGAAGTTGTATGGCCATACTTTTCGGGTTAAAATAAAGATTTTTTTGATTTTTTGAAGGAACAAAAACTGCGGAGCTTTTATTAAATCGGCTTTTATCTTTTAATGGATTTTTGAGATAAAAGTGCATTATAAATAACACTTTAATTTAAATTTTTAAAAAATGGAACGTTTTTTTTAGTGTAAAGGGAACATAAACACTTTATTAACGTCGCTTAAGCAAGAAAATGTGATGCAATTCCGGAATGCATATGGAAGTAGAGGTGCATTATATTGTTCTTGAACTTGAAAGCATTGTTGAGAGTTACGAGTATGATCATTGATCATACAGATTTAAGTTTAAGTAATTTTGATATCACAAATTAATATAGAAGGATCAAATGCTGTAAGTAAGTAGTAACTGTTCCAAAAGAAAACTGTTTATAATTAATATATTTAGGGATGGCAAATGCATTATAGTAAAATAAACCATACAACATAATGGTCTCTAAATAATTTTGAAAACGAAACAATAAATCAAAACCATCAAAAATTATTTTATGCAAACTTTTGTACTCACTGCCTGAAATGTGGTTGAGGTTAGATACCTAATTTATTTTTGTTCCAATTTTTGAGATGCGTGCACTGTGTAATATGTAGGTACTTTTGGACAAATCTTGCAGGCAGCAAATCTCATTTTCTTCAATTGCTTGACAACATCAACATTTTTTAATTGCATTGAACCGGCTGATGTCAAACTCATGCAATAATGGCTGTGAATTTAACGCAGTCAAAACCTCAAGAACTTTAAGCTGTGATGCAATGTGCTCACCTTGTTTGTATTGCCATTTATTGTATCCTTTATAAAAATTATCGAAAATTTCGATTTACAAAAAAGAATTGCTGTATTGCACTTAGCTTAAAAAATTATATATTTATAAAAAAAGAGTCATTTATAAAATTTTTAAATCTGCAAAACTTGAAAAATATTTAAAACAAATGACATCACAAATAAAAGTACATTACAGAACAATTCACAACTCAGAAAAAAGAATTGATAATTAAATAATGACGATCCAATGCCAAGCCAATAAATTTAAACTATCGGCCATTTTTATAGAGCGATCAAAAAAATTTACTTCGTTGTTTAAATACGACTTTCTTTAAGAAATGTTATTGCTATTCTTCTATTTTATGTGGTTCTTTTCTCTCTAGGAAGCTCTTCCAAGGTTTTTAATTAATTACGCTTTGATAAGATATTATTTTTTTTAATTAAATCACAAAATAAAAAAATAATGCGTACGAAAAAGAAAGGATGTGTTTTAACTTCTTAGCTGGGGGAGTGTTATTTGAATTAAATAATTTCATAAATAAAACTCACCTATACAAATTTTTTTTTTTGTTGTCTTTTATCAACTTTATAATACTGAGTTATGGACCTCTTCAGTATCTATCAGACTTTTAAAAATGTTTCGATAGCAATTTCAAATTAAAATGTCCCCAAAAGGTGTCACTTACATACAAGAACTGGTTCTTATCCAACCAAAAACTATTTCTCAACTAAAAAATACGAACAAAAAATCCTCGCCTATAGAATAGAAAAAAATAGACTTTCCTTTTTTTGTATCGAACATAACGTGTGAAAAGGCATAAATGCAGGTAGATTATTTCTTAATATAAAACATGAATTTTCAAAAGGATTGCTTCGACGCGACGTCTACCTAAGAAGAGAAATTGTTTTTATTTTGTTTAAAAGAGTATCAACGAATTCTTGTTCTTTTTTTCTAGCAAAGAATTTATGTAAACTATAATACAATGAGGAGGGGTTCATAGTTGAAAAAAAAAAAATAAGAAAAAAATGTCACCATGGCTCATAAACAACGATTTTTCTTTTCATTTTTTTTTTCTTCTAAGCGCAGGTATAACTACAACAGAGATTTCTTTTTTTAAGATTAAAACTTTCACATTAACTCTTGTATACCTTATGTATATTTATTTGTTTAGAAAAACCTTAATAAATTCAAGGACACTATCTACAATAATTTAAAACAGAAAGACGCGATATTGGCGGAAGAAAGAGTTTTCTTTTTTTTAAATTTTTTTTTAAAAAAGAAAAGAACAATAGATCTAAATGAGAGGGTTGTTATGAACAGCAAAAAACAAAAAATCCCCGATTTCAAGGACTCAAACATCCTTGAAAAAACATATTTATTTTAAAATGTATTTTTAGAATAGAACAAAATAAATATATTCTTGTTATTCACGGATGTATTTTTAAATGAAACAAAAAAAATCAAGACAAAAGTCAGTTAATCACTTACCATTAAAATCTCCACAGACGACACGTTCGAAAGGGCTACCCATCCAATCTGGAAAATAAAAAAAAATATTACATATGAGTTTCATAAAAATCTTAAAAAAACCTACTTATTTTAAGTCAAATAAAAGATTAACATGGGTAAGGATTAGAAAATTTTTTTTTACACTCCATGCTTTTGAGGAACAATAAAATACAAAGTATAGTTTGACTGAACTAATTTCCTAATCAATGCTCATAGTTATGCTTGTAATAATGTACAGTATTTTGCCAAACTAAATTGAAATGAAAATCTGTTTTATGTTTTGTAACATCTACTTATTTTTTTTTATCTTTGATTTTAAATTACGTGCTAACTTACAAAACCATAATAACAAATCAGAATCAGATCAATCACACCACACGAAATAATAATATTTATAATAGAATTCTTTTTGAAAACACTTACAACAACAAAAAAAATTGTAGATATTTAAATGCCTTCACGGATTGATCATTGACCAATCAAATGGCAATTAATGAAGAAAAAAAAGTTCGTTTTGTGATTCAAATAAATAAACTAAGGTGGTGAGCTATTTTTTGATTTGTATACAAATTCATTTCGAAAGACTTTGTTATGTAGGTACATAGGTACGAATATACTTATTCATTTATGTAGAATCATAGAAAGAGCTATAGCTCCGTGTGAGCAGTTGATTGTTTTAGCTAGTAGACTTGAGTTTGTATGAATATGTAGCTACCTATTAATGTTATTTTGAATTCATTTATCTATATACAAATGAATAAAAAAAATTGATGTTTTGTTCAAAATATCCACTTATAAGACGATTGGCATTGTTATTTTATTGTTTAATGGCATCGTAAAAAAAATTATAAAAGAATTAATGAAACATAAAAGATATGTTATGATGAAATTAATTAATTTATGCGGTTGTTTTTTTTTTTGTTTCCATTCTACTGTGTTTTTTTTCTGACTCTATATTTTTGCCATGACATTTAAAAAAAGAGATATCTTATTTATTTCTTTTGAAATTTTCAACAGTTATTTAAAGTATACGTTTATTACATAAAATTGAATTATTTCAATGAAAATTAAAATTTCAATACAAATTCACAATAGTATATAATTTTAAATTATTGTGAATCAAGACTGATCCGTCACGTAGCCAGCCCTGATTCACAATTAGACAACGAAGACTCCTGGAAGTCAACGTGCGGAATGGTCATATGGACTTGTAAAGTAGATAAGGATGCACCCAGGGAAGAGTCTAGAGGCCTTTACTTTTTATTATAGTCTTTCGGTTAGAGGATAACTGACTGATGGAAAGAGAATCAGTTATTTCTTGCTGTCGATGAAGTTATCCACGAGGGAAATGGATACCGAATTGGTAATCAAATATCGTGTAAGCATAGAATAGATGAAATACCAGGAAAATACTGCCATCTTCAGTGATAGTTGAAAGGAAGGCTCTAAGGCAGTTCATCGCTTACATACTTTCTTTAACTGTTGAAGAATGTACTAGACGTTTGAGAGTAAGCTGGCGGAAGAGTGATCACGTGGACCAATCATAAACCGCGATACCTGATGTCGACGTTTTATGCAATTAATTAATTTGTGAAATTCGATTTTAGTTTAATATAAAATATTTAAGTTCTCAACACTAGAGGAAGAACTTGAAAAAATAATTATGAGTACACTAAGTGTACATACATCTTCTCACGGCTTTCCATCAACATGGCCTTTTAAGATACTTGGGTATATGTGTATAAAAATAAAATTAAACCAAAATAAATCATAATAAAATTAATAAAAGAAAAACACTGTCCAAAGTAATAAACCGACTTCAAGCTGAAAACGCACAGAACACTACAACTGCACTCATCAGTCCCGCCATCATCGCGCAACGCCATGAAAAAATAAACCACAAAAAAAAACACGCGAATTGTTTAACTATAATATAATAAAAATGTGCATCTATCTATTTTTTATGTTGGCGCTGATGTGCATTAGAGTGCAAATAAATTAAAATACTTTATTGAGCATTTGTGCGCATTTAAAGTGTGTCATCAGTGTTGCATGTTATTATTCTTCAATTTGTATTTAATTTTTTTTTTATTTTTGAATTTAATAAAATTGAAGAATTTCTACTTCAAACACACAGAGTGTATGGTTGTTGTCTTTTGCTTTATTAATTTAGCCATGGTTATTAATGTGATGTGTTTTTTTTTTTTTGTATCCTGTGTGTAGATAGCTATATAAATTGCAATGGACACTGCGCATAGACTGCATTTTATTTGCCAATGCATATAGATATAAGATCTTCTGGGAAATACAACATTTTCAAAGAAAATTCTGTACAATTTTAATTAAAAAAATGTAGAGTAGACAGATACGAGATAGATAGATATTTATTTTGTATATATGCGAGTATCTGCCAGAAAATATTTTACTCTTATTTCTATATTGTGTAAAAGAGAGAAAATAAGGAAAATCCTTCACATGCATGCAAAAGTGACTCCATATAAATTGACGTAAAAATGTGTCTATGAAAGGACATGCGCATATTGAAGTGCATCAATTTTACTTTAACGTTATATCTTTATACTTATGTATAGGTGCATTGCATGGAATTTTTTTTTAATGAAAAGTGACTAATGAATTTTAATTTATTTCTGGTTTACAATAATATACCCTTGTTGCCTTGTTAAATAAATTAGCGGTCAACATTGAGGGTGATTAAATTAGTCGCACAATTTGAATCTTCAATTATTCAAAACCACAAATTATTTCAATAACTGTGTATATTTTAATTCTTCACTAAAACATATTTTTTCCCAATACTTTTGTGGGAAAAAAAATGTATTCATTTACGATTGAAAAAGTCTCGTTGGATAACTTCGTTTTTCATACAAAGAAGGTAGCTGTGTTAACTTCAAGCTTCGCAAATCGCATAGTTTCCATACCGTGTTTATCGGCAATTTTTTAGTTAATAAAATTTGCAAACTTTCCTAATTTATGTTTAAACAGCAAAACTTTGCCGCCACACTTTGGTGTAGCAAATAAGTACCAAAGCTAAATTTTATTTCACTTTGAACTTAATATAATTTAAACTAATTATTTACATGAACAGGGAGATAACAAGGAGCAGCTAAAATAAAACGCCATGACAACAAGCGGCGAGATAACGAACAGTCCGATAGCGAAAAGAGTGGCTTATGTATGTTTTGTTTCAATTTTTTTTTTTGCAAATTACTATTTTTCAGATTTTTATTTCGTATTTCATCATTTCGAATTTCAAATTTTGCAAAATTACATTTCGTTTTAAATATGATATTTCGAAATTCGCCATGTCGCAATTTCGTTGGTGTTGGTTTTTTTTAAGTGACATTTTGCTTTGTTTTCTGCTATAAGATGAACGAGGCTGGGAATCGAACTCAGACCTCCGGCATGATAGTCCCACGCACGACGCTCTTTTCACTATGTCTTGGGCTACTATGTAATATGTAATAAATATCAAAAAAGCGTAAGGAAACTTTTGCGGAGTGATAGCTTTGCAGGTTGATAACAAAATAAATATTGCGATTTCGATAAAAATTTATGTAAGAAAAAAAATCTTCCAAAAAACTTGTTTTTTTTCTGTAATTTGAAGACATTTTTAAGATCTATATTTTTTCAAACTCAAAAATGGCGCTCTTTATCTTAAGCGCACAAGCATGCATATTCAATGAAATTAAAAGAAACAAGTTTCTTGAAGTCAGCTCTAAAGCTTACAACCTGAAGATACATTTTTATTTAATTTCTATAATTAAAACAAAATTCCACTTAATTATGACTTCATTAAAAAAAGAATACACCAAAGTTGTAAATTAAATATTTTTAAACTGTCAAATATTTTTGTTTACCAAGAAAAACTTAAATGAATTAAATCATCCGACACCGGTATTAACATTAACAAAAAAAAAACTATATGTATGCATAACTATAAGAGTCGACTCGCGAGACAATATAAATTATTAAAATATAAAATATTTATTTTTTTCTCTTTGTCATATTTTCCGTGTTGTAAATTTCCATGAGCACGAAATTTTGACATAAATCACTAACATAATTCATATGACTTGCTTCGAGTTCCCTATACCTACACTCGTTTCCATTGTATTAAATCTATATAAGCATCGAGTTAAGTTAAGCTCTTCTTTCTTTTTTTTTTTTTGTAAAAAGAAGCAGCATGGTGAACTAAGTTTAAACAATAAATTTAACTATGCGGTAAGATACGGAAAGTATCTGAAAACCGAAAGAAAAAAAATTATTAAAATACAACCATTCATGCTGGTATCTGACTCGACTGTCCATGTCCATTCACCCATGACCACTCCTATCATAAAGTGTTTTTTTTTTTTTGTTGACTAACAAGGAAATTCAAAATGTATAATTTTTTCTGTAAAATAGCTTGAGGGTGAGATGATTTTTTTAATAAATACTTTTTTTTTGTTTAAATGAGATTATTTATTACACTTTAAATATTCATTGATTGTCAAAATAAATTACAATTATTATCAATTTCTTATTTAAAAAAAAAAATCTAAATACAAAATTCAAGTTCAACATTTTAAACCTTAAACTGATAAAACAAAATATGTTTTCTACACACGATCCGTGATGCATGGACCAACCATTTTGATTTGATGGATCAATGATGGCAAAACAATGAATCAATCAAATTATCGTAAAAATGTAATAATAAAGTTACCAAAAAGGAAAAAAAAAAACGAAGAAATTGTTTATTTAATTGATTTTAATGGCGGTCATTAATCTTCTTTACTGCGCCTAGCCTTTTTCATTTTTTGAGTTGGTTTGCTTGTGAGTCGCTTATATGACTATCAAAAGGCTAAACGAGGAAGAGTTCGGAGAGGCAATCTTAATTGTCTCAAGGTCACATACGGTAGTTGTGTTGGACATATCTCTTTGAAGACAGGAAGAAAAAAAGTGATGAATCTGTACGAAGTTAAAGATAATAATCGATGAAGGAAAAAAAAAAGATCATAGAAACAAAAATTTCATCATGAGGAGATAGGAACGGTATATAACGGTGTGCCTGTGTATGTATAGAACCAGAAAAGTAATAAAATCCAACATAATGACTCATTAAAATTTATATTTCATTTTTTAATGAATTTATAAATGTTGTTATCTGTGCATACAGCAAACAAATGAGATAATGATTTGAATTTAGTTTGATTTTGCTACATATTATCTCTCGCTCTATTAAGTTTTTTTTTTTTTTTTAAATGTACCTACTTGTACATTTTTGAATTTGGTTTAGATTGTTTTTTATTTTAATTTAAATATTTCTGTTTAAGATTTTGCAATTTTTGACGTGAAAGTGTTTAAATTAATACTAATTTTATTGTCAACACATTATAAAGGTATAAATGATGATGATTTTTTGTTGTTTGAATATGGTTATTGGGAACTTAATTGATGATGCGATTATAGTTGCGGGACCGATGATCGCTAATGGCGTGTCCATCAGATAAGCTGGTAGTCATAAATTTATAAAAATCCATCGTCATGGGCTTAAAAAAAATTATCAAGTCGAATAGCAATATCAAAAAAATTAGGAGCCAGTTTCTTCGTGGTGGGCAAGGTTTCTAATACAAATGTCCAGATGTTCTTGTCAAATGATGCTTTTCATCAGCTGATTAGCTAGATCCATGTTTAATTACTCACACCTAAGGCACTCATAATAAATAATTGAAATATAGCCAAATGTGTAGAAAATATCTCTTAACTCAAGTTTAACCTCAAAAGCAGAAACTTTCCACTTGTGGTTTCTTAAATTGTCAACAGTAGATAAGAACTAAAAATAATTTTGGAAATTTAGATTTTCGATTTTTGTGAGAATTGACTTCAAGTTGAGTCAAAATCAGCTTTGGGTTATTAAAAAACCGTTGACATGATGTTTCATTGCAAATATTGACTTTTTGCTTAAAGGTAGTGAATCAGTTATTGGTTGGTGAAATCGACTTGAACGTTTTAAATATCTGTTCAATGACGAAGAATCTTGTGATTTCTGAGCGTTTCGATTGATTTTGTATGGAGCGAGAAGAAGAAGAAGCAGAACAAGAACAAGATGAAGAAAAAGAAAAAGAAGAAGAAGAAAGATTTTCATATTTGTATTTTGTGGCGATCAATATTTCTATGACCAAAGTTCCATCCATTTACCAAGTAGGTACAACAATACGTTTGAAGATTTTAGAATCTGTCAAGAACTTCGATCGCAAAGCATAAAAATAATTACCTATGGCATTTTTTCGCTGGCAAGAAGATAACTGGAGTCCGTAATGATTTAGAATAAAATCAGAAAAATGCAATACAAGAAAAAATAGGTGTTTGGAAAGTATAGAAAGGAATGTCAGGTTCAGGGGGCATGACCTGCTTTTGAAGCATGTCAGTGTGCTCGACAAAAAATAGGGTGGGTCGGATAAGAAACAAAAGAGAGAGGCAAAAGGGGCCACAGACGGAATATATCCACAAAGTAGATTACGTAGACATACATACGAGTATATATGGGTAATCCATTAACTTGCAGTCAAAAAGGATATTGATTTAAAGCCTTCTTTAATAATTATTCTAAAAAATATATGACAATACTTTATGAGTGATCATCAGTCTCATCAAATACCTTTTCATAGATGATCAGTTTCACTTTCTGAACAATAAAAAGATTGTTTTAATCAATATCTTTGAAAATTTTCCTATCCTTAAGAAATGCCTTAAAATTCTAAATTTTTTTCAAATTGTCATATTTCGAACTCTGCCATAATTCAGATTCATTTTTATAATAAAACTTTAATAAAATATTTATAACAAAAATATGTATTAAAAAAAAATGAAAAACTCAACTTACCCGTCAATGTCATCCACGGATACCTCGGTAGATCGGCAATACTTTGTCCTGCACCGGCTGTCGGCACCACACCCGATGATGGTTGTGTACATGCATTGCCCAATGAATCGACACCAATTGCCCCAGCAGATGCTGCAGACACAGCTGATGCCGCAGCCTGATGATAAAATTGTGCAAAACTTGATGCGCTCGCAGGTACGCTCATTGATTGATAGCTATTCATCATACTATCTGTGTACCTGTTAATTATTAAAGATAATAGACATCAATATTGCTCAGTAAATTATAATAAATTGTCTAAGTACTTCCGCGAAAAAAATAATGAAAATCTCAAAAACTTATATTATTCTGAATGAATGCATCAACACCATAATAATCACTTTGGGTATATAGTAAGTAAGTATACGTATAAAGCAAGACTGCTGTGGTCAAAACTATATACCCATTAGCAATGGTAATAAAAATAAATTTGTTTAGCTAACAAATTATTTTTGTGTGACCATAGAAACAAATGACACTTTTGGTCAGTGTTGATGATGATGTTTGGCAGGCGATGACCTGCTGGGCCCAATGGTGGCTTACAATAGGAAAAGAAAACTAATGGATATGCAAAGTGTATACAACAGCATAATAAACACAAATTATATGCAAATTAGTGAAAACAGTATAAGCAATGTAATGACAAAAGAAAAATTAGAATCGTAAAACTCCAGGCGGGCACAATTATATAGTAGGTACCACACAACTACTTTTTTTTTGGCCACGATTGAATGTGGGTAAAGTCATGTGCATTAGTAAGAGGTCCAACCACAGTCTTGAGGGTGAAAATGCTGTTGAGCATCAATTTAGGTCCTTTCGTGATAATGAAATGACCTTGGATTGAATTTTTTGAAAATATTCGTTATGCAAATACTGAAAAATTTTAGAAACTCTGTTTTTAATTCCATTTTTAAGACCGTGCATAACGTTTGTAAATTTTGGAATATCCCAAGTTATTAAAGGTCAATCATAAGGTATCATTTCCTTAAGCAAGTGATGTAGGAGGCATAATCACAGTTTTTATTCACACAGACTTTATAAATTTCATTTTTGAAGTTTAATAATATGAAGTAGATTATAATCAAGTCGATCGAAAGGCTGATCAGATTTAAATGTATCAACATACGACAAACAGCTGATCAAGCCAACTTTTTCACAAACTATTTTTAACAATAGAACACACCATTTGCGCTATGTCAAAGAATTAAGCAAACTTAAACAATTAATCAATACGTTAGTTGTGATATAAAACTGTCGGACTAATGTTTGTCTCACAAAAACAGTTCTGAACATATTTTTGAAGTAAGAAAAATTTTGCAAAATTGATCAATTCGCTAAATTTGTTAGTATTATAAATTATTTCAAAATCAGCATTATTGAACAATATAACATTAAAAATAACACTTTTACTTTTGTGTATATTTTTAAAATATGCTAAAAGTGAGTGACCAATTTCTTATCTACAGTGCACTTTTAAGCGAAGATTAACAAAAATCAAAATTTAAAGATGGCTAATTTGAGGAAAAAAGTTAAGTTTGACAAAAGAAAGGTTACTGTTGGGTTCCAAGTATATATATTACACCGATTTTTAACGATGAACTGTCTTGAAAGACTCTTAACACGTCTTGAACAATAATCATGCAATTTTCATTCATTGATCGATGTGAGCTGAAACAGTGCATATTTAAGGATGAAACATTTTTTTTCTTCTGCAAGAAGATAACTAAAACGCTTGTGAACTTTTTTTTATCACGAGTTATCAGGGATATTTTAAACAATAATTTTTTATCTGCGGTGGTTTAACGGCTAATTGAAGTATCGACTCAAATAAAAATATTTTAAGGAGATAGGTACCAAAAATAATTCGATTTTCTGTTAGTCGAAGTTCAATGGAATCTTGATAAATATTATTTGTTTAAAAATAAAAAATGACTAATTATTATTAATCACCTAACAAACAAACAATTCGTGATGCATTTTTCACGTTAAAAAATGTCTTCCATCTTAAACAAGTCTCTCGATTAGTCATGTGGTTAAAATATTAATCACGTTTGGAAATCCCATATGATAAACCCTTTAAGATTAGCTAGAGGTCAAGATCGCTAAGATTTAATAAAGACAAGCAAAAACTAGTGTTAGAGGAAGGGGTTTATTTCCTCCCGATAAGGAGGGAAGAGCAATTTTCTAAAACAAAATGGGGTCAGACAGAAAAAAATACTAAAACATGAATTCATTGAAAACCAGATCCAGTACTAGAACTGACAATTATTAAAATGAAAGAAATCATCAGAAAAGTAAAAAAAACTAACACCAGACTACTGTTGACTGAAATGACCATGTTAATTACCATAGGTAATACAACTTAATATAAAAACCAATTCAAGGATGGATTTCTGACTTACACATAACTTTTTAAGTGTTGCTATTGTTTTTTAATATTTTTTAATATTTGTGCTATGTTCTATCTAATTGTTTTTGAAAACTTGCCTCTCCCTCCTTGAAGGCGAGTTCAATTTTTAGTTTATTGGTATATTTTTGTTGTTTCCAAAATTATGAAACCAAGTAGGAAACTTTTTACTAAAAGTATTGATGGATACTATAAGTTTGAACATTGAATTCAAAAAACAAAGATCAGTTTTTTTCAGTGTAACAATGTGCTTAAACTTTCTATAAATAAATCAAAATTTTGTTTTTTTCTTTATCAATTAATATCCAATTAAAAATTTAAATTTGGTTTTTAGCTATTTTAGATTTCAGTTAATATAAAGACAATATCAGATTTTGAAATGCAAATTAATAAGGCACAATTCATGTTAATTATTTTTTTTTAAACAAACATCAGTCGTTTATGATTTTTAATTCTTTATATGATTTAGTGACTGACACGAGAATGAATAAAAAAACAGATGCTAATGCAAATAAAAGTTGATTGTGTTCTCCCCAGTATAAGACAATAGCCAAAAAAAAGCAACAAAAAAATTATTCGTAACTTAAAAACAAAACAACACAATGGGAGACGCAACTGCAATAAATATTTAACATATATAAAAATAATATTTAATGCTGCCGTCTTCCCTGTAGGTATTTTTAATATTTCAAAATAATTTGTTTCGCTTTCCGAGAAATCGTTGGTTAAAATTAAATGAAAATTGGCTGTAAAGCTTGCAAAATACAGTTTTGAAATAAATTATATTGAAAATACTGTTTCCATTGCGTAGTACTTATCTACTATTTTGTGCACATCGAAATATTTGTAGGTGTACATATACACGTACCAATAAACTTTATTATGAGTTGCAACTATCAGTTGATAATTGATAAATATGGAACTTCGGTACTTTAAATGCATTTCATGCCATACTGATCATGTTTTCATTGAAAAAAATTAATTCTCATGTTAGTCTTTACTATATTTCATCATTCTGAATAATGAAAACTTATAAAAATTGTTGGTTAATATAGAATGTTTGTCAAATATCAATTGATAGCAGCAACTCACAAATATTTGGCAAAATTGTATGTTTCATAAAAAACTCATGCAACATAGTTTGTTCTCATTGGGTTATCTTTAATCAATGTCTGATTATTCCAACTCGTGAATCCTTAAACTTTCTTGCAAGCTAAACATTTTTTCAGCGGTTAATCTTGTTGAGCTCATCAGCCAATTTACAATTTCAAAAATATTGTTAATTGTGAAATTAAACAAGGCAAATTTATTTTCGAAAATTTAAATATTTAAGTTGTCATCACTTGATAGCTAAATTTAAGCAAAAGTATTTTCTAGTGTTGCAGTTGGCATCATAGCAAAATTCGTAAAAAATTCAAAACCTCGTTTTTAAAATCGTACGAAAATCAATTTTGAAAAAGAATTCGATTCGAAACGAAAATCAGGACAAGTGTAATTATGTATTTTTTTTTAATTAACTGTCAGGTAGTGCTGGAATCACACTTTTTGTCAGCTTAGAAAAAAAACTGACGCGCTAAGTCTCTTGATCAATTTATTATGTTTTTGAAAGAAGGTGTTTTTGTCTTCTTTTTTAGTTAAATTTAATCATCTACTCAAAAAATAACTTTAAAGAAGTTATTTTGGGGTTTAATACTGAACAAGTAACAGTCGTAAACACTGCGGTCTTCAAAAACCTAAAATGAAGGTAACATGACTAATCACGACTTCAAAAAGCAAACTGATATTGGTTTCAGAAATGTAAAAAAAAAAACCTAAAACTTGGTTTTAGGTTTTATTAAATATGAATTGAATTGTAAAATTTAGTCTTTATAATTTAACCTGCCAAAAGCTAAAACCGCGAATTTCAACAAAAATTTTACCACCTTACTGATACCTTCATATAGGCTCACTTTCGAAAACTCTTCATCTTTTATTTATGATTAACATTATTGAAAATTAATTATTTATAATTTTTCTAAAGCGACGGCATCTCTTCCTTTTATACAATTGATCGATTTTTAAAATGTATGAGGTTTTCAGGGGTTTTAAAGGGTTTTTAGAAGTTTTTACAACTCTGTTTTCTGACATATTAATTTTTGCACAGAGTCAAAAACTCAACGGGAATTATGGAACCTTTTCCCAAAATGTTTATTCTTCGGAGAAATGGTTTGATTAGGAAGGTACTACTAAACAAGTCTTTAAACTGTTTCTTTTCAAAGACTACTTTTTTGTCAATAATCATAATCTCGTAACTTAACTCAAAATGTTAAGGTCTGTTTTTTGTTAACGTTAGAATTTTGTAAACCTACTTTGTTTCGAAAACTTTATTGAACAGCTTTTTCCTCATATTGATGTATTCCGACGGTACTTCGGAACGGACAAATCTAAACTAAAAAAAGTTTAAGGATTATCTACATGTTATTGTAGATAAACGTAGTTGACAAGTGAATCAGGAAAATAAGAAATAGGTGTTTTTGAGTCATTAAAAAAATAACAAGAAGCCATTTAATTGAAGAACCATTAACTTGATAGTTCTTGAGATTTTCATTGAAAAAAAAACAATATTAAACTTGTTCAATTACCTGCAAGATTTGTCTTCAAGTCCGGAAAAACCTGGCATTCCCGTCAGGCCACCGTGCGATGTGGGATGATTCGATACGTATGGATACATCTTAGTTGTGGGTATAGCAAACGAATTTGGACTATTATTTGAATCTGCACTACTCCTCAAAGGACTCCCTTCGGCAGTCGAACTTAAATGATGATGTGGCGTAGGCGATAGACCGTTAGAACTTGCAGCTGCTGCAGCACTTGTTATAACTTTATGATTTTGAAATGCAGCTGCTGCGGCTGCTGCTGCTGCTGCGGCGGCGGCGTTTAATGAATAACTGCTCGAAGTATTGTTACTACTTGAACCTGGAGAATGTCCAAATGTAGCTGGTGACGATGAAGAAACAGGTGAATTTGAGCTTAGTTGTTGTTGTTGTTGCTGCTGAAGCTGTTGCTGTTGTTGTTGTTGCTGCTGTTGGTGAGCTGCGGCGGCGACTGCTGCTGATTGTTGTTGCTGTTGCAATTGTTGCTGTTGCTGCTGATGATGATGGTGCAATTGCTGTTGATGTTGATGATGATTTTGCTGATGAGCTGCGGCGGCGACGGCTACTGCTGTTGCTGAAGCGACGGCTGCTGCGGCGGCGGCTGCTGATGATGAATTTTGTTGACTTGTTAAATGTGAACTTATAAATGGTTGAAACTGTGGATACTTTGGTAGCATACTATCAAAAACAAATTTTGACATTGCACATATTTACGTTAGGCTCTGGTTTACGACGGAAATTTTAATTTTTTTTTAGGTTATGATTCTTTTTTTTTTAATTTACGAACAAAATTTATTCTTTTTTTTTAAGAAGAGGGAATTTTAAGAGGAAGCTTATATGAGTGTTAAACAACAACTATTGTGGGATTTATTAGTAGTATCTAACGCGAATGATATATAATTGAAAGAAAGAAACAAAAAAAAAGTATCTATAGTTTTTCTATTTATATAGGTAGGTAGGTATATTAATTTAGTAAAATACTGAGAATAGTATAATAGAGTATTTTAAACGTTAAAAAAAAGTAGTAGAATATGTTATTATATTTTTACCTTTGTTAAGTTTTGTTTGTTCTTTATTTATTTGTTAATTTTCAATTTGAAAATTTAATAAATTTTTATCGCGCAGGGTAATTCCACTTCAATAAGTTGGTTTACTTTTATAGATGCTTGAATATCTTTTCAATTTATTTTTTAAATTTCTTACGAACCGATAGAGATTTATAATTGATGGAAAAAACAGTGTCCATATATAATAGCACGTGTGTACGTCCGAAATTACAACAAAAAAAAAAAACACTTATATTTTTTCTCTGTTCACTTTTGTTTAAGTGGCAATAAAATTCTGATGAGGGAAATATACACGAATTTTATGGTTATATAGATACTTTAGGTATAATCTATTGGCGGACACTGTGTTCACTTTTTCTTTTCAATCATCACATAGAGATACTCTCGAATAGGTTATTGTATCTTCTTATAAATTTTTATTGCTATTCACAGATTTATTTGATTTGTATCTTATAACACTTTTCCGACAACCAACAAATTTTTAAATTTTTTAAACAAAACACAACCGGGAAGTATCTATTTTCTAAAGGTGTATAATCTTTCTATTAGATCATTTCCCAAACTTGTATATCGTTTGCCCAAATTTTTTTTTATGATTTTTTAATTTTTATGGTCATTTTGATGGCCAATTAGACAACAAACGAATACAGGAAAAAAAAAACATTTATCCGTACTAAATTTTCATTCTACAAGAGAGATCATCACAACCGCACACAGAGAGCAGAATGAAGAAAAAGAATAAAAATATTTGACAGTTTTTCCCAAAACAATCCGCGTTGAGTGTGTCGCGTTTTCGTTCTCTTTTTTTTTTATTTTATTTTATGAATTTCTTTATTGAAACATAAAAATGATTTAGCAATTAACCCGCCATGTAAACAACGTACGACGAAATTTATATATCATAATTATTATGTTTATTCGAGTGAATTGTTTTTGCCAATTTTTGAACGTTGGTGCGTTGCGAGCGTGCGATTGATGCGGTGCGATGCGAGATGCGTTTAACAACAAAAAAAGATACTTTTTTTACGGGACTGGTCGACTGGCCGATGGCTGGCTGGCTGGCTGTTTTGGGTGTGTGAAGATGGTGATGTTGACGCAAAGTTGATGATGATGATGAGATAACCTCAGAGAGATGACGAAGAGATCCGCCGTGTATACAAAAACCAAAGACGAGACTATACGACAACGACGACAAAATGTATGACGATAATGACACAATAATAGATGAATCCGCAACAACACAGAACACAAAATAGTGTAAAAGTATCTACTAATGCGCCACACAACGAATAATAATAATAATAAAAAAAAGAGAGGGAGTGTGAATTGTATATATGGAGTGTGTTGTACTAACAAGAAGTAGTGTGATGTACAAACAGCAAAGAAACAACCGTTTTGGCGGTACTATAAATATAATAAAAACAATTTTTGTTTTTCTTTTTTTTATTATTTAGAGAAAAGAGTATAAAAATTTTTGTAATAGGTAATTTTTCGATCGTATAAGTCCGAAGCTGTTTGCGTTATGAGAAGTAGTTCGTTTATGGCACAATACAAAAGCTATGATGATATGGTTACGCGATTTCGCTTCACGCTATATTTTGTATCTAATACATATATAGAAAAAGATACAGATACTTACATACACATTGGTTTTTGAAATTTTTGTTGAGTTCGTTCGGAGGAAAGCATTTTTTTTTTTAGTTTTTTTTTTGTTTTCTTTGGTTTTCCTGTTGGGTTTTTGCTGATTGTGTGTATATATGAAGTCACATATACAATCGAACGAATGAGTTTCCATACACACAGAACAACCCCAAAAGTTGATGGAAAAAAAGTCCATCGTCGTCATTGTCGTCGTTGTTGGTTGTATCTCGGGAACGAGAGACCATGAGCATGAGCTATAGAAAGATGCAGAGGGTTTGAGAATTCTTGTTGGCCTGCTTGCTCTTGGTTGGAAGAGTGTTGGGTGCTGCTGCTGCTGGGTGATGTGTGATTTTTTCAATACGAGCCTCAATGTATTAGTAAAAGGAAAATTTGCATTTAAGTGTATTTGTGTGATCGAAGAAGAACTGGATTCTGAGTGGAATCGAAGAAGCAAAGAGGAAAATTTTCATTAGGAATGAGAAGAGATGATGCGTTCGTATAAGAAGAATTCCAATCCAATTGAGGCTGATATGCAATGTATGTTTTTTTTTTTTTTTTTTAAATTCTTTATTCTTATTGTAGGTACGAGTATGTATAAAATTTAGTTTTCATTCCATATCAATATAAACAGCACACACCATGTGCTTTTTTTAGCAAGAAGCTTTTGTTTGAGTTTTGTGTTATTTTTTCTTATATTTTTGGAGAGTTTGCATCGGTATGAAATAGAATTTTCACACCTGGATGGAGTAGGACAGCTGATGTGAAGCTTTTTAAACAATTTTAATAGTGTTGTCTTTGTTTATTTCATTATATTTAATGAGCTTTTGTATAGGCAGTATTATTGTAGGTGGGTATAGAGCTTTTTCGTAAGTACGTATGGATAGATGCATTTTTTATGCCGCAGCCACACTTTGTTTAAGTATCTATAATCATAGCTGTAATGTGTTCATATAAAATGAAATTGGTTATATTTATTTTTGTGCGATGATAACAATAACTGAAATAGTGTATACGATTGTATCTAATACCTTTACAACAATCATTGTCAGAGAGTGTTGTGGGTGTAGATACAGTTGATATTATTATGATTATAGGAATAGAAGTTTATACACTTTTTGAATGAATTTAATTACAAATTTAATGAAGTGTTAGTTATACATATACTTATGCTTTTTTATTCAAGCTCATTATACTTGCTATGTTGTCTTTGATTGTAGCAAAACGATGTTTTTGTTTCAACTTAAATTTTTTGTTTGAATAGATACCTACCTATAAAAAAATTGTATTTCTTATTTATTTTTAATATTTACATTCTTTTAATGATTAAGTACAAGTATATAATAAATATCATTTTAAAAGGTATATAATATAAAACATTTACATTCATTTTGTTTTCCGTACCAATAAATGGACAAGCAAATTTAAATTATTTTGCATCTCTGGTCTACAACATTAAGTACTAGTTTTATTTTCTTAATTTTCATTTAGCAGCTTAAGAATTAGGGACCGAATTATAAATAAAAAATAACTTATAGTTAGGTACATAAAGTTTTTTTTTTTAGCGTATATATGTAGATATATAAATGTATATAATTGAGAGAGTAGGTACAAGATCCTTTGAGATTCGTACGTAGCTCTTAAAAAAAAAAAAAAAATTTTAAGCTTTCTTAATGAAGTAATATGTAGATGTATACGAACATAAAGATTTTTTCCATAAAATAGCTGTGTCATCATTTATTTAAATTATTTATCACACGATATAAGAATAATTATTATATTTTGATTTAAGAACAATATTGTAATTTATTTCAGTCTATCTAAATGAATATAGAGTTTAAAAAATTAAAAAAAAAAATTAATACATAAAATCATGCACAGTAAAAATTAAAATGTAATTACATATTGCTTTAAGGTATACTTACACAAAAATTAAAAATGGTCCAACTATGAATGTACTATGTAGGTAAAATGTAAAATAAATATTCCATTCTTTGAATATATAACAGTAAAAAGACCCAGCAGGTGTTGTCCTGTAGGTACCCAAATAATAAAACAAAAATGGTGAAAATAAAAAAAAGTGCGTATACGCCTCAGTGTTGCATATTGTTTTATCGCCATAATTTAAAGTGTCAACAGTTTTTGAAAAGTAAAATTGCAAATAATTTTTCTGTAAGTTCTTAGATTATGTTTTTTTTATTAAAAATTGAAATAATGTTGTTCAAATATATGAAAATACTCCTTTTTTCATAAACAATTTTTTAATAACTCAACTGCAGCTTTCTCAAATTTTTATACATATGTAGATAAAATATAAAAGGTACATAGCTAAATTATTAAAACAAAATAAAATAAAATAAAATAAAATAAAATAAAATAAAATAAAATAAAATAAAATGAAATAAAATAAAATAAAATAAAATAAAATAAAATAAAATAAAATAAAATAAAATAAAATAAAATAAAATAAAATAAAATAAAATAAAATAAAATAAAATAAAATAAAATAAAATAAAATAAAATAAAATAAAATAAAATAAAATAAAATAAAATAAAATAAAATAAAATAAAATAAAATAAAATAAAATAAAATAAAATAAAATAAAATAAAATAAAATAAAATAAAATAAAATAAAATAAAATAAAATAAAATAAAATAAAATAAAATAAAATAAAATAAAATAAAATAAAATAAAATAAACTGAAATGAAATAAAATAAAATAAAATAAAATAAAATAAAATAAAATAAAATAAAATAAAATAAAATAAAATAAAATAAAATAAAATAAAATAAAATAAAATAAAATAAAATAAAATAAAATAAAATAAAATAAAATAAAATAAAATAAAATAAAATAAAATAAAATAAAATAAAATAAAATAAAATAAACTGAAATGAAAATGAAGAGATAGGCCGACAAATTTCGAAAAACTGCCCAGAAACATGAGTACGGGATTGATGGAAGATATTAATGATTAATGAAAATTACAGGCATACCTAGAAGCTGAGCAGGAGACTGAAAACGGCATTTAGATATTCTAAGCGTGCAAGAAAATTCCACGATCACAGCAGAATAAATCAAATAAAATTAAATTAGTTTGTAGTTACTCTTGGTAAAAAGGTTAGTCTGTAGGACTGTCATGCTGGAGATATGGGTTCAATTATTAGCCTCCACTTCCACTTGTCAAAAATAGAGGACATCTTAATCTACTCGTTTTCATCTGGAATACTATCCTATGTTTTCTCTATTCCTTTCATTTTTATATCTATCAGCACATATTTTTTTAGCAGTAAATTTACATTTCTGTTCGAAAATTCTTTGGATCTCCCAAAATTGCTTTTAAAAAACTCTTTATATAATTGGCATCTGTCTGACGTCTGAATATCTTAAGCAGAGCAAAGCAGGATGCAAAAAGGGAGCCGGTCTTAAGAGAGACGCGGGCCCCTTAGGTGCCTTTCTAGTAACTAGTTTGTAAAAATGAGCAAGGAAGTAAAAACGTACATAATAATTTTGTCAAATAATTTTACACAGCTCTGTTTAAAGTTCCAGGTAGTGCTGCTGACTCAAAAAACTTTGATTTTCTTGTTAACTGCAGTATAATTCACAATATTTTTTTATATTCTTAGAAAAACTATTCGTTTATTCAACTCGGGATTGTTGAACTCAGATAATTGTAATTATTTATTAGTAATGTTAGGGATGAACATAAAAATATTTAATATTTATTTTTATGTACTTATCCAGAATATGGATTGTTGATAGATGAGTTATTGTTTATTTGTACATTTTAATGGTACCTACCTCCAATGATATTGAAATTTTACTAAAAAAAAAAAAAAACATATTAAATCAGAGTTAGAAGAAAAATACTTTTTGACTTCCAGTACTTTCAAATGAAGCGACTCAAATATTAAAATACCTAAGTATAGGTAGCTCTATTCACGCCTCGATCCATATTTTTAAATGTTCCTTATCTCTCACATGATTTCAAACCCATAGGCAAAATTACTTTTGTTATATACTATCATTTCTATACTATCGGAATTTTATGTGACCCAATTGTGCGATATAATTTTAAATATATTTTTTTATTATTTTATTACGATTGTTATCTTGTAGTTGTTTTTATATCTATAATACTATTCTGATGGCTTTAATACGAACAACCAAACACTTTTCTCTGTTCCCACTCTTTCTGTTTTATTCGCTTTTTTTCACATTTATTGTTTTTTTTTTTCGTTTTGTTTAATGTTGGTAATTTTATTGTTTGTTTTGATTGCTCGACATTGTATACAGTGTTAGATCTTTCTCTCTCTTTGGTGGCGCTTAATTTGTGTTTATGATTTTGGGACTTTTGAATTTTGATGACTCCTGTCATGTCAAACACTCTTGAATTGAAAACAAAAAAATAACGTATTTTTTTTATTATTTTACAACCTTTTGAAAAACCGATTCTATTTGTGACGTAATTTTAATAGCCAAACACCTTATAAAGGAACAAGAAAAAAAAACATCTTATAATTGGATCATTGTAGAAAGGTAGTAAAAATTAAGACGCACACACCAAATTCACACCATTATAAATCCCATTCATGAACTTAAAGTGTGAAATAGTAGTGTTTTTTTTTTTAAATTTTTTTTTGTTACCTACATTATAATTCCATTGAGGCAATGATGGGTTTTATGACTCAGAAGCCATATAACATGAATTTATGATGGAATTCCCTCTTCCGAATAAGATATAATTCTATTTAAAATAAAATAATTACGATTGTAAGGAAACATTTTTTTTTTAATTAATCTTTTATGATCGTTAAATAAAAAAAACGAAATTGATTCATTAAAATTAGTGTTTAGTTAAAGAAACCACAATGTTAAATAAATTATATGAATAAAGAGAATGGTACAATTAGTAAAGCTTGACAAACCACCAAATGTGTGTGGTTGACTTGAATGATTTTCTATGATTGTTTTAATCTGATAAGAACAAAAAAATATATAGACATAAAAAAAACCTACACAAAAAGCCCTCCATAGTAAAAATAAAAATCTCTTAATTGCTTACATGAATATTTATTAAATTTTCCTCTTAAATTTGAACGAAAGATCATAAAATATAACATGTGTGTCTAGTTTTGTTTTTGGGTAAAAGTCTAGGGCTTGGAGCTATATACATATTAAAGTAATAACTCTCTGTAGTCGCGAGGTAGATCTTAAAGGCATTTAAAAATTCGCTCATTAAAAATACATAAAAATGAAACAAAACTTTTGTTTAATGGTGACGCATTTAGCATGGTTTTTATAATCTGGGTTATAAAAACAAAAAAAAGAAAGACAAAGAGAAAGTTATAGTTTATTGATATTGATTTGTATTTAATGGGTTTGAATTATTAAAAAAATCAGCACTTGGTTTTATAACATAACTTTAGCAATCAATCTTTTTTAAGGCCTTAATATTATATTGATTGTTGTATAAGGTAGAGACGAGAAGTGTTTTTGTTTCAAACAACTTAAAGTAATAAAGTAAAAGTTTAAGGCACCTTTGATGTGATGATTGCCAATTGTTATTACTAAATTAACTTTTTATTTGTACGTATTTTCAATAGTTGAAGTTAAATTACTTTTATTCAATTATTTATTTAACAATTTAACATTATAATAATATTATTCTAGGTATGTATGAATTTATTCATCATATCAAGAAGCAAAAATGTGGTTCATTGTCACTATATTCGTAATTGCTAAAGGTCAAGTTTTGGATTTGTAAAAAAAATTGAAATCGATATTTCAAATATAGTTCTTGAATAATTTATGACGTAGAGATATTTGGGAAATTAAGTTTTTTAAATAAAGCTTTTTTCAAACCCTGCAATCCATACTTCAATTGGCTTTTTAAATCAAGTCGTTCAAGCCTAGTTTTAAATAAATTAGGAGTCAATCAATTTAATGATCATTTAGATCCTAGTAATTTCAATAAAAAAATTTAATACAAAATTGGCAACTTATTTTTTGTATATTCAAAAAATTATACCATCCGATCCCTTAGATCAGTAATAGGTCAACAAAGATCAGCATAATCGCCGAAAAATTTGTTTTCCATTTTGTGGCAAACTAAGGCGATTTTTCAAAGGTAGGGAAAAACATGATCTAAAACGTGATCGTTACTAGTCACATAACCATATAGGCAAAACTTATTTATTTTGAAAGGCTCTCACGATTTTGACTTGTTTTTTTGAGAAACTTCAATTTGTCAGAAAATATTTTTCAAGATAATTGAAATTATTTTCAAAATAATTGAAATAATTTTCAGATTAAAAGATTTGAGCTAAAACCACTGACATAGGTATGAGCTTGCTCTTTGGAAGAAAATTAGTTTGAAAGCCGAATATAATATGTAAGTTTAATTGGAATAAGTATTAATTCCTCTATTATTGCAGGCCTTTTGACTTAAAGCGCATTTTAAAACAAAGTTACACAAAATCTTCAGAACATCGAAGCTAACCCACCACAGGTAGGTATGTACCAACATCATAATTAAAATAGGAAACTTTACTTTAAATATTTTAACACTGAAGACTATTTCTGCCATTAATTAAATTCCCTTATTGTCAATATTTGAATTATGTGTACAGTTTTAAATATCTACCATAGATAGGTATTGTAAAATCTTTCAAGATCAGAATAAGCCTTTCTTCATTTAAATTCCTAAAGAATAGTGGAAGTAGTGAATACCTTCAAATAATTTTTGTTTCTCGTGCAAGAAATAGGAGCGTAGATATCTGCCTACCTAGAGAATAGAAACCTTTAATTTGAAACAGAGCCCTGACTTTACAAGTGACCATCGTCTTGCAGTTAACTTACATAGGTCTTAGGAAACATTTAATGAAATGAGCTTTTCCCACATATAGCGGCTTTGTGTTATTCTCGGAGCTTAATTTCAATTTATTCTTATTGTAAATAAATGAAGCACATAGGTAAGTTTGTCTATCTTAGAATATTTCATATACATACTATTTTTTCAGTTAGCCAGTTAACTTTAATTTTATCTTAATATACCCATAGACCAAATACCTATAGAACCAAAAATACAGTAGGTACCTATTCACCTTTATTCAATCGCAATCATCAATACCTACCTACAATTTTTGTGATGTATAAAACTAAATATAATATAATATTAAATTAATTATGAATAAAATGTAACGTGTAGAAGTGTAGGTTTCCTCATGAACACCAGTGTTACAATAGGCACCTTTCTGCCCAACAATCGAATACCCTATCAAAATGCTATTCCATTGAATGTGACCCATTATAAGGGTTATTCTTATAGTTCAAACAAAAACTTTAGAAATGCATGTGGCTCTGTTGGTTATTTCTTATTAATGCCTCTATATAGCATCAGCAAAGATGTCATCTCATCTCGGTCACCACCTAGGCCATTGGAACAAGTGTACAAGAAACCACATTACACAGCAAATTGCATATTAACAATTGCCGGAACGCACACTGAGTGCCCCAGCCTGCGTTAGCATGAGAAGCCATTAAATTAAACGGCACCATAACCATAGGTACACACTGGAGGAATTTCCCATAAGTAAGAACAGTACCATAAAACATCAAAAGGGAGAAAGAAATAGAAAAACTTTTTCATACCACTACATCCAAACACCACGAGGTAACTGCCCCGCTAGACACCATTCATATGATAAGCCGATGACGGCCATAACTGCTGCTACTCTTGGTATGTTTATTTAGTTGGGTGTGTGTGTTAGTTTTTGGATTACATTATGGAGGAAAGGCGCACTTCTCTGCTCGTTTCGTTTCAACATGCAATAAAAGTGTTATTTCCCATTCAGTCGCTCATTCAATGGAACGATTATGGCACAAGAAAGAGATCATAACATTATTCTGTAATGTTTAGCCGGATGAGAGTGAAATTGGTTGAGTGCACGATTGTTTTGATGGAAGATAGAAAAAGAAAGATTGTTGCGAATGGAATGGGTGTCGAAGTCGATTGAGTGGAAGTGTTGTATTTTGAGTGAAATTGTTTAAATAAAAGTTCTCTGGCAGTGGAGACATTTCGAAGGTATTGGAGAGAATGTTATGTTGAAAGTAAAAGAAAGTGTTGCTGAGTTTGAACTTGGATACTAATCATACGTTGCAGGTGGATTTGAATGTTAATACCTTTCAAATAAAAATTGTAATTTATGGATTAGTTAACTTGAACAGTTGTTTTTAATCAATACCTATCAGTTATTTTTTTAATTAATTTATTAATAGATAGCAACTAACTAAAACTCAAACAAAATAAATGAATAAATATGTAGGTTACTAATGTAATAAAATTGAAGAACAGTGGCTAACAATCTTAAATATTCTGTCCGATTTTAAGTTCATCTATTCCAATTCAACGTTTAATTTGTAAATGATTAAGTATAGTTTTTCTACTTTTCTTACTTTTCTAAACTCTAGTTACTTGTAAGTACTCCCTTTGTATATAAAAACTATAGTACTATCATGGTGGAAGTCGAATGGGGCGACATCTAAAGTGTGCCGGCAACCCTTACTCAATTATTTTTGGGGAGAGCTTGTGCAGGCTTTAATAGATGTTTATTGATATTTTTTGGATGCAATAATCCAAATAATAGTCTCCTCTTGCTCCTACGAACAATTTCCGATGCTTAAAGACTCCCGAAATCAAATTTTAAACCTAAAATTTTGAAGCGCCACCACACAGGTCCCGGCAACATGAAAAAAAACTCGCCATGATAGTACTATAGTTTTCATATACAAAGGTACTCCTTTCTAAGATCTAAGAGCTTTTAAATTCTGTGGCAACAAGGAAAACAACATAAGTCACTTTTTGTAGTTTTTTTAGGAAAGCAGTTTGAATTTTTGTGTTGTTTTTCCTTATGAAGTCTTCTGCAGTTTTGTAAATGTTCTGATCTTAAGTCGACTTATGTCGTTTTTCGGCGCATTCCGTAAAAAAATAAATTATTTTCATTCGGAATACATAGCTACACAAGGTACGACACAAGTCGACTTATTTTTCCAAAAGGAATTGCTATAGTTTTGTAAAAAGAGCATAGATATGTCTACTTGTGTTGTTTTTGCATGTGCAAACTGAGCATAGAAAACGACTTATGCTGTTTTTTTTTCTAGGCTATAATTCAGAAAGGAACCATAAGAGATACAAATACGAAAAAAAAATTGGAGGTTACCGATGTTATCAAAACTCAATTTCGACATAAGTCGACTATTTGTTATTCCTTGTTGCCACAGAATTATATCGCTTCACTTTTCCATAGGTACCTCGTAGAAGTTTTAATCGCCAATAACAAAATTCTCGACACTATTTTAATTTCTACGACGGGTTTCCGTTCTACCCGATGATGAGTTGTCAAAAATCCAATAAAATTAAAGTTCTTTTAAAAACAGGCTAAGATTTTGAAATAGATATACAAAAATTCAACGTTGGTTAAATTATAAACTATACAATTGTTTTGATTTGCAGAATTTTGGAGTAGGTTTCTATTGAATGCAGAAATCTAGCATTTTATTTTTAAGTTACCTATAAACTTCAGTTGAATTTTGCCGTAGACAATGTTGGATTTTTTTTTACCATACAGAAATAAAAAAAAGCAGAATTCCGATTTACTCTCTTTAAGGTATTAAAATGGATTTATATATTTTTTGTGTGATTATTTTCGTTTTTTATTTAAATATTTTACAAAACTTAGATAAATATGAAATTTTTTAAATGCTGTTATTGGTTCGAAATTTGTATTTTTAGCTAGCATGCATTATTAAAATAATATAATTAACTACCTATATCAAGTAGGTAAGTGTATTAGGTACCTACTATTAGATATATGAACTTATATTATTATGGTAATATGTTCACTTGTAATGATTCGAGTGTTTCAAAAAAAGCGTGGCTTCTTCACTTTTCCAAAGATACCTACTTTTAATTTTTTATATTAATATACTGGTAACAAAAAAGCAACACTAATTCCTAGACTATTAACCCAAACATTAAAATATGTGCATACGAATATCCAGCATATCTTCCTCTGTTCATATCTACATCATATCATATCCGAACAATTTTTAAAGAAATTTTTTACCTGAGATATTTACTCATACCGAAGCTGCGTGCTTCACTTTACCTACCTCTATACGTTCTTATGGTTATAAAAATAAAAAAAAAGAAACACCACAGCCCCTTTCGTCTAAATTTAGACCAATTTGCAATCTAATTAGATTTTTTATTGGGTGGGAGGTAATGAACATTCTCGTTATGTGTTATCACATCAATTTACACTAATAAGACACAACAAAACAACAAAAAACAGAAAAAATTGCATGAAGAATTCAGGTTGAAGAAAAAAAAAGAAATAAATTGGCAGCAATTCGCATATTTTTTATTGGAAAATTACCAGCACAGAGGGGTTTATCCAAAAGAGTTTGTCTGAAAAGAAAATTAAAAAAAAAATGGTATAAGTTAGTTTCTTTCATAAAAGTACAAATATATTAATGAAATGTTAAATTATGTCTTATGTCAATGTAAGGTAATTTCTTCAAATATACATTTCAGCTAATTGGATCTTGCACTTAGTGCGCAATTGAATATTCATGAATATTCGCTGCATAATTATTTAATTAGTTAACATCAGCAACTGCAACATATTTTACATTTAATTTTGGTATGTCAGGTAAGGCATTTTGAAGGAATATAAAGGAATGCTTTAATATAGTTTCATTAATAATTTATTGTACCTAAGCAATTGCTTGATTTTATTTTCAACCTGAAACTATAGGATGTTTTTAAGATATGTATGATAAATTAATTCACAAATGCAAAATGAAAAAAAAGTAGTTTTTGGGGCCAGACATAAGTTCTGATTTTAGTTATCTGACACAACATTAAGTGGCAGTAACTTAAAAGAGATCACGTTCAGGCAATTCATTTAGACTTTTTTTTAGCCAATGTTAATATGATCTTGCACGAATATAGATGTGTCGAGTAATTGCCGAGAACTTGGAAATCAAAGCATATTTTTGCATTTGAAAATGATTATACAATATTCTAGGGAACAATAATATGAAAGACTTTTTAAATGCACAGTTTCCGAGGCTTTACCAATATCTGAACCTTAAAATGAAGAAGTCGCCGATATCACAGTCAAAGAATTTAGTAAAACTCTAAAAAGGGAAAAGTGATTGGGCCAGAGGAGATAACCTCAGGGCTCTGGAAAAAGATAGGAGACATCGGGTCTAGATAGCTCATTATATTCTCATCTTCAAATTTAGGTGGTGATTAAGTGCCCAACCAGCGGAAGGAAAGTTTCATTCTTCTTAAGGAAGGGTGATGCACGAAACAAAAAATGATACGGCTATAAGACGGCCAGTGGGAGTTGGAGTTTCGGTTAAATAACCACAAAATTATCTGAACTACATTCCTCACCGCGAGGACTTACCGATTTTATGCAACCTGTGCAATTTAGAAGAACGCGAGGATCTGATCTTTTTCATTTTGTTGGACGATGCGCGATATTGAGAGAAACAAGAAGACATCCTTTCAAATAATGAAATCTTAAGACTTCTACAGGAAATAGATGTTAAAAAGCTAAATTCATATTGCAAAACAGCACTTAATTACGGAAACCAAATATTAAATGAAGCGTTTTAATCTTAAACTGCACTTTTTTTTTTAATTCATATAAAGCGATAATTTTAATTGTCAATCAGGCAGACGTTAATGCCATGCAACATATTGATTGTATTAACCAAATTATTGTTAAAATTTATGTTGAAATAAAATCAATCTAATCTAATCTAATCTAATCTAATCTAACCACAAAATGCAATCTGTGTATTGTGCGTATAAGAATCAGTGAGGAGATCCGAAAGTTTACATGCGGATGATAATGGTCCTTTACGAGCAAGTTAAAACAAACGTAAGATGCCCAGTAGGAAACACGGAAGAGTTACTAAATAGAATAGGTTATAGCCCAGGACAAGAACTTAAGTCCTTTATTACAATCCTTCACTTTGTGTAGATCTTTGAAGATCCTGCACCCTTGCAACGAGCACTTGATGCATGTGTGAGTGTTGTGGAGGCTTATTCCGGACATCTATTTGAATGGAACAGTGCTTCCCAAGTGCGAAAAGATTAAATAATTTAAATCTGTGATCAATAGAAAAGGATCTTGTGATGGCGAAATCAAATTTGCGTAAGCGTAGGGTGGATGAATTGGCGGGAAAACTTTGCCATCTTTTGTGATCGAATAATGCTTCCCTAAGCTGTAAAGAATACGGAAGTTGTCCGTCTAGCGCTTGCAAATGGTTCACAGTGTTGGACAATATACAAGAAGTATGAGAGTAAAATGACTGCAGCTAAAATGAAGATACTTCGGAGTGCCCAAGCGTGATTGAATAAGAAGCAATTTAAACCGAGGAGACCCTTAAGTCAAAAAGTATCCCTTAGAAAAATACAGCATAACGAAATTAGCTGGTACTGTCATGTAGAAAAAAAAAAGTTCTGGAAACTCAGTGCAAAAGGCCAACACGACGTTCCAACACTATCCCAGTAGCAAGGAAAAAAATGCTACGCTACGACACCTGCATTTAGTTGGCCTCAGACCGGGAATAATCTAAAATCTGTCGACGTTCCCTGAGATTTACCCGCGCGAACCCCACAAGTGCAATTGTAAAGCTGGGGAGTGGAAGAATTGTGTACCAGCCTTTCAAATATTAGAGTCTGAACCATGAGCAGCTTGGATAAAAGTATGAGAAGAACAAGAAAAAAAAAATAATTAATTAAAAATAGGCATTTTTTTTGTTTTTTGAGCGTTGTACCAATATTTTAATAATTGTATTATTCAATTCACGTAAATGAACATTAAACTCAAAATATAAAATCATATAGGAAAAACTCGTATCTCTTAAGAAAAATGATGTATTTCAGGAGTTCCATTATTTGTTTAAATTCTATATGTTGATGTAGGTACTCCTGTGAACCAGCCAGTTTATTTGCCATTAAATAATAATTTTGCTTCTTTGATTGACATTATTAGGTCTATCTATATACATTAAGTGCAAACATGTCTGGTATTTAAAGTGAATACTCGCTTACCGGTTACTGAAAAGCATTTAAATAGAATTTAAATGTATGCAAAAAATATTTATAAATCACTTAAAACACTTAAATAAATAAGTTAATACTTTTTTGTCTGCAAACGAAAACCATTTTAAAATAAAACTGATGTTATCAAACCGGAAATTGGTATATTTAATGACGAAATCTCAGTGCAATTTTATTGATATTGAACACCTTTGTTTTTATTACCTGAAACAAAAGCAAAATTACAAAATGGGATCAATTTTGATAATGTGATGGTGGTGGGGACTTGGAACATTTTGCATTCAAATATCATTTCCTCTTTTCCATTTAAACGGCGATGACCATTATGTAGATATTTCACAACACTCATATAAATACATATGGAAATATATTATTGAGTATCACATTTTATATACTAAAGCTTTTATTAGTAATAAAATTTTAATAAACCTGTTAAATGTTCCCATTTTGAATTCGCAAAAGTAAGCAGGTAAAAGTAATCGATAGCCAATAATAAATTTAATGTTGAAAAAAAGTCAAGAAAATGTGTGTCATGAATAAAATACCAGAAATAAAATATAACGGTAAAATATTTGTATTATGTATGAATGAAAAAATGTAAAACGTAGGTAAGTATATAAATAAAATATGTGTAATAAAATTGTACATGATGCCTATTATGATTAAATTTTTTATAATTAGTTTAATTTTAGTTTAGCTTTGAATTTTTTGAAAGATTAAACTGAGAATTAAATGTATCCACAAATTATTCAAATTTTATAATTTTGTTTAGCCAGCCTTCTTAATTTTTTTGAAATGGGTTGAAGTTCAATTTTACAATTGTTTTTTAAATATTTTTTTTTGACTTCCAATAAAACGAAATTACAAATTTCATCTTGTATGAAAAATTCTTCCATTAGAGACACCCTGTATCCAGGTAGCCGATCATATAAGAATCAGGATAGAATATTGTTTGCACCTACCAATATTCCTAGTTACGAGACAAGAAATCGATCGATTGATATCGAAACTGATTGAAGGAGTTCAGGTATGTAATGCCTAATAAGAATTCTGGATATTATAAGTTTCCTATTTGCAAAAATTATTTCTAACTGCAAGTACGGATCTGCAGGTACGTATAAACTACAAAATGAAATTGCATAGATATCATTAGTTGGGGTACTAAATTTTCCTAAGCCTTGCCTTAAATGCGAAATGTACTAGATTAAAACAAAAAAGTAAGAGTACTATTTCAAACTCACGAGAAAATTGTAGTTAAAGTCTTCTCCAAAATTGCATTCCATTTGCTAATAAAGTGCTGGATCTGAATCTGACCTAAGAATAATTGTTCTATCACTGCAGGTCTAAGAAATACTGGAATTTGTGGGCCAATAAAAAAAGTTTTTTTCTTGTAGAAAGAGATGCAACGAATACGGCACATAAATTTAATAATAGAATTTTGTAGAGCAGTAAGAAGGAAGCATTTTAAATGTGAGTCCTAGTTCTATCTTCCCCTTTTAAGACAGGTATAGGTACAGAGTGGAAGGGGCAGTTTTAATGTTTTAAATGGATGAACAAAAGTTAAAAAAAAAAAAATTCACCCAGCTGTATCTTCTAACATCTTATTTTATATATATATATAAAAATAATTTCAAGACAAAAAATAAACTTTAAAAAAATTATGAAAAAGTTTGTATCAAATTTTTTTGGATCTATGTTGGCTTTTTAATTTTTAGTAGAGAGCTAAAAACTAAAAATCTAATTTTTTGAAAAAAAATTAAAAATTATAATATAATTTTTGAAAGAGGTCACTGCTTTGAGACCGTAAGCGGACAACGAAATTGCGTGACCTTACCACAAAAAGTAAAGCCCTGATCCCATGAATCTGCGGACCGGCTCACTGAGGCGCTGAAAGTCTTTTCCAATACCTTAACTATCGATATTCATTCAAGTATATCAACATCAATCAAAGAACAAGTACATACTGTAATTTATTTTAAATAAATTAATACAAATTAAAAAAAAATCCTAGTTTTGAAATAGAAGTTTTGGTTAGGGGTAACTCATGGTACGTGGTTAGAGTTCAGAGTGGCAAACGGTGTAAATTTACACAACATTTACACTTTACAAAAAACACTAACAAAAAAAAATAACAAAAAGACGGTTGATTTGAAAATGATGAAGCAATACGCAGTAGATTGGACTAGGAAATGTAGTACCTATAGTTAATATAGTTTCTTTAAGTAGGTAGAGTATGTGCATAATGAATATTTAAAATAAAAGATTTGTATAAAAAGTGTTAAATGATATTCTGTAGCAAAAAAATTGTTTTGAGAAATTTACATTTTTGTCAAAAAATTTTATTTGAGGTGGTTATTTTTTTCGAAGTCGATTCATTAAATAAAATAAATTTTATGAGAGGGAGACAGAATTGAAGGCTTCCATCTGTAGAGTATTAGCATTTAAAAAAATAGAAGAAAAAAAAAACACTTATGTCGTTTTAAGCTATACTCTGTCATAATGCCACAGATTATAATTTGCGATAAATTGGACAAAGAGGATGGACATACAGTAGAATCTCGAAAACATGAACGGTTCTAAAACATGAACAATTCCGAAAGATGAACGCTTTGACGAGACTTCTTTTTTCCGGGCGACAGGCTATTATGGAGCAGTTTTTTAAGAAAAAGGTCTAAATGAGTGTATATTTGGTGTTTAACTCTTTGAACAACATTGTTATTTTTGTTATTTTTTATGTTTTTTTTAAAATAAAATGAATTGATATTTTGTTAGATGCAATGTTTTTATGTATAGGTATATGTATTTCTTAAACTAACTCTCGATGCTTGGAAAGATGAACAGTTCGAAAAGATGAACGGGTCCTGTTTTATATCTGTTCATCTTTTCGAGATTCTACTGTATGTACTGAATTGGAGTTGTGTTTCATGAAATTGCATTTTTTAGATGGTGGGCCCCTTGTGTTGTTTTGTCGATAGTTAATCCTTATAGTTAAACAAAGAATTATTCTAGAATTGTTTTACAATTTTATTTTCTTAAAATAATAGAAAAAAAGTTCCAAAAATGGAATGCAAATAGATTAGATTTTTTTGAAATTATTTTTTAATATTTCAATAAAATATAATTTAAAAAAGGAACAGGAATGCAAAGAAGGGAAAACTGGCAGAAAAGCTGTTTGGGCAAACTTGAGGGAATTTCGAAGCTACGAAATAGCTTTATGCAAAAACTATTTTTCAGACGATTTTCTTCTTAACTTAAAACCTCCCAATTTACTTAAAAAAAGTCAACATTATTTTTTGCAAATCAAAAAATCTAATAACTTAATAATCAAGGCAAATTATTACACATAAATACAGGGAAGATCAAAATCTATTAAAAAATTATTTGGTATCATCACTATAGCGAATAGCTATCTATATCTACCTAAATAAAAAAAGGAACAAATTCTTTAAACAGTACCAGCACCACCACCAAAGTGCTACTTTACTAATATTGAAGGCCTGTCTGTCTAATGCTTTTGCTTGGTTTTCGGTGCGTTCCCAGCACTATAGCTACTCTCTCATGTTATACAAAAAAAGTCCATTAAAAGGTCGTAAACATTTTTACGACCGCATGAGAATCTTCTTAATACGATCTTTTATTATTGGAATTTTTTGTGCTGGATTTTTTTTTTTTTTTCATAAATATACGCGCATCAATCTTCTGCCGCACCGTTTTTCTTCTTTTTATTCCCGTAAGCGATGTTGTAAGTTTACTGGTATTTATGTATTGTTTGAGGCTTTATTTTTAGGGACCTAAAATGCCTAACCCTCCACATCGAAAGCACTTAACATGCGTAACAATTTTTTCGCAGTTTCAAGGCTATAATATATCTAGATACAAGGGAAGGGGGAATGGGAATAACATTGCGAACGAGAATCATGATGATGCTGGGCCTATATAAAATATACAAAGTTCTTAGAAACATAGTATAAGAGTAAATAGTATATTAGTACTTTGAATGAAAAAAAAAAAAATTATCCAAATAAGTTTCAGTATAGCAACCATTTTAATATTGTGTTCTTTTTTTTCAATTCATCTCCATCATCCTTGAAGTACAACAAATTAGTACTTTTCTGTTATCAAATAAGAATACATACCTAGATACAAATATCTTCCTGTCAGATTTCATTCAATAGATTTATATTACCAATAAAGAATTTTTTTTCCTATCATAGAACAAAGTTGGTTGGTGACTCAGGTCATATTTCCGCATCTATCCAGTCCTCCTTATCCCAAAATTGCACAATTTCGGTTCATTTCTGAGAAAAATGCAATTGGAATGACACTGCACAGGTGAGAAATCAAAAACTGCCATCTATTGGATGACCTGGGATGCTTCAATTGAATGCTATTCCTTGTCGGTAATACAGTGTAACCGGGGGTGCAGTTCATGCGCACAAACAAAAATAAAAATTACTGCAAATGTGTCTCCGTACAAAAAGGATTACCTGCATTGAGTGCAAAAATAATCCCACCAACAACAACTTGAATTTCTCGTTCGTCACCTCATCAACAATCATCATTCTCGTCATTATTTCTATCTACACGGGCCATCAATGGAATTCGTCAACACATCAGACGATTAAATTTATTGTTATGTGCCATGCGGCTGATGGACATCATCAAAGGAGTTCTGTTTCTGTCTGGTATTTCGGTATAGGTTCTGTCGATTTGATGATATCTTTCAGAGGTTGATGTTTTTTATAAAACATACATATGTAGGTATGTGTTTTTCGATCTCTGTTTTGACAATGGAATGCACGCAATTATAATAATTTCTGATTGCGGTATCAATATGAATTATTATTTTGGGTAGTACACGGTGTTTATGACCGCATTAAAACCTGACGAATAATAAATGAGAAAATATTGTTTGTTGTAATCATTTTCATAAAACAAATGGTATGCACCTAGCTATATCTATACCTAATGCGTTAACTTATTTTGGCCAAGCAGTGAGCTTAAAAGTAAAAAAAAAGATTTGCCTAGCACTGGTTGTGTAAATCGAGTAGTTTGTGTGTTACTAAGGAGTTATTGAATGCACTTAGTATTATAAGTTCGATGCCTTAAGTAAGTAAGAACAAAACCTAATTTTTCGTTCAAACATGTTTTCCAAAATTGTAGTTATTAAAAACACCAACACTAAAATCCAGATGTTTTTAGCACTTATACTTTCAAACATATAAGCACACATCAAAAACTAGTTGGTTACAAGGCACCTAAGGTGTTTCGTCTTTTTACCCCTAGCTCTCATTTTCTCACAAAAAAAGGCAAAATTCTAGAAATTCTGAGAAGGTAGACTTCAAAAGTTTCGTCTTCTCCATAGTGCTAAATTCAAAACAAGAGTCAAAAGAAAAATGTTGGGAAAACAAAATTTTGTCTAAGTATAAAAATTTTCGTCAAAGAAAAATTGTATCCTTAAGATAAATTTTATCTATAAAAAGGACAAACAAAATGTCAGAAAAGAAATTGGGTAAAAAAAAGTTGCATTTACTACCAAGTGGAAATGTTTTTAAACCTCGAGAAAATTGATGGAAACATGTAAAAAAATTATCGACGAAAAATTGTCAAAAAAAAATTGATGAAAAAAGAAAATTGTCAAACAAAAATTTTGTCGAAAAAAACTTTCATCCTCAATAAAAAATCCAAAAACTAAAAACAAATTTGGTAAAAAAAATTGTAAACAAAATATTTGTCAAAAAAAATTCAGCCAGAAAAAAAATTTAGGTACAATATTTAGGAAGAGAATTGGATGAAAAAATCATATAAGCGATAAAAATTAACGAAAATATCTTTCATATGAACACGCCCGTCACAATGACGATTGGGTAGCTATGACCAAAGAATCTGGTTCAATTTCCACATCAAAATCGTTAAATAATTTTAACCAAATGGCTAAATCATTTTAAATACAACATTTAAAAGTTCATTAACCAAATAGTAAGCTTATCCAGTGTTTTACAACATTACATGAATAATGAATATCCTTACAATTGTTTATTATAGGTAGGTAACTTTTTTTCAAAGCTATTAAAAATAAAACAACAATAAATTTATCTGAAGGTTTTAAAAGGAGAATGTTGAAATTTATTGCTTAAATATAATTGAATATTTGTCCAAAAAAAAAACGCACTTACGTGAAAATAATAATAAATTATAAATCAAATTTAAACATTTTAGTACTTTTTTATATTATGTGTACAAAAATATATTTTTGGAAATCTTTTTTTAGAACAATAAAATACAGAAACAAAATCAAATTCGGCCAGTGGCGGATTTACAAATTTTCAAGGTATAGGCTATATAGTTTTTGCCGCCCTTTCCTCTACAATTGCAATGACATACATTATTTTTACAATGCAACAATTGGGTTGAAATTGCACGTAAAATAATTTTTCGCTATATTTTTGAGCTAAACGAAGCTCAATAGTGGTATGGGCGGGGTAATGTATACCTACTATTTACGCAATAATGAATACTTTGCAAACGTGAATAAATAATCTTTATTGCGCTTACAAACAGTTAAAAATAATCGACTCAGTCTACTATGAACTATGAAAATCCACGTGAAAACTTTAACTTCAATTACCAAGTTATTATTTTATTTATTTCGTTCAAAACACCTAGTATGTTATCGCACAATTTACAGACATCAAAGTACAGAGATATGATTTTACATAGGTTTATCTTTCTACTGTAACAAATATATAATAATTTCTTAAGTTAAATGGTTTTTTTTTTTAAATAAATTCATTTAGAGGAAATAACGATATAAAAAACCTTAATTTAAGCAAGATGAAAAAAAAAATACATAAGAATAATAAAAAACAAAATATTTATATCTGTAATCAAGATATATAGGAATAATTTTTCAAATAAAAAAAAAAAAGTTATAAATAACAGAAAAAAAAAATAAATAAATACATAAAAAATAAATAAATAAATTAATTAACAAATAAATAAATGATTAAACAAATAAATAAATAAACAAACAAATAAATAAATTAATTAATTAATTAATTCATAGGTAAGGAATAAATAAATAGTTGTTCTTATTACATAATTAAATAATTGACTAGTGTATGACATGTAAAATAATAAACATACATCAATTTTTGAACATAAGTACATAAAATTAAAAATTACTTGCACAGGTAGTCAAACTTCATATATTTAAATGATTGATAAGAGGATTCTCTGGAATGTCACATCGCATTTTAAATGAATCATTAAGTTTTTGTATTCTATATGAGATCAATTCAACATTGGCTCTTAAATGTAGGTCTGACGTAGAATGGTGCCAAGGCAAATTCAACATCATTTTAAGTATTTTGTTCTGAGATATCTGTAGTTTTTTAATGTGACATTGGGCACAACAACCCCAAATCTGGCATCCGTATAAAAGAATAGCTTGGAAAATAGTTTTGTGTATAATGACTTTATTTTCATTAGAAAGCAATGATTTTCTATTTATGAAAGGATACAACATTTTGATGGCAATATTTATTTTTTTTATTGTTTGCATATTATGTTCTTTAAATGTAAGTTTACTGTCAAGGAATATACCCAAGTATTTAACAGAAGATTCCCACGTTACGGGGTGTCCATCGATAATAAGCTGATTAGCCGGAAGGAAGCAAGGTTTTCTTTTTCTAGTAAAAAAGATGGCTTGAATCTTTTCGGCGTTAAGCTTTATTATCCACTTTGTGTAGTAATCTTGCAATATTTTAGCCGCATTTTTTAAATTTGTCTCAATGTTGAGACCAATTTCATGCGACGAAAAAATTGCTGTGTCATCAGCATATATTGCTACATCGCATTCAGGAAGTGCGGGAAAATCCGATGTGTATAAATTGTATAACACTGGACCAAGAACAGAGCCTTGGGGAACACCAGCAGAAAAATTTATTAAGTCAGACACTCCGTTATTAATATGTACTTTGAAACTTCTACTTGACATAAAACTTTGCACTATTTTACAAAGAAATGGAGGAAAGCTAAAGTAAATCATTTTATAAGTGAGACCCTCATGCCACACAGAATCAATTGCTTTTTCTATGTCCAGCAGAATCATCCCTGTTGATTTACCAATCGCCCGATTTTTTTTTAACGGTATTGCATATTCTCAGAACTTAATGCGAAGTTCCATGGAAACGTCTGAAGCCAAACTGTTCATCGGGATATATTTTCCGATCATCAATTATTTTCATAATTTTTTCCTTCAGAATTCTTTCATAACTTTTACTTACCGAACTTAATAAACTAATTGGTCTATAACTTTGCACACTATCTAAAGGCTTGCCTGCTTTTGGTATTGGAATGACCTTTGCTAGTTTCCAAGCATCCGGAAAGGCGGAAAGTATTGTATTTTAAGACTTGCATTGATTATATTCGTCAGAAACTTAACTCCTTCCCTCGGAAATTTCTTGAGATATATATTTCTTATTTGGTCTATTCCCCCCGTCTTTTTTTTTAAGAAGATTATTTAAAAAATATTTGGTGTCTATATCAGTTATAAATTCACTTGATGGAGTTCCATGGCAAATCATATTAAAAGACTGTAAGGTGTTTTCTACAATATCGTTGGTATTTGCATCACCTAAATTTTGTGATACAATATGATTTTGTGAGAAACTGGTTGCAAGCGCTTTTGCTTTTTCAGTATCGGTTAAAAAGAGCTCAGAACCATTTTTAAGACAAGGTATTCGCTTGTTTTTATTTTTTAAAACTTTAACTATGTTCCAGAATGGTTTGGAACCTTTATTTAAAGTTTTAAGTTTATTATTCCATTCCTTATTTCTATGATCTTGTATGCTTTTATTTATAACTTTAGTTAATTGTGCAACTTGGATTCGTGAAGAAGGTTGGCGGTATCTTTGCCAATTCCGCCTAAACATATTTCTTATCCTTATATATTCCATAATATGAGGTGGGAGTTGTTTACCATAGCATTTAACAGCAACTCTTGGAATATTATTATTGGCCGAACTAAGAACATGGTCCGAAAACTGCTGAACTAGAGAGTCTACATCCTCTTTACATTCAATTGTTTCTAGGTTTGTAGGGACTGTTTGAAGCCATCTCTTTATTTCTTTTCTATAATTTGACCAGTTTGTATTTTTTAGGTCCTGAAAATATTGTACATTTTCTAAACCCAACCAAAGAATTTTAGAACTCAACTTCAATTAGGATACAAAAATTCCCGTGAAAATCATCATAATTATACAACTTTTGAAAATTCTGGTGAAATTTCTCTAATTGCTTAAATTACTAAAATTCACGTGGTAGTTTAAATTTAATTGAAAATTTTGAAAATTCACGCGACATTTTAAATTTACTGAAGCATGAATTAAAAAAATTTCTATTTAAAAAAATATTTAATTTTGTTAAAAATTCATGTGATATATTAAATTGACTTGAAAGTTTATGTGAAAGTTCGATTTTAATTAGGAAAAATATATTTTGGCAATTTTTCAAAGTCTTGAACTAAAAACTGAATCAAAAAATTAGTACTGTATTGGGTAAAATTTGAAAGAAATGCGAATAAAAAAAATCAACTTTTTTCGTTTTGAATATTTTTTTTTTTCAAAAAACGGTTGATTCAGAAATTTTCTTTCAAGCAAATGTTTTTTTTTAAACTTTTTTTTTTTATTTTACCGATGAAAATTCGTACGGAAAATTTTTTTAGCAGTAAGGTTAAAAACAAACAAATTTTTTGCATAAACTACCTATTTTTAGAGATTTTACATCAATTTTTATCCTTTTAATTTTTCAAATGGTCATTTCTTGAGATTTGAAAAATTAAAAGAATATCATGTATCTTCCTATAAAAAAGAAATAAAAAAAGATATCTTAGAAATATGACAAAAAATACAAAAGTATCGTACTTGCAAGACAAAAAAGTATAATTGTATCTGTAAAACATTAAAATTTGCACAATTTCGCACAAATTGAAAATCAGATATACGAAATTATTTGAAAATAGAAAATAATATAGCTATACGTATATCTACACTTCTACATATATCAAACAATCTACCTATGTAAAAAAAAAAAACCTTTGAATAAATCTACAGCCCAAAGAATTCTTTTCATTTTTCCCCTTGTTGTTCAAAAAAATCCGCCAAATTTGCCGCCCCTTACAAATCTGCCGCCCTAGGCTCGAGCCTACTCAGCCTGCTGGTAAATCCGCCACTGAATTCGGCAACAATAAAGATGACGATATACTCAAGGGCACGTGCTGCGAGTGTTAAGGGTGATAAAAAATACTAATTTCGAGTGATGTGATGTGTTTGAAGGTGTCAATATTATATACTATGATGGAGCATTTCATCAGATTTCGTTTCTCAATGACCAATTAGGGAAATTAAAATATGAATTTTTTGAATTTTACTTTTTTTTATTTCTGTATAGCAAACAGTCACAGTATATAAGACTTTCCAATATGGGCATGGGGAACTTTATTTTTGGATATTAAGTGTGTGTAAGTAACAGTGATATTTTTCGTTTTTTAAATTCTTTAATCTATCCAAATTTCTTTTATTGAAAAATGGGTCTTTTTCTGACCCTGAAAAAATTACAAACCTTTTTACCTCATCTTCAGAAACCGACCATGGTTTTTATAAAGTTACTTAAAAAGTACGCCACTTACCTACCTCATTATGTTCAACTTAAATATGTATTGATATTGTCGCCAAAAACGTTAGTTTACTTAAAGACGATTTATTTCCTAGTTCAGATCCTTCCAACATACCTATTAATTAAAAAAATGATGTGTCACTATTTCATTTTTCTCTCTTGAGGCGTTTTCAAAAATTGCCTTTCTTTCACTTTTTCAGCAAAATGTTATGAAGAATAGATAATTTCTATCGCTTCTGACTCTATGCCACTAGAAAACGATTTTCATTTGTTCCAAACTTGGTTTGACAAAAATTTATTATGGACCACAATTTTCTGGTATACGTAATAACAAAACTTTCTCGAGTAAACGATTTCCTCTTCCCATTCGAGCGTATTGCTTTTACCATATTGCTATCCACTTTGATGGTTGTGTTCGTAACGTGGAAACCATTAGTTTGATGCAGTAATTTTTTTGAGCCCTTTTTGAGCACATCATTAATAAGAACAACTCTTCCTCTTTTGGCTTCATTAAAGGTTAGTCTAAGGAATTTTCGAATACTTTACTAAATCTCTATACATTACCCTCATAAGTCCCCTCCTTGAATATGCCAGCTAAGTTTGCTCACTTAGCAGATTAGTGAATTTGCAATCCACGGTCCTTATCATTTTATGGAAGATCGTTCAAAATTTATTGATTTACAAACCCAATCAAAATAAAACAAAATAAAATAAAATAAAATAAAATAAAATAAAATAAAATAAAATAAAATAAAATAAAATAAAATAAAATAAAATAAAATAAAATAAAATAAAATAAAATAAAATAAAATAAAATAAAATAAAAAAATAAAATAAAATAAAATAAAATAAAATAAAATAAAATAAAATAAAATAAAATAAAATAAAATAAAATAAAATAAAATAAAATAAAATAAAATAAAATAAAATAAAATAAAATAAAATAAAATAAAATAAAATAAAATAAAATAAAATAAAATAAAAAAAAAAATAAAATAAAATAAAATAAAATAAAATAAAATAAAATAAAATAAAATAAAATAAAATAAAATAAAATAAAATAAAATAAAATAAAATAAAATAAAATAAAATAAAATAAAATAAAATAAAATAAAATAAAATAAAAGATATAAATAAAGTTAGTGGTTTAAGGTTAAAATTAAGTTTATAAACTCAAGCTCAGATTTCAATATCTGCTAAATAAGCTAAATAAATAATTACCTAATAAATTAACATTTCGTATCTACTCGCAATAAACACCTCGTTGCTACACATACTCGTAACTTCAAACAAATACAGCAAAAAGAAACAAATTTTCATTAAATTTTTAAGAAAAGTAAAAATTTATATTTCAAACATAAAATCATGAAATTTGGGGAAAGTGTTTACTTAAGTCTATTAATGATATTTATTTTTAAATATTAGTTAAATACTTATATTAAAAACTATTAAATGCTTTTTTTGGAAAAGTAAATGATGTCGATATTTTTGATTAAGTTTTAAGTAGCTTCCTTATGAAACAAACCCTTGTTAAACAATTATTGTATTATAATAAAATAAACTTTAGCTTTATCTATTTTGCATCATTATAAAATTATTCATTCATCTAAAAATTCACAACAAATCACAGCAAAAAAGCCTTTCTATTCCATAATAACAAATTACAACCCCTAAAGAATAACATCTATTGTTTATTTTGATTGGTCAAACCGCGGCAGCCAAACACTCCCATAACAGATCGTAAATTATCAACTTGATAAAACTAAAAATAAAAACAAAACAATGTCGAAAATCCAAAATTAAAAAAAAAGAAAGAAATTATCATTCAAACAAAACAAAAATACGCACACACAAAACAAAAATCAAATCCAAACGGAAACGCTGTAAAAGCAATTTTTGAAATGGCATCAGTTCTAGTCTCTTCTCCATATAGACCCAACGCCAACAACTACAATATACAATGCCAAATCGAATATAAGCAAAAGGAATTTGTAAAAATATAAAAGCTTAAGTGGCAAGAATCTATAAATCTAAGAAAATTGTTTTAATGTTTAAAAATAAGTCATGATGTCGAACGAGAATCGTCTGAACGATGTTCCTTATGCCCACATGGAAATCGTTTGACTTGTAATCCAAGTAACATTCACACGATATAATATATGTATATATAGGTAATATAATTTGTGTCTATATAGCTGGATTGAGATACAAAATGTACCGTATATGAAGTGTGTAGATCTAGATTTTATATTTACAGCAAAAATAACAAAGTTTTCAACTACATGGAGAAAAATATACTGCTTATTATTTCTATGGGGATTCCGACTATAGGTCGAACCACGAGACGCCCAATTGACTATTCAGCATCGAATAACTTATTGAGATTTTCTTATGTTCTTAGCGCACTTGTAAAGTCTAGTGAGCTTACATTTTTATAGATAGTTTAGATAGTTTAAGTAATGCTTCTTAAATAATAAAGCTATTTTGAACAAAAAATTACAAAAGCAGGAATGTCGTTTTGAGAAAATTATTCAAAGCTCGCTAGAGCCTTTACTTCAAAAATGAATTCTTATATTATATTTTTTTATCAAGTAGCTGTTATTCCAATTAAAAATCAAAAATTTATATTTTTTTTTTAATTCTGATGTATGATTGTATAAATAATATAAATATAATGATTCGTAAACTATGAGAACCGTAAAAACAAAAAATCCGGTTCTATGTAAGGTACCTTTTTTTGGAAACTTCTTAGAAAACTCAATAAAAAAAATAAACAAAATCGTTTTCGCAAATGTAACGGTATTTATGGAGATTACCCAAAAAGCATAAAAGTTTGAAGAAAATCGCATAATTCGTTTAGACTCTATAGGTCGGAGTACAGACAGATAGACTGTCAACCTGTCCGACAGACAGAAAAAATTACGTGACTCAGTTTTTTCGCATTTCTTATCATCGTCATCTGAATTCTGTTTAAAGCGCCATTCATATGAGCTGCGACCTGCGTCTGCGAATTGCAAATGGTCGCAGAGTTTGACATTTCATTCATATGAGTGGTCGCAGACAGCTGCAAACCAGACAACACAAAAGCAGACAAACAACTTTTTTTGAGGTTAAGCTCATGCGAATTATTTGGTCGCAGCTCTGTGGAATGCGTCTTGGTTTTGTGGACTGCGAATTCACATTTGTTAGTTCGCAGTTCGCAGTTGTTGGTCGCATGGAATATATTGAAATGTGTTTTATTTGTAGTTTTAACTAATTATACGCATTATTTTTTATTTAAATTTGTAAATATATTCATTCATTCACTTAATCAAACAGTTAAAAAAAGAATAAGTTGATATTTGCTTTAGAAAAAGCTTTAAAAGAATTATTCGCAGACGCAGGTCGCAGCTCATATGAATGGCGCTTAATATCTGCAGTTCGTTTTTTTTTTTTACAAATGCCAAACTTGCCGTAAGACAAACAACTTAACAACAAAATCCCTGGGGCTAAGGCTGGCTACGAGAGGAGGCCGAGGCGAGACATTCGCAGTCTTGTCTGGGTCTCATGAAAATATAAACATTTTGGTCTTGTATCCATCTTGTTAAAGTAAATCTCTTCGCAGTATCATTTCAGTACCGATTCAGCATTTTTTCGGCCTAATATTTTTTTGTGGGAATTTTGAATCCCGAAGCTGAAATGCATTAAAATATTAAATTCGATCTCAAAAAACACAGTTACCGAATGATTTTCAATACTGGAAAGACCACCGAGATTTGAAGAGCCACCGGTGATCTACCAAGAGAAAAATACACATTCTCGTATCGGTCTCGCCTTAGATGTCTGGGATTTAGTTAGTCTTGGGGCGAGCCTCACTTAGGGTGTAGTGCATCTAGTTTAAAAAAAACTTGCGGACTATCTACGTATATTTTCAGGCTTAAAAAAGCTGAGTTTTGGAAGTCTTAGTTTCTTTCGGTCTCGTTTTGGTCTCCATTTCGTCTTAGTCTTGAACTTGGTATTATCATGCTCCAAGTGTCGATCTCCTCCTGGTCTCGATCTGGTCTTGGCCTGTTCTCAATGTGGCTTTAGAGCTTCAAAAATTAAAATGGAATAAGCTTTTTTATTATCTAAAGAAATAAGTTGTCGTTTTTTTATTTTTTATTTCTTGACGTTGCACAATTTTGTTGGAATGAAGTTGAATATTTTTTCCTAAATTTTTGCATTTGAATGGTAATTACCAAATGTTAGTTCAGCAAAACTCAAAAGTATTAATAATTTTATAATGTTAGTCATTATTGATCGTACCAAGTTTCATTAATTTCAGTCCACTAATGGTTCGGGAAATAATTTTTATCATCAAAGTTAAATAAAGAGTCCACTAACCAGTTTAATCAGCTACCAAAAGTGAAGTTTTTCGTTTAGTTCTCTGCCTCGACTCGGTCTCGTTATCCTAGCGTATTTTGTTGACAAAAAGATGAAATCTATATAAAAGCTGCTAGCACGTGTTTTATTTATTGAAAAAAAAATATTATCAAAGCGCAATTTCTATCTTTCCCACTATAAGTAGTTTTAGATCACTTAGTAATTTGCCTTGTAGCAGGTTTCGAGTTCATGATTTTTAAAACTAAACTACAGTGTTTTCAATTTCTCCCAGTGTATGTTGTGTAGTTCGGATGTTAAGTATCTACAAGCAAAATATTCTCCCCACAAATAAATTTTTGTTGATGAAACTACTCCAGGCATCGTCAAGCACACAAAGCAATTTCAAATGTGGCACGTTCGAGCACATGCGTCGCCTTCTTCCTGGTCGATTCTGTATCGTAAACTAATTGGAGATGTTCTCATCTTACGAAACGCCATGCACGTACTACACTACCTACATATCCAAATCTCAAGAAGTTGTACGGGTTAGCTATATTGTTTTTTTGTTTTGCTCCAAAGTGTAAACATGAGTATGCGAAATAGATTTTTCTTCTGCTCCATCAGCCATATTATATATGAGTATAGGTATGTGCCTTCCTAATGCCTTGTGTGGAGCATGGGCAAGTCATGTGTCATGTAGCATGAAAAGATATGAATCTCTATGCATATAGGCATACCTATGAACTTGGAATGGGTGTGCCGAGGGGCTATGAAGGAAATCAATCCTAAACTATATTTAAACTCCACTTTAATTATTTGTTTCGGCGCTATTTAATGTGATCGTTAAATGGTCAGAGAAGCAATTAAGTTTCCAGTTGAGTTATAGGTTGCAGATATTCGAGAATAGATAGATATATGAAAACTATGCGAGATCGAGATGTCTGGCCAAACGATTAAGTGGATGGCGTAACATGTCAGATCAGAGGAGAGATCTCTTTTCATTCTATCTTTGAAAACGCGAGTGCTTTGAGTTGAGGTAGAGTAAATGTATGCTCTTTTGGTTGGCGCAAGGCGCATATTGAGTTTGTTAGTTTTTTTTTTGGTACTTTAGGGCTGGTAATTAAAAACACATTCATAAAATACTTTGTAGTTCGCTTTGGTTGAGAGAAATTACTGAGGCAATTTTAAATTATTAAAACGCATTTTAAAACAATAATAATTTTAGTTTGAATAGTTTTTGTTTCTGAGTCATGGCTTTGGGATTTCAATTTGTTTTGTTGCAAAAAATTAGTTTTTCTTCAAAATTTATTTATTGCTGAAAGCAGATGATATTTTAGACATATACTGTTGAAGCAAGTATTTGAAAAAAAAACTTCGTTGAAAATCAAGAAAAAAATGATTTGTCTATATTGAGCTGGAAAAAAATAAAATTTTGAGTTTGAAAATAAATTTCCTGAAACTATTTCGCTTGAAATACTTGATTTAAAAAGCAGTTACGAAAGGAAAACCACATGTTAGAATAGGAGAAAAACTATAAAGTTTTGGTTTGAGTTTCATTTAAAAGAAGATAAGGTCATACTGAAATAATGAAGAAAATCTTATTGACCAAATAAAAATTGCCACCCAGCAAAACCTAAAAAGTCATTACTTTGGTTTAGTTTATAATTTGTTAATTTATTAGTGTGACATTTAGTAATATGTAAATATCACCTTCTTCGTGGTCTTTCTAAATTGTAAACGGATTATAAAGTGTTTCGCTCCAGAATAATTCTATGAACGAATGAATGTGTAGCACCTGACAAACTGTACTATTCCTAGAATACAATCTTTAAGTCTTTTATTAATAGGAGAAAAGTTATTCATGAATCATAATTTCTACTATAGTCTAGTAAATTAAGTTTTTTTTTAAACTAATTAAAAGATATGATAAAATAACCGAAAAAAGAATTTTGAGCTCCAAACTAAGTTTCCGAACTTTTGATTTTTTTTTCCAAAATCATTAGAGATGTTATTCGAAATATTATTTTTTTTGTAGGTATACAATTTCTAAAAAATTAAAAAGAAAATCACTTTCCAACTTTTATGTATTTAATAATATCGACTCAAAAACAAAATATCAACAAAATATTGATTTTCAAAAAAAAATTTTTTTTTTCAAAACTTCAAAAAATAATTTTTGGAAAATTTTAATATATGTACGTACAATATTATTAAGATTATAGAACCTTTTTAATAAAATTGTAGTCCCTCAAAACCATTTACGAACAAATAGAGGTTATAAGGGAGGTGTAATAATTTCAGTTTCTTACAAAAAACCCACAGAAAAAAAAGTGTTGAAATCGTTTTCAAGACATATGTATAAGTTTTGTCAAGGATAAGGTACAATTTCTTAGAGCCATTTCAATTTCGCTAATAGAGAGTGAGAAGCATTAGAAAACCTTGAGTTTCCAAGTGTGAAGCAAATCTCTTCAGTAGTTCAGGCTGCAAGTCGAGGAACGAACAGATAGACAATAAGCCAAGACAAACCAATACACAGACAGACACAGACTACTGACAGGACAGACATACTGACAGATTTTTTCCCAGCCTCGTCTATCTAATAGAATTGAGATGTTTTTTTAGTATCGCATAAAAAAAATGAATAAAATGGTTCTGAACCTAGCAGTTCGGGTTCGGTAGAAAATTTTAACCTTCATTCCACTCATAACACGCATACAGGAATGGTTGAAAATTGTAAGTCACTCGGTTAATTAATTGTCGCTCCAACAAATTTATTATTTTTTAAAATCTTATTTACCTACACAGGATGTATCAGAGACTGACCCACGTTTTTTGACAAATATTTTAATGACAAACATTTTTTCTTTATCATTTGTCTTATGGCTCTTTTTGGAAACAATTTTTTGAATGAACATTTTTTTGACAGAACTTTTCTCCTCAATTTTTTTTAACAAAAATTCTTTTCGGATTTCGAATGCACGACTGGGTCTTCTCTTCTGTGCGATCACATTGTTGTTTTTAAGGCGAAGTGTAAAATAATAATTTGACTGAGGCTTGAGGGTAGAACTCTTTTACGATTGGTATTCTGTGTCGATCTCTTAGTTTATTTTGGAAAAAAAACAAATAATTTAACTTAAACATAATGTTAAAAACTTAAACTTAATTTTTCAGCTTAATTTCTCTCAGAGGTTTTAATTTCATTGACTAGACATCTTAAACAAATTAAGAATCTCTCCTACCTCACTTTAAACCTTGAACGCAACCATAAACACCAAATTCTAGATGAAAAGACGGTCCTTTATATGCCCATTCATTACGTTTACATATAAATTCCTTTCAAATCATATAAAACTTATACTAAGTCATTTACTTGTATTTCCAAATGACCTAAGCTATCCTATATTCATTTTAGTATGTGGAAATATTTTACAGACTTATTCATTGTATAAGAAGAGCATTTTAATAAAACTTCATCTCATATATTCGGCCTTCATTTCAACTTACCTTTTTAATAAAATTAATTTTATTTGCCGAGAGTGCTTTTAAGTGTGCGTGTCTATATGTAATTTGCACATCAATTGTCCTTGTTTATATTATCTTGTTAGATTCTTTTTTCCACTACCCTCTACCCACTACCCACCAACCGCCACCGCTCACCTAATATCGTTTTGTGAAAATTTTTGTATGACCATCATGAGGACTGCCCAAAAATTTCACACCACAAAGCTTTTGGGTTGCTTCTCGTAGTTGCTATTGTTTTGTCAAGAGAAACGAACAAACGAATCAACGTCAAATTGCTTTTCTGAATTCTCAAAATACCCTTTTGTTGCTGAGGCAGAAGGTGGTAAGTTTGGTCGGGCGTATCTAATATACCATACCCTAGACAACAATAATAAAATATACAATGCGGATAGATATAGCCAGGGTTAGATAGATACAGAGATACAGACAAGACATCGTAGAACCCAACCAGAAGAGGGGAAAGATACCACTCTACATATAGATAGAACATTTATTTCGGTATATTGCGCATTTTAATGAACCAGAATCAATTATTTTAGCAAGGGTTTCCCGTTTCCCTAGGTCCTGTTTTTGCGCGCACTCGGCATCTTAGCCAGAACCCAAAACCCAAAACCCCACCCGCCTGTGTTGGAATGTGCCTCATTATTTAAGTGTTTTAGTTGCAGAGATGAGCACATAGCCTTGGCAGTTTGTTTATATCAGCTTCAGCATCGGTTGGGGGGTCCAAGTATTATAAGTATTGTGAAACGTGAAAGGGACGCAACAGAAGATGCTGCTATACTTAAGAATATATGAAAAAGGAAGCCAGGGTACCACCATGTCGGATCATAAAGATGTCTGGGAAGTTGAAAGCCTCGATTTTGTATAAAATGAACACCTCCTTAGGCGGCGCACAGAGTTTTCCATTTACCTACCATTTGGGATTTTGCAGGTTGTGCAAGAGAACTTGGTATTTAGCCATTTTACATTCAGTTGCTGGATCTACATAGAGCTTAGGAGCAAGTAGAAATACCGTGAAGATAGTTTTGTTCATTTTGGAATGGGGGTATGGATGTGGTTGTTTTGTCATTTACCACACAATAGGATTTTTGTATATCTTTCTTTTGGTTATACTATATTCAACGTTCTATCAAGGAATTCCTTTGTTGCTATTCTGAAAGAGTGTTATCTTCACCAAGGAAACTGGTTGCAAGGAAATCCTTTTGTTGCTATGGTAGTTAAGTAGATTGGGGTAGAATAGTAGATATTCCGTTTTCCGTATACTTTGTATGCGAAAAGAAAAGCTAACGAGATTGCAAAAGTTTTTAATTCCAAAGACAGACACTAGATGGATGCAGGGCATCATAATAGTCCTTCAGATGGTTGATTTTGTTTAGACTTTTTTATGTAGTTGAAAAGTATTTAAGAGCAGATGATATTGTTAATTCGGTTATAACACAACGACAACAACAACAAAAAGCATTAATTTCCTTAAAATGACCAAACAAAAAGAGAATTCAAAAATATGGATTTATAGCTAGCTAACCTTCGTAATTTGAAAATAAAATGCACGACAAAGTTTAGGTCCATCATAACGTACTTGCTCCTACTGATCACATTTGGTTATAACGCCTGATTTAAAAAGAAATGCATAGTTAGAATTGTTATGATTGGCCCTCTACATTTCATATCACCTGACAAACACAATGCATAGTTTAGTTTGGCTTGGGTGTAGGGCCGTGTAGACACTATGTGGACCTTTGAGTATATTTTTAAAAACAAAACTAAATCAAAGTAGCGTCTTAATGAAGGCTATTTAATCGAGAATTTTTGGGTTTATTTTATTGCTGCAATAATTTGTACCTATTAATAAATGATAAAAACATTATTAGAACGAATATTTAAGGAAATACATATTTGTACCTACTGCTACTTCTAACTACTTAGTTTCTCGGGCCTAATCCCCGGAGTCTGCTCAGCGGGGAATAAGTCAAGCACTACGTCATCGGGAACGGTTTCTGGAGATGTATCCAAAGTCTCTTGAACTTTTTTCCAGTTGTGCTTATTTCTCATCAACAGCTCTTTGCCAAGTACTTCTAGTGCCAGTCATTACCATTGCATGACTTGGCTCACAACGCACTCGTTACCCTTGTGAAGCATACGGCTAATCCACTTTCACTTACGTCTTCATATATGATAGAGTTAACTGGTTCATGTCCTGTTCTCGTATGAATCCCATCATAGGAGATACGGTTGGGCCAGAAAATCCTCAAGATGTTTCGCAGACATCTATTTACTAACGTTTCCAAATTTCTTGTGACAGTGATATTTGTTTCCAACTGATGCACCATAAAGAAGCGCGGATTCCTTGGAACAGTCTTAGCTTAGTCTTTAAACTTATAGAGTTTTTTCTCCATATTTTGAACATCCCGAACGCAGGTTTGCTTTCCCGATTCAAATGTTAGTACCCAGTACCCGCCATTAGACAAAACAGTATGACCAAGATATTGATATTTGCGGAGTCCAGGTAATTGAGGTTTAAGTGCAAAGTCCACTGAATTCCCGCCGTGAACAAAGCTGTGTGCATCACCAATAGAAATAGTTTTGGTGATAGTATAATAGCCCTGTCTAACAGTACTTTTGATTTCAAACTCCTTTGATAACCTTCCTTGACATGATATTTGGAAACATCACCTGTAGCCTTGGTAATTAACATCAATTTATCCGAAAAACCTCTCCTAAGCCCTATTCACACTGTTGAACGCCTTTTCGAATACGATGGACATAACAGATGAAGTGGCGACCGATATTTAAGACACTGTTCGATGACTTTTGTACTTAATAGCTGATGGTTATTGGTAATGTAAGAAGCATAGAAATTATAAATTCTCCTTTCGAGCTATGAGCACCGTCAAAATTATAACTTTATGTGTCAAGAACAGTTTTGAATATTATTTTTTAATAATATGAATTTGGATTTGAATTTGTGTACTGTGGTAACTCTTGTATCTTGTATCTGAGGAACTCAACGTCTAATAATATCTTATCTGTTGACAAAATAAAACTAAAAAAATTATTTTATTTTTTTCAATTTTTTCCATAGATTCCGGTATGCCTTACTTTTTGTTTCTTGTAAAAACAATAAAGTTTTGGTATTTACTAAAGTATCTTCAAAGAAAAACCAAACAAATATTTTTATTTACCACTTCAAATATTTTACTCTAGCTCTCCCATTGAAAATAAGATCTTGGGATTCTATTTACAAACACACATAGATTTTTGATTCAAACATTTTAATTACTATGCACGAATGGAAAAAAAGTCCAACAAAACCTGTCTAGATGTCCAATTAAATCGTTTTCAATGGCAATAAATTTACAATCGACGTCAGTTAAGTTCAGCGCGGTTGCAAAATAAAAAATGTACCATTAACAATTCCACAAGTTCCGTCGTGGCCAAAAACAAACAAAAAAAAACTTGGTAAAAACTTGTTCTGAATTAAAAAAAAAAAACTTGTCACCCATGATAGGTATGTAGGTAAATTATAACTCTTAACTCACCGACTCACAGTCACCATCATCACCACACCGACCGCCTCCTAAAAGGTGTTTGGTCTTAAACTAAATTTATGTGCGATTAAGACCGAACATTGAATGGCATATTTATCTGCGAATTAAGTGCTTTTATTTCCATTTTAAATGCTATCAGCTCTGCCAATCGCTTGTTGATTCAAAACTTGTTTCTCTCTCAAATGTTTGTCGAGAAATTTGTATTATTTTTATTATCAACCAAATGCATTTTCTGGTCATTCAAATAATCAAAATACATAGCGCCGCCGCCGCTGATATTGAGCAAAACGATATTCATCCCTTAGAAAATGCAGAAAATGTCCCTCGGTTTCATTAATACTGTATATAGCTATAGGTACTCCAGGATAATGCTGTAGACAGATACAATGAGGCAATAATAGTAATATAACTGGATTTGATATACAAGCGACTGTGTTGCTCTGCATTCAAATGGGGTGTGAATGCCATTATGATGTTTTGTTTAAGGGATGATGACGAAAAGCCAACAATAATTGAAGATTCTAACATTTTTTCTTACCTAGATTACTTGTTATGGCCGTGGTCGAGCTGTATCATACGAGAGGGGTGGGAAAAAAGGACTTCAAAAAGTCAGTCCAGTTCACATCTTTTTAGGTAGGCATAATCCAATTATTATTATTATTATATTTGTGTGTATCTCCTGTGTTTTATAGTTGTTGTTGCTTTCTTTTCCATTTTTGTCAATAATTCACATGGATGATGGCCGACACAAAATAAAAACCATTGACCATTTTGTGGTGATGATGCACACCTTTTATACATATATTATATACATAGGTAACAAAGAGGGAAGCGTTCGAATATAGAGTAGAGTCTATCTCTTTTTTCCTGATGTGATTTTTAATTTTACCTGAAACTTGAAATGTGACAAGGTGTGATATTAATAAAAATGATTGTTATTGAAGGGAACCCATAATGCTTTTATAGTGACAAAGAAAATTTTACCAGCCTACCTACTTGTATTTGTGTTGAAAAACGGTGTAGTTATAGCTATCTATTCGAATTGTGAATATTAATTTCAATGGGAAGGTTTTTATCAAAAGCATGTTTTTATAGAAGAAATATTACAAATTTTATTCTCAATAAAACAGTTATATGGGAGCGGGTCATAATCCTGTATGTCAAAATACTGTATGACAAAATACTGTTTGGTCAAAATACTGTAAGATCATAATCCTGTATGTCATTATACTGTAAACACAAAATCCTGTACGTCAAAATACTGTATATGAGCAAAATACTGTATGTCAAAATCCTGTTTTGTAAAATCCTGTACGGCAAAATACTGTATTTTCATACTGTATTTTTTTTAAAGAAATTTCCGTTAAAAATACGCATAATACTATGTCTTGAATATTAATTGTGTTTCGTTTATTGACATTATTCAAATATAATTTATAACAGTTAGAAAGTAAATAATTCCTTTGAAAATTAACAAATAAAAAAATAATCTTACAAATAGGTTCATAAGGGTATGTCATAATGCATATTTCAGCCAAAATCACTTTTGAAGATTTAAACTTTAGGGGGCTTAGGACGCTTAGCTTAGCCGCAAATCACGTTTAAAGATAAAAATCGGTTTATATTATTATGACACATTTCTTATTTGCGCGGCTAAAATAATGTGCATTCAAATGTATGACAAGTAAGTTGGTATGATTCATTCATGAAATCAAATTATGTTTTCACAAAAAAAGAGAAGAAGAAAAATTGAAAAGAAAGATTAAGCAAACAATTACTAATTGAGAGAACTCAAGAAATAATTTTAGAGGGAAAATGAAGTGAACGAAAAAGAAGTAAATAAGTGTAGAATTTTGTTTTCTCCCTTTTTCTCTTAGCTCCTAATTAGGTACCTACCTACATATATTTATCAACAATAAGCTTGCTTTTTTTTTTAAGTTTGATATTTTATTATCGATTATCAAAGTTCTGAAAAAAGACTGTAAAAGAAATATCGTTTTGATAATGTAAAAAAGTGCGCGCGCACTTTTTTACATTATCAAAACGATATTTCTTTTACAGTCTTTTTTACAGTATTTTGACTTACAGTATTTTGAAATACAGTATTTTGACCAACCAGGATTTTGCAATACAGGATTTTGACATACAGTATTTTGCTCATACAGTATTTTGCACATACAGGATTTTGACATACAGTATTTTGGCATACAGGATTTTGAATACAGGATTTTGGCACATACAGGATTTCCACCCCAACCCCAGTTATATTTTACTTGATAATAGTTTTTTTTTTGTTTCGAATCTTCAGATATTGGTCTCAAATTACCTACATATATTCCTGTTAGTCACACATACCTACTGTTGGAACTGGTTTATCATTTGTTGTAACGCGAGGTGCAAAAATGTTGGCTCTGAGTAGCTTCAAGGCTTATAGGAACTTTCCTTCAAGTTAATATAGGCCTCAGGTTTTGGCCATAGAACTTACAAATTGGTGAACCCCAATAAAATCTTCCTACATCTTTGAAATCGACTTCAAAATGATTCATGTATCAACATATTTAACTTTTCTCGATCAGCTAGGAACTAATTTAGTTTCAAAAAGTTTTCCACCGGATAGTATGAAGGATCTATTTGTATGTAGCTCTGCAGAGTGTTTAAAAATCATTTTTAGTCAAAATACTTATTACGAAATTTTCCTTTTTTTGCTTCCTTTGGAATTGAGATTGTTTTTAAGATATTTAATCAAATTTTCTTTGGGTTTAACTCAGCCAAACTTCAACTAATTTCTGAATCATTTTTTTTTAATTTACAAAAAAAAAACAGTTTGCAGTTTTTTATTTTAATTTTTTATTTTATGTGAGAAACGGTTTTCCAGCTATTAGTTATCAAACACTGTTTGTTTTTTTCTAATTTTTTTTTTTGAAAACCTGACGCAAACATTTTTTTCGAAAATCAGACTTGATTTTATCGCAATAAAAACGTTCAAGGGATTTTTTAGGCCACGATTTAAATGAAAAAAAAAATATTCGGATCACTCAATTGAGTAAAAAAAAAACAATTGTCTTAATTGTAAAAATGCAGATATTATAAGATTCTTCAATTGTTTGACATTATGTATTATACATTTTCAACAATAGCGAAACTTCGAAAAAAGTCATTAAAATTTTTTGTAGAATAAAAGTAAGGATTTCTTTTAAAAGACTTACTGACGGAAAATATTTTGATATTTTGCGCTCAATAAGAATTTCGAAAGAACCGAATACTTAAGTTTATTTTTATAGAGAATTTAATTTTTTGAGTTCCGCTGGAAAATATAGAACATAGCATTTTATGGACACAGCTATTGTGTAATGTTATATTTTAAGACATCATAAGAAAACGGATTTTTTTTTTGTTCTTGAATATCGTGATATAAAGCCCATTTAACTTACTCCATTTAAGCATGGTATTCAACTCATATTGAAGTGAGATGCAGATGGCATCTGATAGGGAAGTTATGCTTTTGAAAATGTTTAAATCATCAGCATATAAGAGACATTTTGAATGAGAATGAAAGATTGCTAAGTTATTTAAAAATATAATGAACAACAACGTCCCAAGATGACTTCCTCTATTAGGCAGAGGTTTACCACGATTTGAAATCAATTACAAATGAAAATTTAAATACATCGCGTATCAAAAGATTTTACTTCACAAATTTGTATTTGTTTCGGACTATGTATTTTTTCTTCTTTGACATTTGTCACCACAAGAAAAAAAGGACTTTTTTATTTATGAAACCTTAACCTTTCATTAGTTAACAAATTTTGTTTTTGGTCTAAGATTCAAGTGAAGAATTTAAAACTTTGAATAGTTGAATAAAAAAACCCTGTGCGTGCGTCGTCCGCCATTTATTATTTGTCGCACAGAAGATTTTTTTTTTAGTATTTTTGTAGAAAAACAATATTTTCTAAAATTCTTATTTTGTATGAAAAATGAATTTAAAACTATAATGCATTAAAAACTTTAAGGGAAAAATGAAAATGAATATTTAATTCTTTATTAAAATTGTTGCACCAATTTTGTGATTCCTATTATGAGTATTTTCTATCCTGACTATTGTGGTATTGGAATTTTAAAAAAATAATTGTGCATTTGTAAGGATTTTTAATAAAATATCTATCTATCATTATATTCTCTTTTGACTCTTATTTACTTCAAGTATTAAATATTGTACTCTTGAAAATAAACTAGTTTATTATTATTAAAAGCTATTTTTAAACGTTAATACAAACATACCTACTCGAACCAATGTTATAACAATGGCCTTAAATTGCATACTAAAAGGTTTTACATAATGTATCTGTTAATTCAGGCCAACACACATTTTTAAATTACTACAGGTCGATTTTCATTGAACTTACTATACAGTTGAAATAAATCTCACATTTAGTATTTAAATTTATTTTTAAAATTTGTTATGTTTTTCATTATTTTATTAGGCACTCATTAACAGATTTGAAGTTTGCTTATTACAACAAGTAAGAAAAAAATAAATAAAAAGTAGTTATTATTCTAATATTCACATATTTAACAAAAAACAATGCAAATTTATCATTAGAAAGAATATGTTTCCGAGCGAAGTATTTTTTTTTTACAAAACATTTTTGATTTTTTGAATTCGATCCCTTCAAAAATGCATATTTTGAACAGTTTTATAATTCAAATAAAGTTAGAAAATTATCTTAAATTTAATATTGTCTCTTAGTTGTCTTATTTTTTCTGGCTCCTATCCACATTATTAAAAGTAAGAGGTACATCAATGAAAAGTCAGAGTTATTATAAATCTTAATTCACCGTACATAATTCTATAACTCTTTGTTGGATTGTTCAATAATTGTTAATTAATTAATTTTCATTTTAAAATTCTTTAATGCTGACATTTTAATCGTTATCCAAAACTTCAATAAATGCAATAAAACGCAGTTTCAATTTAAATTAATTGAAACCTAAATCATATAAACGTACAAATACGAGTATGTATTATAGCGGTATCTATTTTTTGTACACAATAATAATTAATTTAATAATAATAATTTCATTTCCATCCCGCAGGGACCCTCTTATGAGATAAGAAAACGAAACTGTCCAATTTAATTGAATAAGTTAATTCATAGCAGACCGATGTACATATGTATATAAACTAAGTACATATTAATAATATACATAAAATCTAGGTGTGGGTAAAGCACAAAAGCACACTTCTGTGATATTGATCGCCGATGTCAAATCGCAAATATACACTTTTTCGTGACACCGATGGCACTTGCTATCTGGGCAATAAACTTTGCTAGCTTATCACTTTTAAGTTCTCATTAAAAGTAAATTTTATTGCAATAAAACCGAATGAATGATATGTTTATATGTCTGTGTACAACTTTGAACCTATATAATGTTGGTAATAAAACGCAACGTCTCAGCTACATTATGATCGTATAGAGAATTCTTCATATGTCGGTATAGGTAAATGTATAAGAATTTTTGTCAAACTTAATTTAAAGACGTGCACCAATTCAATTCCAAATTCTTGAAACACTCTCTCCAATTCAAGAAAATCCAAAAACATGTTCCTCTAATTAAGACCCCATTAAAGGATTTAAAACAATAAAATCCCTTGAAAAGTAGAAGGATCCTGATTTTTATGTGAGACCGTAAATTACAGAAGTAAAATTGTGCGTTTTCGCACTGCATAGGTACATGTATAGGTAATCTGAGAAAATAAACCGGGACAACTGGAATATTGGCTTCCGTGGACTGCGAGTCTATTTTAAGAAACGTAATTTTGTGTGGCGTTTGGTCATTCCAAAGGCATTTCCGGAACAAAAACAGAATACTCATCTGGATTCGTTGTATCTTGCACATGGCTGCCATTTAATAACAGACAATGTAGACAATTCCTAGATACTTACACCTCTAGGTATATAGGACTACATTGTTATTAGGTACCATAGTAAACAAGACAAAAAAAAGGGTTAGAATGAAATCCTTTTTCATTTTTATCAATACAAATTTTACTTTTGTTTAGATTGTGTCCAACCATATTTTTACGACAAAAAAGGACAGAAAAGAAGGAAAAATTGAAATCGCAAATATAATACAATGCCGGTTCGGTTGCCTTTTGGTTGTATATTGTGAACATTGAAAAATCTCGCGCGACAACGATATGGTGATGGTGATGGCGATGGCGACGCACGAAGATTGTGTCAGAGGTCTATTGTCAACCCGTCTCTGTTTTTTTTTTTATGACCACACGAGAGGAAAGTCCTTATCTTGTGCTTGGTATAGAGGATTCTTTTATTTCTTTTCTTTTTTTTAAAACATGAATTTATGGCGGTATATAGACTGTGGGTTTAGATGGAAAAACAAAATTATTCACGCACACAGTTTAAATATTGCATGGCAAGCACAATAGATGCCAACAAAAGGGTTCATTGGTTATTTTTTTTTTGTTATTTTCGGGAAGGATTGTGTCGTGTTGGGAATTTTTAGCGAACTGTATAAAGTAGAATCAGAAGAGCATTTGTGCCTTCTTCAAAAAGGCAATCGTATAAAAAATTGATATACGAGCACTGACCTTGGGCGAAAATGGCTATTGCATAAAGAATATGTAGTAGTAGGTATATGTAGTAGGCTCTCGAGCAGCTGCAGATTTGTTTTTTTTTTATAAAAGTTTCATGGTGTGGGTTTTTATTGTTAAGACTGGTGTTTTGAAATTCAATACCTGTATAGATGATGAGTTCAAAAAAGAGTTTTAAAAGGGTGTCACACCTCATACGAATAATGCATCACGCAAAAAGCTAAAAAGGTAGTATTAACCGACCTCAGGTACAGTTTGGTAAAAAACAAATTCCAAATTTAAGACGAGAACGAGACGAGAGAATATTCCTTGAGCCAATATTTACCGAAATATTTGGTTTTCTTTCAAGCTATAAAAATAGTTCCAAAATTGTTTTTGCGCAAAAAAATGAATAAAGCAATGTAAATATAGGTACTAGGCAGTCTCTATTAAAATTGAATTATTTCACTCTTTTCCTACAAAAAATATAAAACGAAATTACCGAGGCGAGAAAGTAAAATATTAATAATAAAATAAATAAAAAGTGCATATACGCCCAAGTGTACGGTCTTTTGGAGATGTCGTCACTTTATTCCATAAAATTCAAACCATCAGATAGATTTTGATGAAACATTGAGGAATAATAAAATATCAAATGAGAAAAGTGTTCACCTTAAAATTTATTTAGACTTGGATTACGGCCTTCGATAAATAGTGTTTTTTCAGCCACCAAAAAAAATTTCGACTTAAAAAAATAAATTCAAAAAGTTGAGAGCAAAAATGCTGAAGAAAAAAATTCTCAAAAAAAAACTGTTCAAAAATTAATCAAAAAATTGACAAAAACAAAAAATTGACAAAAAAAACAGAAATTGTGAACAAAAAAACAATAGCCAAAAAATAATTGCTTAGAGAATAATCAAGTGGAAAATTATTTCAACTCCCTACAGAATATATTATAGTATTGTGTTTTTTTTATGACAAATATGTTTTTAGAAATATTCCCAAACCAATTTTTCCCCACCCTCACTTTAAAGTGTTTATTTTAACTATGTTATTTTTCTACTTATAAAGTCGGTTTTAGACTGGTTATCAAAAAGCGTTGTCGAAAAAATCTTCCTTCATTAGATCATACAAATTTCCGTTTTATGTGCTTATAAAGGAGGATATTTTGAGTTAAGATGCTAATTATAAACTTAAGAACTTTAGTAACTTGATTTTTTTTTGTTATCAACATGGTGAAGGGTTCCTCAGATGTTCTTGCTTCCTATTTGATCACATAATGTCAATCCTGCTGTCATGTGAAGCATCTTCATTTCAACTGCTCTCGTACTTTTTGTACATAGTCAAAAGCTGTGTATATTATAATTAAATAAAATATGCAACTCTCTTGAGGAATCCCGACAATTTTTCATTCTGATTCCTTTACTCTGGACTTTATCTGTGGTTGAGTTTCAAGATTTTCAAGATTTTTTTTTATTGTATAAATGTTATAATATTTTTCAGTTGCAAGGTAGAAAATACCATTTCTCTGTAAATTTTACAATCGAGTAATACGAAAAAATAATACAATAAAGATTTAAAAAAAACCTTCATAAAATGGTAGCTGTCGCAATTTCGTGTACCTACTTCCCTCTACTGAATAGTCAAATATATTTGAAGATGAGAATTATGAGCCATCTAGACCCTGTATAGCTACATATGTCTCCCATCTATCTTTAAAACTCAAGTCCGGCCCAAACGCTTTTCCTTCTTTGGACATTTTTACTAACTTCTTCTGTTTTTTTTTTTTTGAATTGCAAACCTGGGCACAATGATAACTTAGATATGTATGTGTAAAAGGGATCTTGAGTTTTGTCATTCAATTTTGGTGAATGAATCCACTGAATTATTTTTCTTCCATACAGTTGCGCCCTCGTTCTGGTATTTCGCAGTTCCATAATAAGATGGCTTGCATAAATAGCCGGTGATGCTGGTAATAATGGACGAAATCATTTTGACAACTTTTTTATATTCTTAGCACTTGAATTTCAAAAAAAAATATTTTTAAAAAAAAATTATAAACAGCTTTTTCAGTTTTTTTTGTCATTAATGATTTATGAAACAAGAAAAAGTTGAATATCAACATTTAATAAACAAAAATGGCTCACGTACCTACATATGTATAACAAAAAAAAATTGGCTTAGTTTTGAAAAAAAAAAATAAAAAAATATTTAAAGCAACTACTGTTAATTGTTATTGCTTGAACTATAACCTCCTCTATTGTGTTTCTTTGGCACTTAAATGGTAACGGTTCCTTTTTTAGGAGGCCATATTGGAGAAAACCCCATATTATTTCCGGTAAGGTGGTCAAGTATTAGAATTGGTTTATGATTAATTCATTTCTTCCTTCATAACACCAAAGAAAATGTGTCGTGAAAAGCATTGTACCAAAAAAACCGTGAAACTATTTAAAAAAATTATCATGGAAGATAAAACGAATGAAGAAGTTCGAAGTTTTGTTGGTTGTTCCAACAAAATGTTTCGAAATGCAATAACGTACACATAAGCTTGTGTGGAAACTGTTCGCAACAGATTGAGGGAACACAATTTAAATGCTTGCAGTCCAAGAAAAGTTCCTCTTTTAACTGCAAAACATGCTAAGAAGCGTTTGTTATTTGCAAGACAGCATTTGAATTGGCTACCAGGGAATTGGCGCAACGTTTTAAAGCGAAATTGTGTTGTTTGGCGGTAAAAGATCTCGTTCCTAGAAGGTCTGAGAAAGCGAAATATAACCCCAAATACACCAATTAAGTAGTTGAGCACGGAGGTTCGACCATAATGGTGTGGGCTTGTTTTTCCCGCTATGGAGTTGGGCCCATATATTGGATTAAACCCATCATGGATTAACGGGTTTAAGTTAATATCGACTCGAAGATATTATGCTCTCTTATGCAGAGGTAGAGATACCGCTTTTATGGGTCTTTCAACAGGGCAATGACCCCAAGCACACCAGTAAGAAGGCAATTTTTTTAAAATCATAATCTGGTGAGCTGAGCTACAATTCAGCTAATAATAATTCTCATTATCACTCTGATAGTTTTACTTTTTTTGCAAAATCAGCTGTAAGTCAAGCATGGTCTACCACGCTGCCGTCTACCATAGAATATACCACAAAGGACTTTCCGAGCAGGTTCCTCTTCGCTCATGTTAACTAGGTGCCCTGCCAACCGGAATCTACCGAGCTTAATTTTTGTCACTATGTCTGCTTCAAGGTACATTGCGTACAATTCATGATTGTACCGACTCTGGAATCTTCCTTCCTCACATATGGGGCCAACAATTCTCCTTAAGACTTTTCTCTCGAACGCGGCTAAGAGGTCGGAGAGTCTTTTGCTAAGCACCCAAGTCTCGGATCCATACGTTAGTACTGCCATCACCATTGTCCTGTACAGCAGCAGTTTTGAAGTTATGGTGAGATTTCTGGATTTGAAGACTATAGTAGTATATACTATAGTATATTATATATTATTAATACTATTTATAAAAAATGTATGGATTTTGATAAAATTAGTTCTTCTTGTGATGGGCTTGAGATGTTTATTGTGGTACGTTAATAAAATTTATATTTTTAGTATAAACGGTTATATACATTAAGTCCGTAAAGACTAAATGGAATACTCAATTACTCAATCTTAAATAATAAATCTTCCCTCTGATGTGACGATCGCACTCGTTATTCTAAAAATAACTCTGATGGTGAATAGGAGATTTACCAAATGCTCTATTGTAGAAGAAAGATCATAAACCGGATGATGGGTTTTATTTCTAAAAGATAAGAATTTCAATTTATTATTGCTATATTACTAATAAAATGCCATAACCTGCAGTTGCGTTGGAATTTTATGAATTAGCCTCTAAAGTTAATAAAAGTTAACGTTCCTTAAATTTTAATAACTTATAAATACAGAAAATTATACAAAACATCAGTATCCCACAAACGTAATGTCAAAAGTGTACGTGCTAAATACAAATATTCAAGTATAGTTATATAAATTTTTAAATACAAGATCTTATAAATGATTAAGCAAACAAAAAATCGCATTTCCATTTCAATGTAGGTACAGCAAAACCGCGCACTTAGGCCAAACAACCATCAGTCAATCATATCTACCATCTCTTGGCCTGTGTATATGTATATTGTGGAACACCAACCGTAATTATTTCTTTTACGATAATTTAAGTGTTATTTTATTGTTAATAAAAAAACCTTTACGAGGCACGATTAAATGAATTATGAATGATTTCGTTCCGTCAATATACTGTTCCAACAAAGTGTAGGTACACACATCTATGTAGGTGTTGGGAAGACATAATTCCTCCCAATCTACAATTTGTGTAAAGTCAATTAAACCTCCCTAAATAATAAAAATATCACCAAAATGACTTAGAAAAGTCACCAAGTTCATATTGCATTACAAAAAACCTGTTGCTGTTGTTGCTGCTATAACCAGATACCCATACCGCCAATATCGATATTATTATGGCTGTTCTGCAGGTATTTTTTGTTAGGAAATGCTTGATTTTCTTTTTCAATTTAAAATTAAAAAAAAAAAATGAGTTGAGTAACCATAAAGCAATTAACACTATCACACAGTCATGGATCTGTAATAAAAAGGCAATAATAATGGAACAACGGAGAACATTGAACATTAAAAATTACCAGTAGGTATTTCAGCATGAGTATAGAAGTTATGCACCCTAAATCAAGGACACCTTGCTCTTGCTACAGGAACACTTTGACGCATTAAAATCCTTTTTTTATTGTTTGATGAATTGTTGTCTTTTTTTTTTTGTCTTCATATATTTCAGACACAGCAATTAAAACATTAAAAATTTAAACCAAGTTATAGTAAAGTGTATTTTTTATGATTTTTTTGTCCTTGACTGTTATAGAGATAATAATTTTGTGAAAGGATTTATGATCTACCTGTCGATGACAATACAAGGAGTTAGATGCAATGAAAGCAAGTGCTGATGGTGACATTCAACGAAATCCTTTTCGTTTATTTTTTAATGTCTTATGTAATTATGGAAGGTGGAAAGCGAAAAAACAAACCCTTAAGTTCTTTTTTCTGTTTTTTATTATATGTGTGGCATTGAAAGTTATATCCTTTTATTTAATGAGCATGGAGGTCATATTTTTTGGTATTTTATATTTTTGCAAGTTTTGTAGGTATTTATTTAAAAGGTTCCTCGCTTAGCCCAAATTTTACACATGTTTGTTTCTTGACGACTATCTGTTTTTTTTTATCGTTATTAAGATTCAAATTTAAATATTTCTTGGAATAGTTTAAGTATGCCATTATTCTTCATTAAAAAAATCATCCAATCAGTAAATAATCAATAAAAGGGATTTAAATAGGTATAATTAAACAAAATAAAATAATTTAAATAAATCTTTAGCCTCAGGTTAATTTTTTGGCTTCTAACCCCCTGGGCGTGATTATTTCTTTTACTGAATATTTTTCTTATCACACAAGAGAGATTTATATATTTTTAATTATAATTAACTTAGTTGGCAAGAGGAAGAATGTACATCTAGTACCCAGATAACATCAATAAATTATATGTTATCATTCATTAGTATTTAAAACATAAAAAATGACCTGGGATTGCATAATGCGCAAGCATTTTTGATAAGGTTGTCAAAAGTTTAAACAAAAAGTCAAAATGTAAGTAAAATGATTATTTCATTCAGTCTGAATTGTATAAATATTTTAAAATAAAAAAAAATAACATAATTAAACGTTACCTGTTTAAAAATTCTGTTTTTAATTTGAACTGTTGCTTATAATATTTTGTAAAATAATATTGGTATCAAAATTTCAAAAAAAAAATGTTTTGGATTCGGTTAAGAACTAAATTTTTAAAACTCAATTTCTTGAAAATGGAAAAAGAGATTTGAGTATTATTTTATTTTTATATATTTTTCAAAATTATTTTTAAGATTTCTGAAATATTTTTTTTATTTCATGCATCATGAACAAAGATTAATGCGTTTTATGCTTTCTGATATTTATTTCTCATGTTATTTTTGTTTCTGTGAAGTATTTTGATATAGGATCAAATTTGTGTGATAAAACATAACAAATTTATCTCACAAACGGCACTAATTTTAATAAATCAAACTATGGAAAACAATCAAAAACCGGTATCTAACATGAAGCTGAAGATCGCTGCATTTTTTTTCTTTTTTTTCTTTTAGAGTTGCAGCTCTCGAAAAGTATCAATGATATTAGAAAATTTTAAACCAAAATGTTGGGCACAAAATTTCCCAGGGGCGATGTCCGCTACTTTTTAAAAATTTTATCCCGTTATATTTGTTTTTAATGGGTTTTTAAACTTTTCAGATTTTTTTTTGTTTAGACGTGCAGATAGACGAAACTAACGGTAAAAATAAAAAACAAAAAATTGTATCGTGAAGAGCGTCTTTTACTCTAGAGGCGATGTTCCTTATTTTTTTTTTTTTACTAAGCGTTTTTAACCATGAAACATAAAAACAAAACTCACAAAACTTTATACCGTTATAACTTCGGATCACCTAACGGTACCAAAAAAAAAGTACATAGAAAAATTAGATTTTTTCAACTCTAGAGGCGATGTTTTTTATTTTTTTAAAATTCATGTTCTAAAGCCATTAATTTGCATAACAACAAATTAAAATAAAAAGAAAAAATATGGCCGATCAGCCGATCCCACCGAAATATTGCTGATGAACGATCACTGATAGTTTCTATATCACCTAGAGTTCATCTCTAGGAATTTGTTAACTTCAATTTGTCTCTCTATAAAGGCTCTAAAATGCCTTTGCATTGAATTTTCAGTTTTTTAGATCAAACTAATTTTTGCACTTTTACTGAATTTAGTTATTTTTCTCATATAATGTTTTTAGAATAACTTAGCTGGTTTTACATGGGACAAAGTTTCTACGTGCCATTAAATATTGTAAGGTGTGATTTATTATATTTAACTTTAATAGTGTTCTTTTTTTATCTCAAACATCCTACTCCACAAATAAAATTGTACCACATTTTTTTCTATATGCATACACCTATCTCGTAGTTATCTATCATAATAAAATTATTTTTTTTTTGTTTACGTGACATAAATAATTTTGTGATTCACAAATGACAAAACATACAAGTTTTTAAGTGATTTATTTAGATTTGGTTGGGATAATTTAGGCACATTCATCTCAAAAGAAAGATTTATAACAAAAAATGTTTTTATGTAGTTAATGATCAATTGTGACGTCAGCATCAAAGATGAGTGAGATAATAAAGTGAGCTTAGTTGAGTGAGATAATGCAAAAAGATTAGTTTAAAATAAACAAAAAATGTTTGTTTGTGTTGTTTATTTAAATAAACATTAATTTAATGTTTATACTTTTCTATCAAGGATTTTTTGATAAATTTTTGATAGAAAAATTTTTAATACAAATTTAAAAATAAATTGTATAGATAACTTTTTCCCAATAAAAAGTTTTTAATAACTACTCCATGTTAACGACACATTTTTCTTTATATATATTTCAAAGTCAACAATGAGTCATTTTTGTTTTTTTTTTTAAGGTGACTACTTTTGGTTTAAAGGAAATATTATTATTTTCGTACTTACATTATCCACTTTAAAAATATATATTCTGAAATAAAAAAAGAGAACAAAATTAATAAATAAATATAAATATTCTAAAAAATTAGCAATAAAAGATCTGTGTATAGAAGAATTTAATTTACTTATAAACTCAACAAAAAAATAAAAATAAAAAATAGGAAGTTATATAAAAATGAGATCAATGTTTTAAAAAAAAATGTTGAAGTATTAATATTTGTTTAAGGTTATATTTGAGTTTGTAAATGAAAACTTTTGAAAGGCAAAGTATAACAGATTTTGTTACTATTTAGGTAATTGACGAAATTTGTTTATTGTTCGTAATACTACCAGAAAAACAAAAAAATTCGCGGCTACCATTAATAAGTATCTACTTGATTATAAAGACATGAACATTTTAACTTATCTCATAGAAAATAATATTCTCTTGCAAATAAATAAATATACGTCTAGATCCGACGTGCGAGTAGGTACTTGCTACTCCTTATTAATAAAAGGATTCCATTAGAGAAAAAATATCAAAAAACCTAAAATTCTTCATTTGAATTAGATACTTAAATAACCGAAAACAAAAAAGTCTGAGTTTAAAAACGAAGATGCTATTATGATGTATGTATTTTTAAAATACATTATATTACCCGTTTTCAATGTATTGCAACTATTAAAAAAGAATTGATTTTTTTTAATACAGAATATATATTTTTTTTTGAAAACTGTCAATTTCATAAGATGATTTGCATAAGGATAGACATAAGGCTACAATCAAGACAAGTAAAAATTTCATGCGAGGGGACTCTATTTCCCCCTTTTTAAATGGCAGGGATGATTTAAAAAAAAATACATTAAAGCATATTTTATTTGATTCTTAAATCAAGATATTTAAGCAAATCATTTTTGAAAAACTTATGTTCAATTCAAATTATGTTTGATTTCAAGATTCAACAACTTTTGTCAAATCTCAATTTTCAATTCAAGTTATTTTAGCAAATCATTTTGAAAAGATTAGTTTTCAAACTTGGAAGCCGGAAAAATAAATATTTTTAAATTTTTTATGTAGGTACATACATACATATATTTTAAATGATTTTTTTTTTTTAGAATTTGAGCAACTACAAGTACATGTGCACTTAGCAGGTACCATTCTTGTTTTCAATATTCAAAATTAGATTATCTTAGGATTTAAAACAACTTCAATATAGAAATTCAACCATTTGACCAGTTCAATGTTTTCTAAATTATTTGGATATTTGAAAAAAATAATTTTGAATATTTAAGTTTTTTTTTTCAAATTATTTAATGCTTGGAAACTGATTTTCAAAAATTATTTGCTGGTTAACGGCAAAAAATTACAAAATGAGATTTTAAATGTCGTCGTTGTTTTTGTATGATTTTATTTTATGATTCAAGTTTTTTTTTTTTAGAAATTCATACCTCCCACCTAAACGGGGGAAATAGACCCCCAATTTTTTTGGCTTGGTACAACCTACACGCGCGCCTAACCTTATTAAATCCCCATGTGCATCAATATAACTCACATCAAAAAGATAAATGGCCCTTTTCATACAAATTTTGACCGAAGTCCGTTGATCCGTTTAAGAGAAAATCAAAAATATACTGTTCTCTGGCAGGTACATTGATGGTAAATGTTTTTTAAGTGTCAATATTGTTTTAGCTTAAAAAAAGTTCAATCATCACTCTAAGGGAATACCTTACCTAAAAATATGATATCGATAAAATTTGAAGAAAATTGGCTAAGACTGTAGATTATGAACAGAATGGCAGGCCCAATTTGTCGCGTTTTTGCTTCTGGGATGGTTTCGTTTTTTAAGGATTCTTGTTTGGTTTTATCGACTTAACTTTTTAGATTTTTGCGTATAGATTTTGAACGCTAAATAAAAACATCTTTTAAGAACCGAATTTCTCACAAAAAAACTACATTGCCGTAACAATTAATCATCAGCTAATCTTCCTTGACCCTCATTCATCATGCTTAATTTTTTACGAAGTTAATGAATTTATTTTGTTTGTTCTTCTTTGTATATTTACCTAAATAACAAATTAACCTTCATAATATTTTGCAAATTTTATTAGTTTTCAACTCAAATGCATTCCTTTATTTTGATTAATCACTTAACAAGTGTACTAACATAGCTTACAGAATAATAGCTCTGTCTTCTTAACATGTTCAGTTGAGACAGGTACGCAAAACCTTTCCATCGTATTTTTTATGATTATTGCAACTATGTGTACCTAGGTACTATTTAATATTTATAAAAGAACCTACTCCATACAAAAAAAAAACAAGAAGTACTCCCGCCAACTCTCTCCCGCATGCCTGTCTGGTTCGAATAAATAAATTGATTCCAAATAAGAATAAAATGAAAAAAAAACACAAGAATTTATTCGAGGCCATTAGGAAAAAGCGTGTTGCAGATACTATACATATAATGTACTTGCGTGCAAAAAAGTACTTCAGCAGTCAAATTAATTCATTGCCATATTGTTATCATACCACGCCTTCCTCCATCACTCCTTTGGAATATCTATACTTTGTCACTTGTCCTAAGCAGCAAATACCAAGTAAGTACTTTAGCTTTATGGAAACTATAAGACAGAAAAACAAGAAGTATAAAATAAAAGGACAAGTAAAAGGTGTTTTTTTTTCTTGCATGATATTGTGTTGCAAATTTTTTGAAAAAAACGTGTTTGTCTTTTTGGGCCAAAAATTTTTTCTTGCAAAGTTTAATTTGTTAAAATAAGAAATTTCCTTAGAAAATTTATTTCGAATTTGGTAAAATTGATTTATCGCTGTTAATTTTAGAAATGAACAAATCTCAACTATCTTCGTTTTTTAAATTCAGTTGAATTTTGTTCCCTTTAATTCTTAAATTTCACTAAATATAGAAAAATTTAATAAAATTAAAAAAAAAACAAATTGACTATTCGAATAACAACAAAAAAAAACACCCTTTAGGTGCCTTACATATAGATAAAACATTTTAATAAAATTGCTGTGATAAATGATCGTAAATCTGTGATATAAGGAAATCGATGACAGTTCCTGTATTCCAAGTTCTTGTACTTTTTTACCTACCTATTTCACTTCACTTAAAGAAACTAGGAGGAGTGAATGTTGACTACATACTCGTATATGACCATACAATCTCTTATAGAAACTTACCCTAATGCTTCTTAAATAGACGGTTGTTGTTCTGGTCATATTATCTCGTAAGCAAGTTAGTATATAAAAATATATGGGAGCTGTATGTAAAGTGTGAAGTGTATAGCATATGATGTTAGGGGAATACAAATGGCTATCAAACATTGAATATAAATTTATTGCTTTTTATTTCAAAGTATTTTCAGCCAGACAGACAAAAAAAATGAAGAAAAATTAATAAGATATAAATGCAACCTAAACGGAAACCAATGATAGTGATGGAACGTAGCGCATTTTAATTTTTCCATACTAAGTATAATCAAATATTCGTTTTAAAAATATTTTGGGTTGATATGAGCTGTCAGCGATGTTATCAAACATTAGAGAGTTATGAGGATCACAATGAATAACTTTTGATTGTTTATTGGACAGCTAAAGTAGATATTTAAGAGAATTTGGATTATATTTTAATATATGAACATTTAATCTTATAAATTATGATATCGCTCTGCATGAATAATAAAATAAATGTTTTTAAAACAGCATACGCCTTTTCGACAAAAAAAATCGCAAGATTTGTATAAAAATATCTAACATGCAAGATAAGATTTCAGATTATCTTTTTTTTCACCACTAATAGTCCATAAACAACTGGCGAGTTAATAGAACAAAATATAAAATAAAATGGATAAGTCTGGGATTGCACATACTTGCTGTTATGATAGTTATAACAACTACAAAAAATAAAATATTCAATATAAACATATTACTAGCAAACTAACTGAGCATTCATTTTTTGTGCTTAAACTTTTTTCAAAATTGTATCTTGTTTTAATAAATTAATAAAAGAAATTCTAGCTTTTTATAATATTCTTTCAAGTTTAACACATAAATAAAATCCATAAGACTCCAATGACATTTTTCGAGTGCACGACTGAATTGCACGATCTTGCTCCTATGTTAAAGGACTAAAGAATAATTAAAAAAAAAATATGTTAAATTATAGGCCATACTAATACCACTAGATACAACTTTTTTTACCGTATTTAATTAAAAAAAATAAAATTTAGAGACCAGAGGAATAAAATACGGACGGCGATAATTCGCTAGTTGACGTCATTAAATAGGACGAAGTCGGGCAGCGAAAAATTTGATCTCGAAAAAACGTAAAGCCTAATTTCAGCAACTTGGTAAACATTCAAATCCTCCTTGATATTATGTACAACCAGCGCAGTTTAAGATGGAACAAAACTGTCTAATGGTTCTATATAGAAATGGGAGTAAGACATTGATGTTCTCCTGGAGACTTGTAATCAGTGATTGACAAAATGTAGGATAACTGTTTATTAAAAAAAGAAATACAAAAGCAAAACCTCAACTGAAACAACTTAACTACTTCAATACTGATTATTGATTATTGTAAGTCATTGATGAACACGATTTTTTATTAAATATTTCTTCTAGATTACATTTATTCAATATAACTTTAAGATTTTTTTTTTATTATGAATTTCTGAAATAAGCAAACTTGCTAAAATTTCGATTCTCCAGAAAAATTAGATTTTCAAAAAAAAACGGAAAAAGTGTATGGCAGATACCGTTGTTTGTGGCGTGGCCACAAATAATACAAACATAGTATGTAGGTCATGATGCATAATTGTAAGAAGAGAAAAAATTATAAAATATGTTTGAAGATATAGGTTACACCATTTTTGCACTCATTGCCTGATTTTCAAAAGTTTATTTAGCAAAAATTTTTACCAAACATATGGTGGCAAGAGAACATAATGAATCGTGACGTGAAAACGAAATATTTTTAGATTTTACCAACAATTTATTGTATTTTCGAATTTTTGCTATATATGTAGCAACACATTTTATTTACAAACTAAAGGTTAAAGTGATTGAATCTTTGAATTGTTAAAGTACGAAAGATTCCGATTACAAAAGATCTTAATCATGGGTTTTAGATGTTTTTGGTTATAGCTTTTTAAATGAGCTTTCAGTAATTAGAAATATTTTCATCCAAATATTTTCAGTATTAGTATTCCTTTCATCTGTTAATAAACCAATATACTTTATCCTCTTTGTTCTTATACTCAAATTATAGAGTCTAGACTTCTTATCCTTCTTTCTGCCTTTCATTTGAGTTCTTGTGAAACTTAAAAGGATTTTATAATGAAACCTAAGATAAATTCGATTTGGGGTTATTGTTAAAAGCAAGTAGGCCGCGACAACTTTAGTTATCTGTAAAATAAATTGTTATGCATTTTTTATAAAAAAAATAATTATTTAATAAATCTCCAAAGAGAAGCATTTAAACCACCACCTTAAAAAAAAATATGTAGGCACCTGACTACCGAATTAAAATTCATCACCAGAGACAAGGAGCTACCCAACCTGAAACAGTTCTCACAATAATAAATTCAAAAAGTGTTTAATCGCTCTTTTTATCTTAAAATATACTAAACAAATAATTTCAAAGTCATTTTTCGTTCTTTTTTTTTTTAATTTAAATTTGAATATATTATTTTGATATACTGTTTCTCCATTATTAAAAAAAAATTCAACAAAAAAGTCGTCTTCTTTTCCATTTTTGAATATAAAAATATCGCCCTCAAAAGATGCGATGCGGCATTAAGAAAATAATATCAAAATCATAAAATTAATGATTCAAATGTATTTCTTATCGTTCTTTCCACATGGTGCATGAATATTATAATTTTACATAAATAAATACAAAACACATAGGATAGGTAGATAGGGATATACCTGCGCGTCTAAAACACTTGCTGTTGCGAAGGCCAATACGAATACCAATAGGGTGTGTAACTGTGAACTTTGATTCCATATTGGATTCTTTAGCAGGAAAAATGGAAAATTCAAAGAAATATAAGGAAACCCATTTTCAGTTTGAATAAAAAAAGAAAAAAAAAACTGAGAAGATATCCAAGAGAATGAGACACGATGAAGAAGAAAAAAAAAATGGAAAAAATCTAATTTACATAAACCAAATCGATAAGGTAAAATGGTATTATGCTCCTTTTTGTGTTGTATAATGTATATACGTGCGTGTATTGGAAAATGGCTTTGATTTCATTACGTATTCAGCAAAAGTAGCAAAAATCACCATCAATATAGAAGTAGGAAGAGGTATAGCGAGGACAACGATATTTGTAAATTTGGTATCTTCCTTATAGGAACCATCATCATGTATAGAAGACCAATTCCAACTAAATAAAGAGAGTGGTCCTTAAGGAAAAATAAATATATTTTTTTCTATCTTCTATGTTTTCCCTATAGGCTTCTATATTGGCTATAAGTGCCTATTCTGTATACATGTTTACTTCTTGTTAATAGCGCACCTTGTGAAAATTCTCATTTATTTTCCAATTGTATGTGAACATTTGAAAATGGTAATTTTGTATAAAAGTTCCCATGTTAAATTTAAACCGATAAAGTTTGTTTTTAAAGATTCTAGATAAAAGATACATAATTAATGACCATAGCAGATTGTGAATCTTAAATGTGATTGTGTATTAATATGCAAGCGAAACCATATTATAAAGTGCGAGTATCCTATTACAAAAATGTCGCCTACTGAATCTCAATCTCATACATAGTATAAGAGAGATTATAAATTTAGTTAAAAAAATGTTTAATTTTTCAATTGAATAATTTTATCACGCGAAGAAATGTGCTGTCATTATTTTAATGGCTTAAGCGTTTTTGCATGCTCAAGTACGAATTATGGGGTTGGAGTACAAAGATTAATAATTTTCATTGAAGTGATGGGATAGCATAGTGACAAAATTCTTATGTTAATAATAAAATTCACATAAAAGCTATTAACATTTCTTGGAATCTTGTGGTGGATTTAAATATAACTACTATATGTGAATCTATTTATATATGTGGGTGGATATTTTTTTTTATGCGTGATTATTAAATCGCGTATTTAAATTTCACAAAACTCTTTTTTTAATTATAAGTAAAATAAGGTCATATTTTTAAATATATATTACACAAAATTCTGACTATTATACAAATTGAAAAATTTAAAACTTTCCTAATTTAATGTGATTTTTTAATTAAAAAAATTATTTACGCTTTCAGTAATTGGCATTAGGGCATTCGGTTTTGGGAATATTTTACCCTACCCATCATTTACCCATGGGTTTTACACTTTAAGGAATCACATTCTGCACAGTATTGGTAAAATAACAATACGTTTTTATGTTTTTTGTAATAATTAGCTGAATTAGCTAATCATGAATGTGATTAAGCAATTTATGTTGAACAACGGATTCACTCAAGAACTTTGTACATTAAAGATTAAAATTCGAGAAAAATGTTTGTGAGAACAGAATTTTACTGCATTAATTAAAAAATAAAAAAAATCGGAAACAAAACTACCAACATTTAATCAAGTTACAAACTCATAAATCTTTGTAAAGAAAATTTTAAGCTATATTTAAAATGGGTAATGCTCTCCAGGGACTGATTAAATTTAAGTTTATTCCAGTAGGTACAAGATTTTTTTTTAACTTGAAAATAAAACTGAATTATCTGCAGAATAATAAAGTGATCATACCATTTTCTTCTACAATTAATAGCTGACTCTGGTCAAATAAGAATTTGGTCAACTGGCTGCTAAAACTTACTGTCTTCTTGTATACCGTATGCGATGAGTTCTATCAAAAATAAATAGGCAATACGAAATTTAGTCATTTTTTCCAACATTTAGCGCGGCAAATGTTGTCCTCTAAGTGGTCGATCGTTTCGGGCTTGTCAGTGTAGACTAGCGACTTTACATATCCTCCAGAAAATGGTCTTTACCAAATATTTCCTACAGTAAATCAGTTGTGGCACGAGCTGTGTGACATGTCGCACAATCCTATTCACACGGCACTTCATGTAATAATGTTCTATAACGGTTAACATTGACCTTAACGTTCTGGCCAGCACCGTTTTCAAATAACTACGGGCCAATGATTCCAATAGCCTATAAAGCACACCATTTAGTTTTTTTCAGCGTTCACTAGAAGATGTCAGATGTTGTTTAAAGTGGCAGCCATTCAACTAAAAGTGAGCTTTGTCGCTAAAAAATGTTCGTACGTAGTACGTAATACGTATTTCGCACAGAACAATGATTTTCCAAATAAATTTGCACAATTTGGAAGCGTTCTTCAGGTGTAATTCCATTTATGTTTAAATTTCAAACCAAACTAAACACAAATCACTTTACAGCTGTTAAAATGGCAGCCAGTTAAAAAGTGTTGCCAACTTAAATTTCTATAGTTCTAAAAAAAACTCTTTATAACTCGAAAACTGAACCTTTGTAAGGAACTTGTGTATAAAGAATCGATTTTTCGTTAGAATTTTTTCCAAAATTTTTACAAAAATATTAAGATAAGCAGGAAAAATGTCCAAAAAGCAGAGCTTTGGACATCTGAGACCGACGATACTAAGTGGAGGACGTATTTTTTGGATCTAGTCTAATCATTCTCGGTTCTCTTTTCAGCGAAGAAAATTGTGAATTTTTTTTTTTGAAAGTTCTGATTTGATTAAACATTACTTTATGCGCCTTTAAAAATAGTTATTACTTAATCTCCTTGTAAGGACTCGTCGGTTAATCATTTCTTAATGAGTATTTACTATATAAAAAAAAACTATCATCAATTATTAATTTAAATGCAATCCAATTAACAACGATAACAGTGGTCAAATTACCACATCATTAGTGAGGTCATTACGTCACTGAATTATCTGCATTTAGTATGAAAAATATCAATAATTCAGCAACTTGGTAACTTGGGAACAATAATTTTCCACGATGCTCAATAAATACATAAAATAATTTGACAAAAAAAAAACTTGGAACCTTTTCCCAGTTCTTCATTATATACCCAAAACGCAATAATTTTGACTCTCAAATATAATTTTACCCTTTTTGAATTTCGACTTAATTTGTGTAGGTATTTGTTTTCCATTCTTTGTGGTTGAAAAAAAAAACTTTAGCTTGTGTTTAAGCTAAATTCCATAATAAACCACATCCTTTAAGAGCCAACATCCTATCACATGACTCAAAAGATAAATTTCCAAATTTACGTCTTTAATTCTGAATTATAATCTACCCATCGACCGACCAACCGATCGGACCGTCCATCCGTCCCCTCCAACCATCACTTGTATATACGGTGCCGGTTATAATGGTGGTAGTGATAGCTATGGCATGTTTGTTGTCCGTTCTTCTCCGTCCAAGAAAAAATCCAACCAACCCCTAATTTATAATTTTTATAGCTTTACGGTCTTTTTGGCGAAAAGGGCAAAACGATAAGATTTCTCATTTTTTTTCTTCTTTTTATATATTATTTATATTTATAAAAATATAAATGTTGTTCTTTTTCTTTATAGGTAAATACACGTTCCTATATATAGCTATACGAACAAAAGTTCAATCTTCTTTTTTTTCTGTTTTATTTTTCTTCAACAAAATTATGAAAAAGAAGACAAACAACAACAAGGAAAAAAAAACAACAAAAGTATAGCATCAGTCCATAAATTAAATATGAGGCAAACTGAGGCTGTAAAGCACTAGAGTACAAGATTAAAGGAGCAAGCGTTTGGGGAGCATGGACCATGGTTTTGTGTATGGGGCTGATGGAGACTCAAAATCAGTGGTTATGGTGGTCAAGTGGGCCGTTTTTTATGGTTGAGTTTCATTGTCTGAGTGTCTGAGGTGCAGTTCAAATCTGTAAAAAAAAAAGGAAAGATTTTAAAGTGACTATACATTATTCGCGCCCGTTTTCCACATCTCACATATTGTTGGGGTGTGGATTGGATATATATTATGTTCCTGGTGTGTGGTGGATCTATAATATTATTTTCGAATGAAATACACAATGTTGTGCTAGCCATCTGTTTTAGAGCCAAATTGAAGACCCGAAATGAAGTTATCTTTGCTATGTAAGGTTTAACTTGGTAGGTACCTAAATGTGTTTTTTTTTATTTCAATGGCATTAAATTGTGTTTTGGTCTGAGAATATAGCTGCAAAAGTTGCACTTGAAATGTTTATATGCACAAGCATTTAGGTGCAGTATAAAATATAGCATGGGGTTGATTCCTTAAACAAAAATAATTTTCAAAAAACTTGGTTTATGAGCTCAATAGCTTTTATTATGAGAATCGCGACATTGGTTTTAGTACCTTTTGATTAAGTGATGACTGACAGTATATTATGATATTTTTGAAAAAGAGCCATCTTATAAAATGGATATCTATATCAAGTAATAGGTAAACAAAGGTGAAACATTGACATTTCGGTGAAAAAAAAGCTCTTAAAAACAATATGATGCAAATATTGAGTTTTTTATGAAATCAATTTTTCTTCAAGTTTAAATAATAAAATGAAATACCTTTACATCAGTTGTTCAAACAACTTATTGTTTTAAATAGTTTACTTATTGAAGTTCAATTTTTATCGACAAATGATTTTGGTTCAGTTATAGGGAGAGGTTTTTTTGGATTATGGGCTTAACGTCATGAATTTCTTACTTTGGAATTTTTTTTTATTGAGAATTGACACAGAGACAAGATAGTGCACTGCTGGGGGCTGGTAATCGGAATAGAAGAAAAAAAAAACTGACATTTAAAATTGAACGTCAAACTAATAATAAAAATTTTTTGTTCTTTTATATTTGGTCAACAAGAATTTCTCTATTGCTTTAATAGCGCCTACCGATATATTTTGTAAGCACGTTTCCTTTACTATAGCAATGAAGAATCAAAAGAGTTTATTCAAATATTTAACATGAAAAGGTGTTTTTCAAAATGGAAAAATATCTCAAATGGAAAAATTTGGTAAATCCTAAGATACGTTACCCCCTCCCGCTCTCTTCTATAGCATTGCCATTAAAGCAATCCTATGATATATTTTACAAATGTGCTGAAGCTCAACTCGTCGTCAGGTCAAAATGCAAGGTTTATGCCCTGTCTTAATATTTTAAAGAAAAACATTAGTTCTTTTCGTAAAAAAGAAAAAATTATTTATATGTTAGATCAACACAACCCTTCCTATATTAAAACTATTCCGAAAAAAATTGTTTTTAATTGCTACAGAAAAGCAATAAAAAAGTTAGAATTTTGTTGAAAAAAAATCATTTTTATTCATCAGTACGTTACAAAATCTGAATTTTTGATTTTGACTCAAACAAAAATGTTTCGATTTGGGCACTTGACATTGAAAACAAAGTTGCAGAGAAATCCAACAACTTTTAGTTGTTTGATGTTGATAAGGATGTTTTAAATTTGAATTGGAATAAAAACAAACACATCTTATTCTACCTCAAAGCCCATGAATGCAGTCATAATACTATAAGTTACGAATTAACTTTATAAAATTTTGCTTTTCAAATATCTGTGTTATAAAATTCTGTAAATCAAAACTTCCCTTTTGAAAAGTTCTGCACTTTAAAAACCTTTAAAATTGAATGGTCCGCATTTTGAAATTCTTCAAATCCATAAAACTGATTTAAGGAGGCTTTACAGAATTTTATTATTTAAATTTTTTTATTAGACTATTATGTCAGTCTTGGTGTCAAATATTTCACAAATCGATTGGAAATGGAAAAATAATTTTTTTATTTTTTATTGATAGCAAGAAATATAAAATTATATTTTCCAAAAACCACTGCATAAAACGAAATCAATGCATGTTGTCATTCAATTTTATTAAAGACTACTTCCAAAGAAATATTGCATTCTCTTACAACCCTAGTAGGTCCCTATATATATTATATATCTACTAGTACATAATTCATCAATTTAAAAAATACTCTAGAAAACTCAACGTCATCCACCCATCACTCCAATTAATTTATATTTAACAGAGAAATAAAAATGTTTAAATACAAATTAAATTGCAAATAATAATAAAGTCCTTTTTGATGTTAATAATTACTATTATCATTTTTTGGCAAAGAACACATCTTTAAAAATAATTAAGAGAGTTTAATATTAAGCAATAAAATATTCTAACAAGTTAATACATAAGGCAGCGAAAATCTACATTTTTAAAATATTCACAAATTAATAAGCAATAGATACATAACTATCTCCTAACTCATGAGTCTTTATTGGACAATGGAATATTTATGTTTTAATAAAGCTAAATGACAACGTAATTTTTTCTTTGGGTTTTTGTTGTTGTGCTTGCTTTCTAATAATTAAAAACTATTGATCAACTAATTAAAAGAGAATCCTACATTCTTTTACATGTCTACATAATTATACATTTTTGTTCGGTTTTTGAAGTTTCCATCAATATTGTTATGAGCCAGTGGAGTTGTACGAACAAAAAGTTGATGTGAAATATCTACATATTATTTAATTAAAAAAAGAAATAAAATAAAGACCCATTTGTTAAAATTGTGTACGTGCAAAAATGTATTAATGTTAAACACTTAAGAAGATAACATTGATACTAAAACTTTTAACAAACTAATAAAATACTTTTAAAAACTATATCAACATACTTTTCCAATGTTTTAGTTCTGCATAATAATAATGAATGGCACAATAAATTATTGTGAAGGTAAAAAATGTCGATCTTCTTCCTATATCAAAACCAATCCATACATTAATTTATGTGAATTTTGTAGCTGTTTTTATATTTTGTTTTACCCGTAAAAGAAGACAAACGCATAGTCTTCCCATCAGAAAAAATTTCCGTCTTCATTATCTATGGCGATATCTACCTTCTTTAAGATGTTGATGTTCTAAATTGAAATTAGATAAAATATATATTTTATTCATTTCATTAAAATTAAAATAACAACAAAAATATGCAAATGAGTTTATTTTCATGTTAAGTATAAATGTTAATTAAATTCAAATAAAAGTTGTAATTTATAGATTTAATTGCGTTTGTAATTTTTATAAATCAAATAAGATACAAATCTTCAGATGTGAAATTAAGATATAAAAACCGGTTAAAAGATATGAGTTTTGCAAATAATATTTTTTATTCCACAAATGCATTTTTAAATGATTGGAACGATAATTGCAGACATAAGAAATGTTCTTAAATTACGATTTCAATATCAACAAAGTTCTAAAAATATTTTTTACTGTGACCTTTGGTGATGATTTTGTCGTTTTGAAAGGAAAAAAAAAAAAACATTTAAAATAAGATTTTTTTGACGAGGAAAGGAATAGTCGGTTTAAACGCCGAACGGTATGTGACTTTTAAAAATAGAAAGGTGGTTTTCTTTTATATTTAAATTTAGACAGACTGTAGTGAAAAAGATTTATTTTGAAGGTATGTTATGCTTGATTTCATATTTATTGATCTATTAAAAAGACTAACGAAAATGTTTGATATACATTTTTATATTTAAATTTTGAAGAAACAGAACCTAGTGGGCCATCTTGGAATTTTAAGTTATGAAATCTAAGGAAAAAAAAATCAATTTCCACATTTATTTTTAGAAAAAATTAAATCAAAAAAATATCGCTGTGCAGACTTTATTTATGTTCACTAAGGATAATATTCTTTAAAATTAAGCAAAAGACTTTTATAAAAAATGAAACATGGCATTTACAAGAAGTATATACAATATCAATGAACTAAGCACGATTGCTCCTACTTTTTGCAAAGTCTCGTCTCGTTCTGGTACCATAAAGAATTTTTTCGATTCACTCTTTTTTGTGGAAGAAATTTTTGAAGAATTTCAGTTTTCGGCTACTATTTCTTAAGAGAAAAATTAAAGAAGTTAGAAGAGGTATTAAATTAGCAAACAAAATTATTGACTGATTTTTAATACTGAAACAAAAAATTACTGAATCATTCAAGATCCTGGGATTCTGTGTTTTGGTATTTTATTCGGGATCTTAGAATTCGGGATTTCCAAATCATTGATTTGACAAACTAAGATAAGTTAGAGCTCTGAACTACAAGAACTAGTTAAGGTATGTTTTGAGCTTAAGATTTCCACTATTCCATAAAAATACTTCTGTTTTAAATTTATTATTTGTGTGGCTATACAAAACAACAAAATTATAACGATTCCACTAATATAATCTTCCCCAAAATAATATTAATTACTGTCATTATTTTGTTCTTGAGAAATCGTTGGTTGAATTTTTTAATGATTGAACATTTTGTTGTTACCATTCACCAACATTTTGAACCACGTAGATTTATTTGAATTTTTCTTAGAAATTTTAACTGGATTTCGAAGAAATAAGGAGTATTAAAAATTTTATTCATAAAATCATCACCTTGCGTGATGTTATCGCACATACGTTTGAAGTCAATTCTAGGCAAAATAACTTCCTTATATAAAATTACGAGTTCGCAAAAGAATACATATTATCATGTTTTACTTAATTTTGGCTTAAATGCTTTTGTGTACATGTATTTGCTTTGAAAACAAACCTTAACTCGAGTATTTAAAGTTCATATTAGCAATTAATCTAACCGCCATAAACATTTTCTCACTTTAATAATTTTAAAAACCGATTTTTGCATTTCACCCATTTCTTTCTGGGCTCATACCAACCAACAGAAACCAACCCATACCAATACATAAAAATAACGCCGACGGCTTGGCGAATGAGCTAAATAAAAAATATTTAAATAATAACAAAATCTTAATTTTACTTTTTTGTAATCTTTGAGAAACTCAAAATTGAAAATATTCAAATTTAGTTGACAATACTGTAAAATAAATACGTTTGTTCACAAATAGCAACCTAATCTGTTTTTGGTAACAGTGAACTATCATTTTGAATGCAACGTTTTTTTCGTTTTGGAAGTCTATTTTGGATTGCAATATTTTTTGGTTTTCGCTCGTTTACTTGTAATAAACGACAAATTGTTTGCTTTAATGATATTTGGCATTTTTTTCCAAAAAAAATATGTATTCTTCTGCAAGCAAAGAACTCATTTCAGAATTTTTTTTTGCATTTCTGTCAAACAGTCCACACTTTTATTGCAGGTATCGTTACAAATAATACAAGAAGCCAGATATTAAAATAAAAAATAAAGAAAATCCGTATTTTTTTTAGTCACATAAAAATGTACCTAGTACAAGAATAACCTGTCCTTTTTATACTATAGCCAAATACATTTAATTAACTTAAAAGAATCTGAACAAAATATTTATCCTGAGATTTATTTTAGTTAACTCGAGTCTTGTTGGCATATATATCCTTAGTTAACAAAATTTACAAATGTTCGAGGTTATGTTTAAAAAGTTTTTGAATTTAAAGTTTCTTACATACTATCTACGTAGTTAAGAAGGCAAATTAAATACTTATATAGGTAGGTATGTATAACGGCTTTTTAAAGTCTAATTCTATATATGCGTGAACTAAATACTATTTTGCATAAAATCAAATGCATGATTTGACAAAAAATTGAAATTTTTATAAGAAATCTGTTAAATCCAATTAATTATAAGTACTATTCAATTCAACATATACCTAACTTAAGTTAGCTACTATGAGACCGCATCCTCTAAATATGTAAATAATTGAATTTCCAAAAATAACATAAGAAAATGGATAATTTTGTTGTATAGGTGCACTTAAAACTTGTGCAATTCTAGTTTTTGCTCAAATTGAAATTTTACAACAGAACCATTGTTATTTCGTTATAGGTACTATTCACTCTTCTCTACCTTCTGTAGATACCTAGATAGTTTTCTAAAAATGATTTTCAAATGGGAAGGCAATTAGGTTAATAAAATGTTTCTACTTATAAAAACAACAATACTCAAGTCAGTATTGGTATTTAATTCAATCAATAAGTAAGTACCTACTGTCACTATATATTTAAATTTATCTAAAATAACTGAAAAATAAGAATAAAAAAGAAACCCAACCCATAATTTTCCTACTTCAGACGTTTACAACTCTATTCAAAGAAATTGTTAAGTAGGTATCTATATTGCTATAGTTATATTATATCTTTCAGACTTTCTACATTTAATAATTATAATTCTGCTACTAAATTTCACAAATAGCAATTAAAAGTCATCCGCATTCAAACAATCGAAATAAGATCCTACTCACACAGCATTATATCCTTAATCCCCTTTTCCTTTACCAAAAAAAAAAAAACGAAATTAAGATCTTTGTATTTTTGCACAGAATCCTTGATAAAATAAGTCTATACGTATATAGAGGTACACACTTGGGCATAACTAGCTTTCAACTGTATAATTAGAGTTCTATGTAGGTATAGATACTTGTATTGGTAGGTAACTATGCAAAATTCTATATATACACACGTGTGAAACATTCAAGAAGCTTTAATTACTTTTATTTCTGAAAAAAGGAACACAAAAAAGAAAGGATAACCAACAACTATAGAAATAGCGAAAACTTTGCACACGATTCCTTTCAATTCAAAAAAAAAACACCAAATACGTTATAGGTAAGCACATCTCCATACAAAAACTAAAAAAAAAACATGAAAAGCTAACTTAATCTGAAAATTAAGAAACAAAACGCAACAGCAATATTTAGCTAGCTAGTTGTAGTAGAAGAGCAGAATTATTTTCATTTGCAACAATATTCCGCTTAAGGATAGGATACTTTAACAAAAAATTTAATTCATATCTGAAAACTTTAAAATGCCATCGATAAGAATGTGCGCTACAGCAGACATATACTTTGACTCTGTCTTAAAATTATAGAGTTAACTCTCTCCCACCAAAATGGCCACCGAAATTCATCCTCCTAACTGTCTCCCTTTAACACTATTGTCAAATACAAATCGCCATAGCTACCTATCTCAACAATCATGGCTGTATGGAAGATGAGCAATACGAATAAAAGAAAAAAATATTTGAGATTTTGCAAAACCGGCTTCATAAATCGCTATCTCTGTTTCTCTTGCATAATCTTTCCTTTTCTGTTCAATGTTCGGGAATTGGCAAAAGCCACGCCCGAGGGTAGTGCACTAGCTTGAAAGTATCTACGCCTTTGATTCTGTATCTGCGAAGGTAAGTGTATCGTTTTTTTTTGTGATTTCGTTTTGTGTTCCAGATTCTCTATGAAATTTCTTTTTGCATCGTCTTTCGTTTGTTTGCTGTGATATGGGCAGTTGATTTCATGTCACCCTTTACACACCCTGGGATAGGTAATAATGCATCTGGAAGAGTTGCATTTTCAAAATCATGACAATGTGTGATTTTTTTTTTGTTTTGTGTCGTTGTCGTTCTCGTCGTCCTTCCGCAAGGATATAGAAATAGGAAGAGAAAAGAAGAAATAGGTAACCATAGGTAGGTATTCTTTTTACTTTTTGATGTTAGTTCCTTATTAGGGGTGAATAAAATTGCATTTCAGTTAAAAGTTGTATGGCGAGCTGGAAAAAAGGCGAATTTTTCTGTACAGTCAGTAGGTACACCTACCTAGCTAGGTAATGTTAGTTGCAATTGCAGATTTGTTTAATCTCAATTTTAAACCAATTTGTGGTCCTGTGATAAGTGTTTGTATTATTCATTCTTTTTTGATAGTGATAAAATAAAAATCATAGATAAGCTTTCGAAATAGACTCAGTCAGTGTAAAGTGCGTTTGCCAAAAAGTTCTGTAGGTAGGTACCTACCTACCTACACAGCATAACAAAAAAAGCTCTCGTCAAAATATCTGCAATACGTTCCTAGGTACACTTTTATCAATATTTCTGCAAAAGAACCGGGAAAAAGCTCTCCCACGCAAAAACCAACCATATCCACTAAAATTGATAAAATGGGAAATTTCTTACACAAAAAGTATATTATCCAAAAAGATATGGGAACAAATTTGTTGGGATATTTTCTCTAACATTTCCCTCATTCATTTTTACACGTTCTTGTCATCGTCGTCGTCGTCTCTCGTTGTCGTCGTTGTCTGTCGGTCCAAATATTATTCTTGAGTTTGTATTGGGAATTAGAAACTTTTATACCCGTCCGTGTGTATTCATATACACAGTGTGTATATTCGTATCCATGTGAGAATAAAAATGAACAAAAATTTTATATTCGATATTCATGGCATAACCTTATGTCGCCGCACCATCAGACACAAGAACCTGAAACACACCGAAATTTTTTTTAATCATATCAAACGCCAAACACAGAGTGTATTGTGAAGACGCTATACGAGTACAACAATCATTCAAGAATTACTCTCTCACAGTTTACAGTGTTAAAAATTAGTTAAAAAATATCAAAGTTAGTTTTAGCAAGTTAAGAAAAATCTATAATATTTAGATATGAAAAGGAAAAAGAAATTAATTCAATTGGTAAGGTACTTTATATGTGTTTTTCTTCTAAGGTTTAGAAATCATTTTTGGACAAACACTTTTTCTGTAGGTCCAAAGCATCAAAAATTTAATCTATCAAAAGTGTTTTATATCTTTCTATGTAATTTTTGTTTTAATTTAAAAATTAATTTGTGTTGGTGTAACAAGAAATTGTATAAACCAGTGTGAAATAGATATGTTTAACATTGAAGTGATTAATTTTTTTATTAAATTTTCTTTAATTATTTTTAAAAACATTTTTGGGAAGATATTTTTTGTTTTTCTGATTAAATTTTCAGAATTCCAAAAATAGAAAATAAACAAAGTATACAAAAAAAAAAACACGAAAGAAAGAGGGATGAAGAAGAAGAACAAAAGGAATAAGAAATCACGCAATTTATATACAAAACACACTCCATAGTTGATGAAGGCGCTGTTGATGACTGATTGACGACGAATTTTGACGTGTTGTCGTGAGTGAATGAATTCGAGAATAAAAATGTGAGTGGGAGAAGATGATGAATAACAAAACATTGTATATATCCACCACACCCACACTTTACACCAAAACACAGCCAGTTTAACCATATCAACCATCAGAAGATACCAATCAACAAAAGAAAAAAACAAAATAAATAAACACGAGGTGATTGAGTTCAAATTTAAGCATAATTTTGTCTGTAGTGTTTTCTCAATGAATTTTTTAACTTTCATAAATTTATATATAATTTTATTTTATTCTATGATTTTTCTTACAAAATTTTTAACATCTTCTACGACAAATCAACAAAAATATCAAAAAGAACACTTACGTTCCACAAAATCACTTACATTCCACAAGCTATAAAATCTGCATTTTTCACCTTTTTCAATATCTTATAAATAACATTTAATCAATGTAATGTCAGCTATAAAAAAGGGCATAGAAACATTTACTGTTGGATGAGAAAAACCAGACATAGGCACACAAACGTAAATAAATTGCAATTTAACAGATTTTTTTTTGCTATAACTCTCACTGACATAATTTATTGATGTTGCCTTGACGCTCTATTTTATGTGCTTTATCGTCATCGTCATTCCAATGCCAATGTCAATGACAGCATGATATTCATATTAAATAGTATAGTTGTATTGTGTATTATAGGGTGACATATGTTAGTATGTGCGTTTTTGTATAATACAACAACAAAAAAAAAAACATTTTTGGCTTCTCATTCATTCATTGTCTATGATGAAAATGATGAGTGTCTATGTGATAAAGAGAGGGATTTATATCTATTTTTCCTTTTGTATCTCATTCTTATACAATTTTCAGTTCCATGTGCCATGATAAATAATGTAACAAAATAAAATACAAAACAAAATCCAAAGTGTGCTTTAAGAAAGCGCCATAGAGTTAACCTCTATTTTATATTGTTGCCTGTATCACTCTGCCTTTTAATATACCTACCTACATATCTATTCGACCCGTCTGCTATACCGATCATAGACATATCTTTTCAAGTTTATGTTTTTTTTTGTCTTTCTTTCTCATTTTCCTTGTTTTTCGTACTTTATCCCATTTCAACTTTTTCGATTATTTTCTTATCCAAGAAGGGTGGGCATAGTAAGTGGGCGGAAAAAGTTACGAAAATTCATGTACCTATATCGTAACAAATGTTTTCAATTGTGTCTATTTTTCGTTCTCTGTGGACTCTGGAAAACATTGTCGATATTTACTTGCATCTGGTTATAATATCAGAAGATATAAAAATGAGAGGGAAGAAGAAAAAACTACTATTGTCATTTTGTGGACAAAGTTTTACCACAATTTTCATCTAATTTTGGTTGTACAGGAGTACCTATCTAATTTGCATGTTAAATCTACAAAGATTAGTCCGGGGCGTGTCGTGTATCTAACCAAAATGAAGATAAGAGCCAACACCACTTAGAAATCTTTTGCATAGAACTGAGTTAGCTCCAATCGTACAAGAACACTTGTGTCGTCTCTCGTGAGACATTTTGATGCTAAAACTTTTTCACCCATCATCATCATCCTTTTCGTATAACACTATACTCGTATATTCAAGATTCTGGTTAGCTAAATGGTTTTTAAGATTTTCCAACTAAAAGCAAGTAACTTTTCCATTTTCATATAAATATAATAAGAAAAAAGCAAAAAAAAAAAAAAACAAATCGAAGAAGAACACTATTTTCATTGAAAATTTAATAAAGTCACGTACGACAGTCATGGTTAACTCGATTTTCGTTATGGGAACACGACCGAGGCAAGGCAAGCAGAAAACCAGTGCTATATGGTAGCCGCATGCCACACAGCTTCAGCTTCTAGCTTCCATCCAACATGGCAGTGGTGTGGCATTTTTGGCATAATTTTATACGAGTGTACCAAAACTTCTATAGTGTAAATTGTCACATAACTTAAACACTTGGAATGAATGTCGATCTTTTGCTGAATGCTAACCGCATTCGAGAAAATGGTTTTTTGAAATCTCTCTTGTGGCATCCCTTATTGGTGCAAAATGGCACCCTAAATTCCGTTTCCATTGTAGATGAAGATGCCGGGGATGGAGTTAGGGTTTGATGTCGGCTGCTCTTTTTGGGGGGGTATACAAAATATGAGCACCATATTGCGTTCATTTAATAATCATACACCCTCCAATCCCAACTTAACACACCAGAGGACCGGCATATGAAAAGCCAGGATATCTATAGGGGAAAAGCTAGAGTCCTCCACACCCACAACAAAACCAAGCTCCCCCTCCCCTCCCCCAATCCCATCCCCTAGTTAAAGATATAGTTCCAATCTATGCACAAGTAGTATCTATAAATTTTGAATTTTATTATAATATCCTTTTTTGTGTCCCATATTATACATTTTGTGTGTTTCTTTTCTTTCTTATTTTTTTTTTTTCTTTCCAGAATGTCCTTGATGGGTTCATTTATTTTCTTTTTCATTTCAGGATACCTACGAAGCAGTTTTTTCTCGTTTTTATTTTTTGTGTTTTTGTTTCTTCTCACTTACCGGTGAGAATCTCAAAGATAAATTTTTGAATAGATTTGTTAATCGAAAGATACACTTGTATCTTTGTATCTTTGATGTTGCTGAGTAAAGATGATATTGTTCACCTGAGGAGTGTGTTTATTTGAAACAAGTGGTTATTTCCCAAAAGCCAAAACTTACAATGGGGGTTGGGTTGGTGTTGCGAGGGGGTGATTTAGCTATGACACAGGCAGACAGAACATCAGGAAGAGATTACCACAAAGGTATATTGTTATCTATGTGAACAATTTGTATCCTTATATCCAGCGTTTGTGTATTTCGCTGAAAAACCGTCAAGGGTGGCTTGTTGCTGGTTGAGCTGCCATCATACACACAGCATCACCAACAGAGTGGGTAGGTAAGGATATAACAACGACCAAGGTCCTTGTATGCAGCATCATCACATCAAAGCCATCCCCTTCGGCGTGTGTTATTTTGCCTATAACGTGAGATGCGGAATGGCGAGAGCCAACAACAACAACAACTATTGTGAGAGACAAGACGAGACGGTTGGAGATGAGTTTGATGCTGGAAAAGGAAATTGCGAATGCAGAGCATGTCCTTTCTATTAAAATCGATTCTGTTTTTGATGATGGCGAGAGAAGCAGCTACGGATATGAGATTCCATTGGCAGTAGTTGGTGAACAGTAGCAGTAGTCAGACAGATTGAACACAGCTGTTTTATTTTTTTTTTGTGGAATTTATTCGATAGCTACATTATGATTTAGATTTTGTGCTATAATTTATTTGCCGGTCAGTCAGTGTATCTGTATATAAATACGTAAAAATAAATCAAAATAAACACACTTTTTATATATATCACTGTTATGTTGGTAACACTGTTGCTGGTTGCGTGGAACTTCGTACACGTATACTGAATGTATCCTGAGTGTATCCTATCCGGTATACCTTCAGTATACGTAACACGAGGTGACACATTCATCGTGGGATATTAAATACTAATTTATTATTGAATAAATGTTTTTTTTTTAAGTTCTTCTTATGTCACTAACACTTTAGTTTATGTATTTAACTGAACTGATGACGGCTTTAATTTAAAACTAGTCATGTGATTAAAATGAATAAATAAAAGCACTCTCACTTTTTTACAAAAAAAAACACCAGTTTTACAAATTAATAAATATGCACGTGTTAACAAATTAAAATTCAAGAATATAAATTAGTATTAACAAATGAACTGTCAATATAATTATGTAATACCTATTTCTAAAATACATTTTTATTAAAAATTAAAAACAAAAAATACTTATATTCTTAATAAAATAATAAACTGTGTCCTTCAATGATTTGTTTTTTACCTGAATATAGTTGTTTTCGTACGAAATATATCATCATCGCCAACAATATACGAGTAAAAGATATTAACTGTTTATGTGACTTTTTTATGGGAGAGGCAATAAAAAAAATAACAAAAACATCATACAAATTTAAACCCAAATGGCTGTTTAATAGAAATGATTTTTTATTATTCGATTGCAGAACAAAGGTTTTAATGGGTTTTCTAGTTGTTAAATTTTATGTGAAAGTATTTTACACTATTTATCTCTGGCGATGTTGTGGTCGAGATTAAGTATAGATCGACCTAGTTCTTGTTTTATTTTAACAATATTAAATAGCAGCACGTGGGTTTTATAGGTATTGACCGTGGATAAATTATTTTAATAATGACGATAGTGGTATTTTGTAGGAGACAGATTAGATACACGATTTTTGGAATAGATACGAGTACCTTATCTAATTAATTACCTACAGTTGTTGTTGCCAGAGTGTTAGAAACATAAAACAAAGCAGTAGCTAGTTGCATCTGTTTTATAGATAATACCTACAATGATATTTATAATAGGAAAATAATAAAATCATCATAAAATATACCATTATACTGGAAAATGAAAATTAGTAATGTCAACGAACCCAAAATAAGAAAAGAAAAAAAAATAGAAATCCATAACAATACCTATACATGTTTGTCTAATTTTTATTTGAGCTAAGACTTGATTATCTTAGTTACATTGGTGTTTAAACATTTTTTTATGTAATATGAGTTCAAAAATTTAAAGCCTGGAAAATATTCATACAGAAGTACCTAGGTACCTATGGGAAGATATTAAAGATCTTCTCTTGGAAAGTCACCAACTGTTGATTAGCACATAGACAAATAAAGGGATGTGGCCATAAATTCAATTTGATTCACACTCGTCAACGATATTTTTGTTACTTTTCTAATTTTTAGATATGGAGATATTAATTATTCTAGCCAATTAAAAAAAATACATAGTAGTTAAAATAGAAGTAGGTAGTCAATTTTTAAAATTGGGTTTTTGCAACATTTTTAGCTTTAAAAAGGCAATTTTAAAATTTTCAAAATATCACAGCATCTTAAGATAGTATCAATGCAATTTTAAAATATTTGTCTTAAAACTACACAAAAAAAAAAAATAAAATTTAATGTTCATTAAGTAAGTTTATTTTTTTTTTCTTCAATTTTTGTCATAGACACCAAGATGGTTGCAAATGTAATCGATTATCCCAAAAAAATGTATTTAATAAAAACACAATTCACGAAATATACATAGTCGTAATAAATAATTTTAAAATATTACATTGGCCTAAAAATGTTGGTTAAACAACAATATTTGGGATATGTACCTACAGAGCGAATTGGCGTAAGTATAAGAATATGATTTTAGGGTGGAAATCCTTAACATTTCTTTAAACCATCATTGAAAAAGATGTGCCAAATACCTACAACTTTTTAAAAAAGGGTATAGATCCCCTCCTATTATATTTTTTTCTTGTATTTACTCAAGATAAAACTTCGTGTACTTTATGCAAAACATATTTAGTGCATTTATGTAAAGTCAATTTTTACCCACTTCGGGTTCTGTGATTTTTTCCAATTTGGCACATGTTACTCAGTAATTATTAATGATCAAAAATTAATTAAAAAGTTTCCTATTTTAGTTTTGCCAACGTTCAGTGCAACTTATTCATGTCTTTCTTGGTATTTAATTGGAAGAAATAAAAAAATGTCTAGTTACTAAAAAAAAAAGAAATTAAAAAAAAGATAACTAAAAAAAAATAATTAGAAAAAAAATTGAAAACAAAAAATCTACAGAATGTTTAAGCCCTTAGGACCAGTTTGTTCATAAAGGGTATAAGGTTTCTAAATTCTGTTACAACTCTCAGTGGTTCTGGCCTCTTAGTCTATCATATACAACTGAAACTATGGATTGCCTTAATAAAATTTTGGTTAACGTGCACACTTGAGCAGTTATCAGTTGAAATAATCATTATCAACTTAACTCTATTCATTAACTGGCCCTATGCCTTAAACATTCTCTTTAAATTCAAAGCAATAAAACAATTTTAAAAAATTCGAGTGTAGTTACGTGCCTATGTTTACGAGTATTTCAAAACATGTGATCCTACATAGTCTCCAAAAATTAATAAAATCATTTTAATGAAATGGTGAATTTAACTTCCTTGACATTTTTAATCAATGAAGCTTTAATTCCACATCATGATTCATATTCACGAGAAGATATGAAATCAAATGATCAATAATGTAAGAGAAACCCCAAAATCCATTAACAAAATGAAATAAATAAAAAAACTTAATTATATAGGTAGAAAATGCCAACCTACATAAACGACACAATCATAAACAATTCAGACAATGTCTTAAATTAAACAATAGTTAACTTAAACAAAAAATGTTTTCAGCAACAATAAACACACATCAAAACTAATAGTTAACGCAAACGCCCATTGTTTATACATCATGTTGTTGTTGTTGCGCACAAACTCCATTATCATGATACTTCCGTTTTACTTGATAATAATTCATTGCTAAACAACTTGGCGCCAGAAATTTGAATGCAAAGCAGAACTCCACTCTATCAATCATTTCATATATTGATTTCGATTTTCTCTACCTCCGTAATGGTTCCTCTTGGTAGGTATCTATCATAATTTATAAACAAAGAGTGGAAGTTATACAAAACAATTTAAACGTTTTCTTCGTTAATTTAAATGCAATATTAATGATTCGTTCGTCAATGCAAATTTATTTGCCTGGATTCTTTAGAAGAAAGGTTTTAAAAAATGTCTGCCTATTCTCATTTTTCTTATATTTAAGTTGAAGAAAAATAATTTGAATTGCACATGGGATCCAGACAATCAAAAAAGAATCATTTCGAAAATACTTCTTTTGCATCTGACCGCATTAAATTTTCATGAAACCATATCTACGCACAACGAGCTGAGCACTTTTTTCTTATGTCTTCCTGAATACGAATCAAGTGGCTTCAGCTATGGCTGGGAGTGGGACATAAAAAATAAATAAATAAAATTCAGTTTGTAATCAAGAACCAACAATTGCTATCAAGAGAAATGTTGTTTCTTATAATATAAAAATTGTGGTTCTCTGCAAAGCAGAAAAGATGAAAATAATTCCACAAATCTTTAAAGGCATTTTTGAATTATAAATAAATTATTTTGAGGAAACTCAGCGATTGTGTGTGTGCTCCTTTATCGATTGTTCGCATTTTAGTTGGATTTGGGAAGAATAAGTACAATGCTGTTAGTGTGAAGTCGAGACGCCATCTATTGTGCAATAGAGAGACTAAGAAATTGGTGTCAAATTCGAGGTACATATTTCAATTGGTAATTGGATAAAAATACCAATTGGATATTTTTAATGAAGGTTGTGTACCTATGCATCTTATTTTTGGTACGTAGGTAATGCTTTATAGGCAGGTACGTAGGAAACTAGTTAGGTATAAATGTTTTGATCAAATTAATGCATTTTTAGAGGGAACTAAATAATTTTCAGAATGTAGGTACCTAACAATTAGGTAAACAAGTAATCGTGATTTTTTTTTGTATGAAAAAAATTCAGTCTGCAAAGTTCATAGGATTTTATCCGAATAAGTATATTAATTTTGTTTTTTTTTTTAGATCTAGGAGGGGTTGAGATCATAATTATACAATATGCCTAATATGTACGTTGTCATTAAAAAGTGTTATCCCAGGTCGAAAATTTTTTCAGTACCATGTCTCTGCGGCCTTATACAAATACTCTATTTCTTTGCTTGCCGAATTTCTGTTAATTTCTTAACTTCAATATCCATGTTTCCAACTTTTTTTTAAAGCTTTAGTTTGTTGAAGAATCAAGCAGTCAACACTTTCAAAAAATATTGTTTCACCACTACCTACTTAGTTTTTGCGATATGCATTTGCACAATTTTTCCATAGTTTTTGCTCATAACTCAAAAACCTCAACGTAAACTAGAATATTTTTGGCTTGTTTATGAAAGTGCTCTGAGTGGCTTAAATTTTTCGTAAACAAAGTTTTTTGACATCTAGGTAATATTGTTTTTCGTTATTTCGTTATCAGCCGCTTTAGAGATCCGTTTCGAAATAAGTAGGTATAATTAGGTATAATTATTTGCTGCCTTATTTATAAACAAAAGAAGTTTTTTCAGCTAATATTCACAGTAACTATATACGAGTCTATCATGTAATAAGGTAGTATAAGTGTACCTATATTATTAAATAATTAAAAATTATTGAAAACTCAGTGAAAGTATATGAATTAAAAATTCTTTGCTACATACATACTTCTATATTCCATTTATCTGTTTTTTTTATTGAAAAAAATTTTCAAAGCCAAATTACCTACTGTATTATAAAATTTTGTAAATCCTTAATTATTTATTTAAAAATTATTAGAACTGTTTTTCAAACTAGTACTAAAATTCCACATTAATATTCTATAAATTTGTGAACTAAAACATTGTTTGAGCTACAAATTCCAATACCTACTAACTAGGATAACAATAATATCTATTATTTCAGAATTTTTTGGAACTTCAGACTTATTTTTGCGAAAAAGTGAAAAAGTCAAAACAAAATCAGCATTAAATTAGATACAAGTTCAGAGATCAAAATTAATCATCAGAAAAGTGTCCTCCAAGACAAAATAAATATAAAACAACTGTCAATTATTATTTCCCAGTTTGAGCTAATTTTAATGTACCTACTATACAAATCCAAATACCTATGTACATACGATTATAACTATGAAATTCAAAACTTATAAATCTATGTACCTAAAAGTATGTTGGTACATATAATTTCGAGGTATAACACAATTGATCTTTCAATCTTTTGTCTAATTATAATTGCCTTTAACCGCTATCAATCACCACCATCTGAAGGGCAGACAATATACAAATTGTCTACCCCATTTTCATTTGATATACAAAGACGACGACGACGCGTCATTGTTTAATTTATTGGTTCGCGACCCCAGTTTCAATTCAAGATAGATATCAAAATGTATCTATGTATCTTGTTGGTGTATGTACGATGCCTAGGTAGGTATTTATAATACATACATAAATGTATATATTTTTTTAGTCTGGTATTTCAAATTATAAACTACAGAGTAAGGTGTAGGTATAGAAAATTGGTTAGTTTGAATAAAAAAAAGAAATTTAAAAATGATTGTGTTCTCTCTACTTTGGTCTAGCTATGTACAACATGCACTAATTGTCACTAAAAAGAAAAACAAAATAATTTACCTACCTACTTATTTCCCAAAGTTTTCTTTCTATATTCAACTTACCTAACAACTTTCTATTTTGTTAATTTTCTAACAAACTTTTACAAACCTCACCCTCATCCATTTATAATGAATTATCGTTACTTTCCAGATCAACTGATGACCAAACAAGTATCTAAAGGTATCGGAAAATTAAGTAGAATTCTATAGGTATAGATTTATATCTATACATCCATAAGTTTACCTACCTATATTCTTCCATCTTCTCATTTCTGGTTGAATATTTTATGCATATGATGGGGTCACGACTGATGATGATACACGAAGATAATATCATCATGGCTGATTACTAACATAACGGTATACCTATCTCTAGAACCTGTACCAACGACCTTTCATCCACTCTCTACCTCAATTCTCCCAACATTCCCGCAACAAGGCCAATTTTACACTCCAAAAAAAATGTATATTTCTTTTACTTTTCCTTTTGTTCCCGGGCGGCTGTTGCTAAAAATTGGATATCCATTTATTTTTTTTTTGGGGGTAGTTTGTACCAACACACACGACTCACATTCAATGAGTGCTTGGGAGGGGCGTGATGTTGCAGATTCATGGATAAAATATGTCTGGTAACCATGACAACCCAGCCAGCACTGGCAATTCGGCCATGTTGGTTCTTTCTCCTCTGTCTTCACCGCTCTCTTTGAGAATTGTGCTGCTATCTGCTATACACCAAAATGTATTCTTTCCTTTCTCTGTTGGGTTGATGGTTTCGTTTATCTTTCTCTCTCTATCGCATATGAGGGTACGGTAGTATCTATCTGCCTGTATTTTTTTTTTGTGTAGGTACTTGTCGATTTTGTTTCTGGTATTCATCTGCCTCTCTTGGTTGTTCGTTTATGTTTTGCTTTTGGAATTTTTTCCCATTTTGGGTAAATTTCATGAAGACAATTTTTTTTTGTTCATAAGGGGAAAGGAATGGCAGGAAAAAATAATTTCGGCGTGATGGCCGGAATATAGATACTTTCTTATAGGTAGGTAGGTAGGTAGGTATAGTTGTAGGCTTAAGATACGGGATACCTATGGAACTTAGCATAGGCACGGCGGCGGCGGCGGTATTTAAGGAATTTTAAAAAGAAAACAAAAATACCTACCTATAAAAAAATTGAGTTGAATGCAATCAAAAATGATAAAATTAGGATATTTGAATTTCTCTATTTTCGGATGCTGCACGCTCCTTGGAGTTTGAATGTACGTTCAAGGTGGTCAGGGTTCGGAATATCAAAATGGCTGGGTAAATACCAAGAAGAATAAGGATCTACCTAATGTCGATTGATACCGATTGCCTACTTATAATCAGAATTTAACTTATAAAGAAATGGATTTTATTTTAAATGGCAGGAAAACCACACTTATGCCTTTCATAGATAAATCGATACCTACCTAAAGCTTTAATACAAAAATAAACATTTTAAGGTTTTTGACTTGTTAAAGATAAGTGTACCTAGAGGACAACCAACAGTCATACAGATTTTGCCATCAAAAGAAGAATGTATGAACATAATTTGAGTAAATATACCTAAACGAAGCAGTTTTACTCCGTTTGGAGTATAAAATCCGAACCCTGAAAGTGATTATGTAACGTGTGCTTTTGGTTAGGGGATTCACTTAAAACTGATTGTTTTTTTCTTTTTATTTTTCCATGAATAGATAACCTATTCTCTTGATGAAAAATATTGCTAATAAATTATGGTTATATGGTAATCTCCTGTTCTTATCTTCCTACCTAGAGCTGAAGCTATTATTATTCTGTCGTTATAACTTATAATAGGCAATAGATAATAATAATAATTATGATTCACAGAGTGTATTGTATCAGATTAAAAATTCTCCTTTTTTTTAAATGAATATTAAATTTTTTATGTCTGCTTAATGGGTGGGATAAGCCTTCATAAAAGTGATGAAATATAACAAAAGCTCTTGTTGAATTAGTTGTAAGACATTATAAGTGTGGATAGGAATTTTAATTTGAATTTTGAAGAACGAACTTTAATACCTGACTATACAGTAAAAAAAAATAATAAAGTAAAGGTAAAGGTTTTATTTTTTCTTAATAATAATTTATGTTTTAGACTCTTTTAAACCAAAGCGAAACAGTTGCAGCAATGACGAAGACCATAATAATTAAGTGTTGTTTGAATTAAAAAGAACGTATGACTGTTTCGCTTCAGTTTAAAAAAAACCATTACTTATAGGTCGATACCTAAGTATAGCTATTATTTTATAAAACAAAACAAACTACAGATAACATGTAAATGGATTTAATGATTTTCAAGTCATTTGATTAATTATGGCGGCAAACTGAAATAATCTGAGTCCAAATTATTAAACTCAAGAGTTTAGTTTTATATAAATAAAATCGAGATAGAGTATAAACGGCATGACTAATATTCTTTAAATAGGGAACACAAACTTGCATATGCAATAAAGGAAAAACTGTTTTTTTTTTCATTATTTAAAAGAAACTATTCTCGGACATTTGGGGCTTTAACTCCACTTTTATTTTAATCATAAAAACTATTTTAAAAAATCGATAAGACAAACAATTTTCTTATCGTTCTTATCGTAATTAGATTGGAAGACAATCAAAATTTATGGAAAATTTGTGCTTTCAAGTTTAAAGCTTTAGAGTCAATCTTTTGATTTACTAGATAAGCCCCTATATATATACTATGCTAGCTTACGTAGGTATTTTGAAGAAAAACAAGGACAAAATTTGTACCTAGCTTGGTAATATCTAGTTACAATGGGAATAAACGTAGAAAACATGAAATCCAAAATATTCGCTGAATGTTCGTTACTTCATGACACTTCTAAATGCTTAGTAGGAAGATTTTAAGGCCGGAATTCATATAGGATTATTGCCGATCTTAAAAAGAAACATATTTGACCAAAAGAACATTTCATTAGATTTGAGGGAATATGATGCTAAAAGATAAAAATGTATATTTAAAAATAGACACATCAAAAGATTATTAAAATAAAATAAAATAAAATAAAATAAAATAAAATAAAATAAAATAAAATAAAATAAAATAAAATAAAATAAAATAAAATAAAATAAAATAAAATAAAATAAAATAAAATAAAATAAAATAAAATAAAATAAAATAAAATAAAATAAAATAAAACAAAAGAGTTTTAAGATACCTACACATTATATTTAAGAAGGTAACAAATCCTTATGTTAATTAGATTAAATATTTATTTATTTTTCCTTTTTGGAAATACTGACTTTGAAAAATGTCATCCTTTAATTTTTTTAATTTATTAAACTTTAACTTTAATTAGAAAAAAAAATGTCTCCTTTAATTTTTTTAATTTATTAAACTTTAACTTTAATTAGATAAAAACTCAAGAAAAAACTCTTTAATTATGTCATTCAAAGGATTTCGATAGCATAGTTTGCTTAATTTTTTGATACGCCATGGATACTTACATGTTTATTGGCAAAATTCAAAAACCTTTGAATTAGTTTTCTAAAAACAATCTTAATTCAGCTCAAAGCTCATTTTTTTCTTTATCTCTTTGAAATTTCACCTTTCTATGCTATCGTTTTGATTTCAATTAATGTGCATCAATTTATTTATTAAAATCACAACTTTAAGCAATAATGAATGCCTTTAAACAATAGAATAAATATTTCTGTTTACAAAAACAATATGTGCATTGCATGTACAAGTTTTTGTGATATTTTATTCGAATTTATTGCAATCGACGTGACAAAAAAAACATTCAGGCGGACCAAATCATATACCTAACTGACGGGTTATAATGAAATTTATGTGAAGAAAAAAAAATTGCTAACAATAAAATAAATAAAATACACATTATTGTCAAATCATTTTAATTAAATAAAAATAACAAGGCAGTCACTCCCAATTTAAAAATAAAAAAAAAAAAATAACAACCTGATGATCAGGAACTAGGTAATGCGTCACATCATGTTAAAAAAAAATAAAAATGGTTATTTCAACTTTAATCGTATTGGTCCAATTATTTAGCATTTTTTCTGACATATATTTTAAATTTCAAATTAATTTGCTAAAGCAGGTGATCATTTTTAAAAAAATTTGCATACAAAAATACAATATGTATGGTTTAGAGTATAGATGTGTTTTGTTTTAATTTCAAATAGAAAGAACGACAAATTTTGATTTTAATTTAGATAAAGTTAATAATTAATTCTGTAAAATTGATATTAAAATGTGTGTGGCCAAAATAATCTAGAATTAATACAATTTCATATTATGTTGTTGTACATATATTTAATTAGGACACAATATATAGGTATCTTATGCATTTTGTTTTTGTTTCTGAATATTTAAAGCGATGCCTTCCAGTAAAAATTAGATTTCAACTTGTTTTTGGAAGTTCTTTGTATTGGTTTTTGGTAATTTGGGTAAATGAAAATAAATATAAAGAATTTATTTATATCTAAAAATGAACAGCTGTAATTAACTATAAAAGATAACTAAATTAAGCTTAAATGGCACTAAGATAACAATAACTTAGTCATGAATTTTTAACTGATTTAGGTAAAAAAAAACCACATCCCAAAATATAAATATTACTATGCAGGTGGTTTTGGGATTTGATTGAATAGATTTTTCAAAACTTGCATTTTCGAATGGTTTAGGTACCTAATATAAAAATTAACTTTGCGAAGAAATACTGATATGTAAGATTGCATTTTTTTTATATGAACTAAATTTTCAAACGCCGTTTCTAAAATTTTAAAGAATTAACAACATAAAACCTCAACAATTACATAAAAACGATACTAGTTACCTCTAAATATCAATTAAAAAATCTGAACAAACTCTGATAGTGAAGAAGAATCAAATTTCAAAACGAGAGCTAATACGAAGAATTAAAGAATATTCTGGTCCCCCTAATGTGGCTTTATAAAAATTGTTAGCCAATATTTTGATACGAGTCTAATGTTGTTGACGTAGTGTAACTCAAATATTCGATCAAATTTTTTTGAGCATTAGAAAATTTTTGATTGATTTTGAAAAAGAATTCGATACATAACTTCGAGACCTGACATGGGTTGCACTTAAGCAACGAGGAGTTCTGAAAGTAAGTAAAAGACCGAATATCTATGCTACTTTAAAAATCCTTTATTAATTACATAAGGTAATTCTAAGTAAAAAAAAGTTTTTTGATTAAGTGATGGATTCCGCCATAAGAATCTACTACTTTATATTTTTGAGTCATCGAAAGAAAATCATCGAACATTTTTGATTGGGTGAACTGCAAACAATCTTAAGTGATATAGAATTTGTTTTTATTTATTTTTTTTTTCTTGTTTTACAAAAAAATTGAATTTCGTTAAATTATTATTAGTGTATTTATATCTGGAAATAAAGAAATCATAGTAAAAGGCTTTAATTTGTAATAAAATGCCTTTTCAAGTTCAAGTGATTTAATAACTTTATTTTTGTCCCTTGTATCTGCAACTTACATATCTACCTACTTGTACATGTATGTAGGACGTAGGTTTTATAAGATGAGTTAGTTATCTGTTAATTTCAGTTTTTTAACATTTTATATTTATTTTTTTTTTTTTAGTTTTTCTTTAGCCTAAACCAAAAAAATATATGTATATATATTTTTATATCTTTGCACCTACATAATATATATAAATAAAAATTTGTTAATAGCAGTTCACTACATAAATTATAATCATCATAAAAATAGAATTTGCTAACACTAATAAAAATACTTAAGATTTATGGCATTTTTAAGTCTTAAACAATGCGTATAAATTTTTAAAAAATTGAATTTAATTTACAACACCATATTAAATAAAACCATGACAAATTAATTAAATTTGTCAATCTTCGATCACTATAATATGTACCTCATAATGTAAACAATATTAAAATACATATGTTAATAAAATTCACTTTTATAACATTATGATGTGATGCTTGTGCTACCGAATGTGTGAAATTCTTAATAATTCTATAGTTATTCACTCAAATATGAGACAAATTAAAATTATAAGCTTCATTAAAATAATTTTATACACTTTTTAATGTCACATTAAAAACAAAACAAAAAAAAATAAAATAAAACAAACTTTATGAATATTCTCAAAAGAGTCCTATAAATGTTTTTTTTTTTAATTTAAAACCAACGACCCACGTATCTGTAAGAAATTTATGATTGAAAATTTATTTTTGTAACAAATTTTTAGTCGATAAAGATTTTGTTGTATTCGTTTTTAAAAACAAATGCGGAAGCTTCAGCAGGTGTATTAGTCATAATTTCTTATTTATTTCTTCGTCACATTAAATTATTGAGAACAAAAAGCCTTGATGGAATAAAATTCTTTGTTGTTGGACTTTTAAGTATTCCAGACAGATATAAAATATGGCGTGAAGCTTTTGAACAAACGTGGGTACCTATAATAATATAATCGTACTCTTGTTTAAATTTATTCTAAAGGAATAACATACTCATAAACAAGCGATAAATTGACACTTTGAAGTGTGAGTTGCCAAGTGTTCGTGATCAATAAATTATTTTTTTTATTTTAACAATAAATAAACATTTTTCTGACTGGTCAGTGGTCAGTGATTGCGCGGATTCCAAATGAACAAAAAAGGAGGAACTATTAGGTACACTGCGTGCTCTTCTCTATATGGCTTAAAAAGAATGGCTGCCTGAAATGTGTGAAATAAATTAGGGTCCTCTTTTGCTTGATGGACCTCTTGAATACATAATTCCAATGCCAAAACCAAGAGCACTTGTTTCGGTTTTCCTTATCAATGTGCGTCTGGGGTTTGTCAATATATACAAATACATATAATGTTTCGAGTGTCAAGGCGACATAAATAAAATCATAATTCTTTGTTGTCTCCAAGTCAAGCATTCCATCGCAATTGGATATATATCATGTCTAGTGATGGACGACACTCTGGTAATGCCAAGAGTAATAAACAAAAAAATTCTGTAGCTGTAGCGTAGAATATATGGTTTCTTATTTCAGAGTTGACATATCCTTTCAAAATTATGTAGATATTCATGCAGCATAATGTATCAAGAACGCAACAGAAAAAAAAATTATGCATAATGTTTTTCGCTTCGTGTAGATAGAATATTGGGGCTTTTTGTGGTTTTGTATTATTTCAATGAAGATCGTTAAAATGTCACATTTAATAAGTGACGTTGGATTTATGGCAATGCTGCACCCATAGGAAAGCCCTTTACAAGCGTACCTTCTCCAATTGAGTTTTATGAATATTAAATATTTTTATGTTGTTTTTCTTATTTTTTATTTATTTGTTCTTTATGTTTTACAATTAGACTTGTGGGTTGGAAGAGATTTTTCAATGACTCAGTCTCTTAGATGGGAAAATATAATTAAAATCAAACTGTTGCACTCTAGTTGATGCTTATATTTTAGTATATGCTCCAGCATACTCGTAAAATGTTGTAGTACTGATGATATCCAATGGAAAAGTCATTAAAAAACGGTCTGTCAAAAGGAAAATAAATACATGAAAGAAAATTGTTCCTTATGGGTAATAAAGTTGTGTGAATAATATTAAAACAGTGCCTATATACACAACAATGTAGGCAATTTTCCGGTTGATGGATTTTAATTGATTACACTCAGAGTTGAGCACATACCATACTCACTCATATAATTATTTTGATTTGAAATGGTTTATTTTTTAAAGAAAAACTTGACCAGTCCATTAAAAAATTTGTATTGAGTAAATTATAATTGTTGTATAATTTCAATTTTAAAGTCTGTAAACAGAGAGCTATAAATTTGAAACTAAAATGAGGTTTGAATGTTTTAAACAAGCTGTTGAAGGTCGTGATCCACTACCAGAAAAAAAATCGGTGAATGAAATGCTTTTAAAAAAATTATGGGTACAGATTTTGTTTCAAAATTAGCCAATGTGACAGTAATCAAATAATTTATACATATATTTTTAATATTAAAAAAAACCACAGTTATTTTATTCTGAATAGTTACACACTTTGGTCTTTTGGTTTCATAAATTGAAGGCAAGTTTTTTTTTTTATTTTAAAATATAATAATTCACTAATTTTAAACGCTTTAAATTAATCCTATATCATGGGACCAGAATATTTTATACATGCATATTTATTCCCAAAGTGTACATCAGAAAAACCAATTATTACTTTTTCCTGACGTAAAATTTAATAAATTTATAAAAAAAAACTTTTAAACAAACTAAGAACTTGGAATTCAATCTTATGCGCATGTCAGTCAAAAAAGTCTTAATGTGCTCGGCGAACAGAGTTCAGAGCACAAAATTTTATTTAAGTTCTTATTTTTCTAAAAACAGTGAAGAGGAGTAGGACAAACTTACCCTTGATGTGTTAGATAAAATTGTATCTGAAACAAAAAAAAAATATGTATTAATTTTAATTAAGTAATCTAGTAAATGAATTATGGTAGGTCTAGGTATGAAGGACGTTTTTTCAGATGTTTATTACTTTAAAGTAAGGATGAGTTTTTAAAATATAACCTTTCGGCGTTATAATTTAAATATGATTTTTAGCATAAAAATATGACTGCCACGGCTGACTGAGACTTAATTTAATCTGGAGTTCCAAATTTCAAACACTTTTTCCAACATTTCTGGCCATGTATCATCCATAACGCGGCGAATGTTGTCCTCTAAGTGGTCAACCGTTTAGGTATCATGACTCTATAGCGGTGTCACCATTGACTGTAACGCCCAGGGCAGCATCGTGATTGCAGAAAGCCCAGAAAGCGATAAATGTAGAAGCTATGAAATAATAACGTCGTGTCTTAAATAGCTACAAAATTTTAAATAGTCTACGTAATTTTTTTTATTAAACAAAGTAGTAATATGAAAACGATTTCGTATGACAAAATGGCTGACTTGTTTTTCAATCAACATAACTAGGGCAAACTAGCAAAATTTTTTGTTATTGAACTATTTCTATTAAATTGCATTCAGTGGCATCCTCAAAAACAAGACCCTCTATTCTAACCATTTTTTCAGAATCTTTCAAGGTTTTTATATAAAACTTGACTAAGGTGTCAAATATGCTCCGCTGCTGTTGGAAGGTGCCGCATCTACTTTTATATGTAAATTAAACCGGACCTGTTCTACATAACAGCAAGACTAAGTAAATAGGAGAAAAACATAAATTTTTTTATTTGTTGAATTTTTTCAGATGATTAAATATATAATATGTTATACAATTTATAAATATTTATCTTTTTAAATTTTCAAAAACCATTATATTTAAAATTTGTGTAAAAAATGTTCTAGAAAATTTAATTGGTGTTTCTCCAATTTTAGGACAACGTCGTTTGTGGTTTTTATTTATCCGATAGTATTCAAAAACTCTTTAGCCCAAAATTTAAGGAACATAAAAAATGAAATTCAGTTTTTAGAATAGATACCAATAGAATTTTAATAATATTGAATTTAAAGAAAAAAATGGATGCTATTTGGTACAAATATTTTCTAGAAGCGTGCCCTTTTAAGAAATGCCATCGTATCTTCACTGAAAGAATCAAATGATAAAAAAGTGGTTCTAAGGCAGTTTTAGCTAGTTGGCGTTTTTTTAAACGTTTTATAGCAAAATCACCAAAAGGTTCTTACAGGGTAAAAAAAATTCACATTTACTTCAATTTTTGTAGTATAGGTAATTAGGTATTCATAAAATTTTCACTTCAAAGTGATACCGTTTCTATTTTACCTAATGACTACTTCTGAACTGTAAGAAATTCATTTTAATCAACATAAGAAATCCATTAATAAACCATCTGTTTTACTTTTGTTTACACATTTTCCTTGAATTAAGCATTTTGCTATTTCTCTAATTGAGTTAAATATTAATGAAAGGATTAGCAGAAGGTTAATTCAAAATGAGTTTTCCCTTATTCTACGAACTATACAAGTATACATATCCAAATAGTTTATTTCCCCCTCATACCCATATACATTTAAGTTATTTAAAAAGAATATATACAAACAAACTTAACTAACTATATACCATCACTTAACTTGCCATATTCTAAATGAAATGGCACAAAACAAGCAGCCCCACAAGAAATTCAATTTCGAAAATAATTAATTTATACCTTTACTCCTTTTGAAGCCAACAACTTGGGCTGCTATATAATATTATATTATATATGTATGTACATCTATTTTTGAGTCCCTTTAAGAATACACATACTTAGCTACCAATAGCAAAAACTCTCTGGTCTCGTGCCGCATTTGTTTTAGGTATACAATATATTAACTATTTCCTTCTGTACGTTTCATAATTAAAATTAAAACGTGTTCATCCCTCGTGGATAATTAAAAACATCCTTCTTCTCCTCTCGCCGCTCATTATATTGACCACGTACTACACTTACCATTTATTTTATAGCTTTATATTCTATAGAAGTGGCATCCTCTCGCATCTTTCACCCATCCAGCCAATTGGAAGTCAAATACGATAATCGTTCAACACAAAAAAAAAAAATGAAATTTATGTTAAAGTGCACATTAAAAGTAAATGCAACCCAAAGAAATTAACGGTAATTGGTATATTGATATAAATTTATTTCGATATTTATTCGACCATCATTGGCCATACGCCCATACCATATACGATCTTATGGCTTGCATGATGGCTTGTATGGCTCATATATTAAACATTTTAAAAGTTTGATTTTTTTTTTTGGTCAAGCTTGATTCAACTGAAACAACAGATATTAAAATCAAAGAAAAAAAAGTGATTTGCATAAAATGTCTGTTAAGGCTTAAATTTCAGAATATACTTACAATCAGAAATAACTTTGGGGCAGCTGTAAAAAAAAATCAAACAGATAATAAAAAATAAGATTTATTAAGACAAATAATACTGATTGAAGACTTGCCTTCCTACCTACCTACATACATATATACTTGTTCCCAATTCAACTTTTTACTTTTTAACTTTTTATATGAAAAGAAAACCAACAACAACAAAAAAAATATGGCAGATGTAAAAGGAATACCATTTTGTAGGTAGATGTAAGTCTTATCTATTTATACGAGCGGATAAAAAGTGTTCATAAAATGAACCGACATGTTTAAATGTTTATATTAAGCCTAAGTGAAGATCTGCTTTGACCACCTTTATCAATTAGTTACGTTTTATAATATCTAAACTTTCATACATATATATTACCAAGCCCAAACCTCTACTGCATGTAGAGAATATTTGAATTTATTACCTTAACCTTTATTCATAAATAAGAACCGGTGAGTTTAAGTTGGCAAACGAATAATTTGTTTCAGAAATTAAGTACATTTTATATCTGGCTATAATAAATTTATGTGATGTTAAACATTTCAACTAGTCTCATTTTTTAAAATATTTAATAACAAGTATTTATGTCATTGATTAAAAATGGTTTAAGCATTGAATTAATTTTTATTTCTAAAGCGAAAACATGGCTTTACATTTTTGTACTCCATAAAGTTGTTTTGACTGAATAAACACAAAAGCGTAGTTGACTTAATAGATGACGCTTATAGTTTGAATATGAAAATTCTTATAATTTATTAAACTATAGCATCGTAACATTTCACTAATAGCCAAGATCAAATGCTTGTTTGGCAACTTAAAATGTTAAAAACCTAGTTGTTGAAAATATAACTACTCATAATTGAGTAAAAGGAAGTTTTTGACAACTTTATTAATTTTTTTAATTTAATCCAATCACATTAAGAAAAAAAGATTTTTTTTATACACTCCAAAATTCTGTATAAGAAAAATCTTTTATATGAATCAAAATTTTGATTTTCCATAATTCAGAAAATTCAGAATCCTGTACAGTAAATCCAAAATTCTGTATTTCAAAGTATTGTAAATCAAATATTCTGTTGATATTTTAAAATTCTGTAAGCCCACGATTCTGGTTTTCAAAATTCTCTTAATCAAAACCTCTAGAATAAAATAGTTTTAAACAGGTTCTTAAGGTTCATTTGCTGAAACAAAACTTAACTTATGTGATAGTTAAGTTGCAAAAGAGACTGCATAAGCAAAACGGAAAACTACAGTCTCGAAGCAAACACCATCAAGTGGTATACTGATGGATCGAGAACTTCTGAAGGGACTGGGGCAGGGATTTTTTGGCCTAGAACCAAAATGTTCATACCGATGGGAAAGTCCACCAGCATATTCCAGGCAGAAGTAAATGCCATCGGAAAATGCGCAGAACGTAACATCGATAGAAAATACAAAAATACAAATCATGTCAGATAGTCAAGCCGCACTAAAAGCTTTGAACTCATACACCATTACTTCAAAACTAGTATGGGAATGTGTAAATAAGCTAAATGAACTGGGCAAGGAAAACAAAGTCGGACTTTATTGGGTACCGGGTCACGTCAGTGTCCAGGGCAATGAAGAGGCTGACTCCCTAGCTAAAATAGAAGCAACGGGACCCCTAACGGGACCAGAGCCTTATTGTGGTATAGGAGAAAATATATTCAATAATCAAATCAAATTATTAGAGGAGGGAACAAGATCAAAAAACTGGAAAGCCTCCTCACAGGCCATTGCAAACTGAGAAGACATCTCAGCATCCTTGGCCTAGTGAGCAGTGCTTCTTGCAGATTCTGCAACGCTCATGAGGAGACACCGGACCACATAATAGGTAAATGCGGTGCATATTAGTGCATGAAAGACAAAAATATCTGGGCAAGCACCATATAGAAGAGAACAAATACATTCTCTGAAAATACCCCAAGTTCTTAAATTTCTAAAATGAACGAATCTGGAGGGTGAACTGTAGATAAGAAAGCTCATCCGGTTCAAAAGGGGAGCACAATAGATCTTAAGGTCGCAGTGCAAATATACCCACATAACTCATTCATTCATTCATTCATATGTGACAGTTAGCGATGAGGTTAAAGTAGATCATAAGAGTTTAAGTAGAACTAATCCAAAAAAGATGAACATACTTAACTAACCTTCTTAAATATTATCTCTTCTCTTATAAATTCCGGTTTACTTCTGTTAACTAAGGCGTCCGTACCAAGCCTTCCAGGAAAGGTCTCCGTATAAATCGCTGGGCTGTCATAAGCCAACCAAAATGCAGGCGATTTGTTTTTTATTTCCATTAATATAGTTGTTCTTAAACAAGTGTGTAATTTTGATTGCATCCTCATCTTTTTCAAAATAACGAAGTAAGGAGGCGTATAACTTTAGGTATGAAGCCTAAACTCATTGAAATCTACATCTGTGACTTAGACTAAAATTTGAAAACACAATAAAGTTATAGAACAAGATAGCTATTTATTCCTTAATTTTAGTCTTTTTCGTAATTAAACGATTCTTTCTTAAAATCGATTATCAATCGATTCTCATCGACTCTGTGGCTGGGTCTCTTAATGAAGAAATTCAACCTCACATGTTTTCACAAATGCTTCTTTCAGTTTTTTGGTGCTGCTGGTCTCACTCAGCAGCTAAGCTGACTGATACCAGTGACACATCCATTTATATATGAAGATGCATATGAAATTCTTTGAACCCTTGTGACATAGCTACAAATCGTGACTATCTAAGTCAGGTCCAGCGATCAGCAAGTCTTTGCATAAGGGGATCACTCCACACAACTCCTTTCGCAGCCCTTGATGAACTGCTTCATTTGACACCACTCACAACATCCATCCGACTCAAAGCTTCCTCATAGTGGATCAACAATGAAACTGATGGCCACTCCACTCTGTCATTCCGAACCTAATAGGAACAATCCCTAGGTACATCGACTATACCTCTCCACAACTTTAGTTTGACAAGAACTTTCAGGTGTCAATACCTTGCAGATCAGTTTGGGAAGACATGACATTCCTTGAAGATGATTGCATTTATTTTTATACTGATGGATCAGAATCTGATGACGGGGTAGGTTGTCCTTCCGTCTTCCTAATCGTTGTAGCGTGTTTCAGGCGGAAATTCAAGCGATCAAAGAAGTTCTGTCTTGGCTTAAAGAAAACGTGATATCATAAACTCATTGACAGCCCTCAACTGCCGATCATCTTTCGTTGAGATGGCGCAGAAGTTCAACATTCACCTTTGTTGGGTGTCGGGCCACATCAACATAAAGGTGCTTGTTGTCCCTAAATAGATCCGTAATTGGTGTCATTACAGGACACTGTTTAATTGACGTAGGCTCTACTTGGGAGAATACTTTTTAAACGATACCAGCGATCTTGTTAACAAAACGCTTCATAAGAAGTTCTAAATGGTTCAACGAGCAGGGAGAAAATCCCTAAATTCATTCGGCATCACAATGGGCTAATCTTGGTCTAAGTGTGTCAGTTTATACTGACAGCCACGTCAACCTCAACTAACCTATAACCTTACCTGTGCTTCTTGGAGGCTCAATATAATTGAGATAAATAAAAATAATATTCCCAATCGTTAAGTCGTAACGTTAATTCTACATATTTCAAAACAGAACTTTCATGGCATTTGCTTAAAATTTTGGCAAAAGTTAAATATCGTAAATCTATTAAAATCCCGGTAGACGGTAGATCTTTTGAAATTTAAACATATGCTATATGAACAATACATAAGTATTTTAGAAAACGATTTTTACAAAATTTACTTATTAAAATAAAACATGAATTTCAAATTTAACGCCACAAAAATAGACATATTTTAAAGTTACTTCAATGACTAATCTTTCCAGATCAATTAAAATGTACATACCTAACTATTTGATGAATAATTTATTTGGTCTTTTGTTGTCAAGACTAAAAAAATTAAATGTTCAAAATGTACCTCATCAGAAGATATACATTGCATTGACATACAATACAAATATATTAAATCTAATTAAAAGTTATATTTATTTTTATTAAATATTTGTTAGACACAAAAAAAAACCACAGTACTTTTTTATTTATTATTTTGAAAGTCAAACAAAATTAATTCAAAAAATAAAACACGATATCGTTTTGGTTCACTGAAACATTTATTTATTTAAATTATAATTAGCCTGTAGTGTTATTGAATTTGACAGCTAATTTTATTTTAGCTATACATATAAGATAATATATTTTATTTATACTCAACCTTAAAAGTCTCATCTGTTTCTGGTTTTTTTTTTCTAAATAAATAATTTCTCTAATGACGCGAAACGTAACCGTTGGTGGTATTTCCAAAATATACCAAAACAATTCAAAACAAAAAAAAACTATACTCCTACAAAAAAACAATATCACAAAAAAAAATTCAACATGCACCGCTGGGGTTAAACCCAAAGTGAAAGTTTCTTACCCTTTCAGGAGACGTTCCAAAAATGTTAAATGTATATATCTAAGAGCTGCTGTGCATTTCCTTTTAACATTAACGCTGTTAACCCTTCTATAATGAAAAAGGAAAGTCGTCCTTCCATTTTCATATTTCCTTCTTCTGTTTTTTTTTTTTTTTCTTCGTTTGAATTTGCCAAATGGGACAGAAGCAAAAACAAATCCTAAAGGAATAAATTCGCATCAGGTGAGTTTGGGTTTCTATTTCCTGGAACAAAGAATAGGCTAAGGTAAAACGTAAAAAATATAAAGGGTAAAAAATGTATATACCTATATAAGGGAATGTATATTTTTTTTCACGGTGGTTTCTTAAAATTGGCCTTTTTTACAGCCACAGCCTAGGTACCTACCAACCTATAATAATATGTACTCAATTTTCTGATGAAGGCACTCACTAAGTCACTTTGCTTTTTTAAAACAACTGAGGTCCACCAAAAAATGAAATAAGGAAAACGATATTCGAACAGAGGATGATGATTTTTTGCTACAAAATGTTTATATTTTTTTTTGTATAACAAAAGGGTTGCAGTCGTAAAAAAAGGTTCTGCGTTTCCTTTGAAATTGACGCGTTCTTCGTCGAAGGAAAAAAAGGCTCTTTTGCGAGAACAAACATTTCATCGGCAATAAAGTTAAAAAAAAACATAAATGTTTTGAAAGTGAAAGATGAGAACCGCATTGTCATCAAATTTGAAAACTCCTTTATATACCTAGAGAGTGTTCTTACAACTCCAATAAAATATACTTTACTTGAGAAAATACGCAATAAAATTCATATCAAGGACATCGTTTACGTATGTTGTATTCCAACCTAAGAGGAAAGGGGTAGCATGCAGTTGATGCCAAACAAAAAGGTGACAGTTGGATATGGTATATTCTATAAGAACAAATTTGGATTCTAAAAATGGGGAGTGTATGTGATAGCTTAAATGTAAACAAAATTAAATCAAAACAGTTGTTTTTGTCTTCCCGAACCATATTGTGACCCCTTTATGCGAGGAAGAAGTAACAAAGACGCCATGTTATGCAGTAAAATCATTTGGATCTGTTACATGGCCGATTATATCGTTTTAGTGGGCTTTTATTCGCATTATCCTTATAATAATGATTAACGACGTGTATGTGCATTTAATTTTTATTTTGTGTCACGTTTAGACTTTTGAATGCGTAAATAAGGAAATACAAATGAGGCGTGGTTGTTTATATAGGTACAACCATTTTTTATTAAAATATTTTTTTAACAAAAAATACTTTGCATTGTTGGAAAAGTAATAAAATGGATACACCTATTTTGATTTAAAGTTTTTTTTTCAATTTAGTTTATGGGTTATGCAAAATGGAGAATAAGATAAATTAATTTTATTTAACTGTACAATTTTGTGGTTGTCATTAGGGTGAGCTCATATACTGGTTCAAAATTATACGTTTTTTTCATAAGAGTTAATATTTTTTCTATTATTAGCTATATTTTTTTAGGTTAGATTAGAAAGAACAGTGATAATAAAAACTTTGAAACAATACTGACTTTGCCTTATAAAGTTAGTTTTTTTTTATAAATAATTAGTAACAGTTGCTCTACTTTGTCCGACAAAAGTCACAACACTACAGTGCAGCCAAAAATATATGAAATAAAAACAACTTTAAGACAAGCTACAAATTTTACTATTTATTAGAACAAATAATTCAACTTTATAATATCTGTATCTGAAAACTACGATTTTGGACTTATGTCACTTATGATATTTATCATAATATTGTGTATTGATAACAACCTACAAGTACATGATTTTTTACAATTGCAATCTAACAATTCAAAATATTATGTGACTGTTTTGCATTCACTGGATATGAGAAACTCTGATATCTAAGAAATTTGCCAGTTTTTCTTAAGAGTATAAATATGTATTAGAAAAAAATTTTAACTCGGCAAAACATGTAGAAAGTTTTAACAAAGAACATTTAATTTAATAATTTAAAATGCAACAACAAAAGTATGTAGAGTCTGTTCCCATTCAATTTCAATGGAGTTGAAGTTGAAGCTTTTAAGAAAATTTGGCAACAAAGTCATTTTACTGGAAAGCTGCCATCTTGAATTTAGCGATATTGGTTTTTATTTAATAAATCTCTTGTTGTAATTTCAGATAATGAATTAAATGAAAATTAAAAATCTTCTTAGATTTCTTCTCATTTCGTTTGAAGTTAAAAAATTATTCAAAAACTGCTGAATCGATTTGCTATGTGACAGACGAACTTAAATTCCAAAAACAAAATTATTTATTTTCTAAACTAAATCCTCTTCCTTTTTTTTTTTTTTGTTATCCAAATGAAAATTTTTATTCGGCTTATCTAATACTTAAATCTAGACCCGATACATGACGCCTGTATTTATTATGTAACAAAGTATCTATATGTACAAAGAGAAACATCTGACAAAATTCATTCATCAACTACAATTAGACAACTTTGATCGAGTTGTTAATAAATTCTAGAGGTACCTACTTATTTAAAGGTATATGAGTGTTTTCTTGATGATTTTAAGAAACACTAGTTTAGACTTACATTTGAATACCTTTATGGAATTGAACCAAGATGTACGTTGAAGAGTATACTTCTCCATATTTGACAAAGCCCATTTGCTAAAACATAAATCGGCGTAAATGCCTTACGTACATAGTAGGTATTGACAATGCTAATGTTCGGAATTACATTTAAATCTCACTCTCGCTTATAGTTATTATCAATATCAATTATTAAATCTTATCAAAAGAATTTTTGTGTTTCACTTCATGACGTGTTTTTCTTAATGTATAGTATATTATACTGTTTAACCCTCTGACAGAAAAATAAAACACATTAAACCAATTCAAAACATTTGTGTATTTCAAAATAAAACGTGTTTAATTTTATAGAACATTAACCTACATTCCACCCACAATCAACAGGAGTTCCTTAATAGCACTTTAGCCGTATATCATTCATAGCATAGCTCATATAACTCATACATCCAATTACATTCGATTGACATTATTTACGGCCACAGATACATTTCACCGAAATAGCTATCATATATACGTTATTCACCTACCAACACATACAGACACTGTCGTATCGTTCAAATGTTTTCATTTTCATTTTATTAAAACGAATAAATTGTTCATGTTTCTTGTGAGCTTCGAACGTTGACATCAGCAGCGGTTTCAATATAAAATAATATAATAACTTCTCTTAATTCCTGTTGTTGTTTTTGGGCTTCATTTATTAAAATTGTATATACTGACAATCCTTTTCATCGCCCTTCATCTACGTGTGGTGTTTTAATTGCAAAAAGCTCCTTCCCAGCCTCGATTTTGTGTCAAGAGAACAGTGTTTCAATTACTTTAATAAAGGTTGAAGCTGTCCCAATCGATCAAGATATTATTTCTCTGACGCACTCTGGATGGTCGATTGTCTAACCATATTGTCTATAAAGAAATGTAGGTATAGGTATTTATATGCTTGGAAGGACTTATTTTGCTTTTAAATTTAACCAAAATAAGTCCATGGGAGATATACAAATTGTTTCATTATCATTCCCAGAGAAAGGAAGGAAAACTTGGAAATCATTCGGAAAAAATTTGTTGCTTCAATGCCCCCATGAAATATAAGATGGCATCAGGTAGCCATGCTTATATCTATGCTATATCCCCAGTGCTGACGTTGAAATTTGATCATTTAAGAATTCATGATATTGTTTCATAATCCAATGGAGGAGAAAAAACACTTGTAGTCTAATACCATGGTACATTTAAGGATAACCTCCTTGTACAGTATATTGAAGGTATCTTTTTTCTCTGTATGATGATGGTAAGAGAAAATCCAATTCAGCACCTTCTGCCAGGACTACATACAACAACTGCTGTGCCCATCTTTAATAAATGGAAAAATGTATATGTATAAAGGTCTGGGTTATTTCACATAAATAACCATCTTCATGGGTCAGGAGTTTAGCCAAAGAGAAATGGAGTTTTGTATTCCCTCCCACACAATCCACCCTTTCCTATGTAAGTTTGTACATCGCAAAGGTATAATTTCACAGTGAGCGCCATTTAATTATGCTTTCTTAGCTTTTATTTTTTATCGATTAGGTAAAGATTGTATTAAATTAAGGTGAGAAGCTAAGGGACAGATAAAGGTTTATTCGAAATTCTTTATCGGTTATAGTTCTGTTTTCCATAAGTTCGATGAAGCTGAAAATTGTTGCATCCGAAGAATTTTTCTTCTTCGAGTATTGCAGCTAGCGATAGGTATCAATGGTATTAGAATATTTTAAACACCAATATTTAGGGCACCATTTTTCCAGGGATGGTATATATTAAATTTTTCCAAATTGTATCTCTAAATAACCTATGGCTAAAAAACCATGCAGCTGGAATAACCTAACTGTTTTTTAAACAAAATCGAAAGTGTTCCTAAGTTTCTTTATATTTTATTTATTAAAATTAAATTAAAATCAAATTTAAAAAACTTTAGAGCCTCATAACTCCAGGTCGACAAATGGTAGGTAAAAAGCCCGTAACTTGGGAAAATTAAATTTTCCAAATGTTAAAGACGATGTTTTTATTTTTGGATTTTTGTTTTTAACTTTGTTTTTCAACGAACTGGTTTCTAAAAATTATGTAAAAATATTGTGTTTGAAGAGAGAAATTGTTTTATGAAAACTATTTACTTCTCATGTATATGTAGGTATACCATATTTTGAAATTTTTTTAAAACTGGTTTTTAGTTATCCTAAGCATAATTTTGGAAAACTAAACTAAACAAAATTTAGAAATAGTTAATACATTTTTCTATTAAAGAAATAAGTTTTGAACTTTTAATATGACGATGACGGGTGAATAATTTATTCATACAAATTTTTAGAAATGTAAACAAACATACTCATTCAAAAATTATTTGGATGTTTTTGACTTTTTGCATGTTAGTGGGTTTGCATGTTTTAAGTATATCCTCTAAAATCCATATTTCAAGAAAATTTTGGGTTTCAGTCTTGGGTTAAAATCTTGTTTTGAGTTACAACAATTTTATTTTTGTTGTTCGAGTATATGTTATAGGCTCCGGGTTTTCACTTTTTGATACAAAAAATTTAAGGAATGGTCAAAAAAAACGGTGCACATGTTTTTTAAAAATTTGGATTGCTTGCACAATTTAGAAAATAGATTTTGTGGTTGAACAATCCAAAGAAATTATAGTGGTTTTGGTATTTACGATGTTTCCTCGATGTCTGAATACAGATACATCATCTGTTGAAATCAATTTAGTTTTTATTCATATTCATAAGGAATGAGATCAAAAGGTGCACTACATTACATGACAGTGATAAATACAACTTGCATTTATTACATTACCATCATTAAAAAAAAAAAAATTAGTTTCAAAAACTTCCAATAACATTACACTTTGAAGTAAAACTCACAAGTAACTTGTTCTTAAAAGCTTATCATGTTTATGTGATTGGAATATTGTGAGAGATAACCTGTATTACGAAGAAACTAAAACGCTTACAAATTATTCATCACTTTACTTCAGAATCGGTGACTCATGTTTGGTGATCTGCTTTTAGAGGAAGATTGAATAAGATTTTTCAGGTTGGTCTTTAATCCCGTATGATCATCAGATTTCTAGATGTGTACCTATATAAATCCAAAATTTTTCATGGATGTAGAATATACTTCAAACGAATATCCTAAGTTATTGCGTACATATCAATTGCAATTTAATAACTAATCGAGACTTTAAAAAATTCGCATACTGTAGGTAGATATTTATTTGGATGACTAGGTATCAACTTTCATAAAATTTTCTTTCAAATAAACATTTTAGTTAGCTATCTAAACATACATAAGGATATATCTATAGGTACGACATCAACATAAATATATACAATTCATAGCCTGTGTGTTTATATTCAAAATTGCATATATTGTTATCTTTGGTCTGTGATGCTTCCTCTCGTTTTTTTTTTCAAAGGTAAAGTTTAAATCCCACGTACCTAAAGACAAAACATATACTTGCGTCCTTATATTGCATATTTTATACTTCATCCATACAAATATGTACATATATATACATACTTTAACATACTTATGTACCTCATCGTGTTCTAGGTGGCCTCCCATGGTTGTCATTTGTCGTCACAAGTATCGTTGTCTTAATGGTATTTCTTTTTGCTTCTTGGTTTCTTTCCTTTTTTTAAGGCCCAATATTTGTATTTGCTTCGGATGAAATTCATTCGGTGGCACGTTTGCCAAACGAGCCTATGCGTGCTTGGAATACATTTTGTCCTACAACATCATCAGACCCCCCAAAAACCATACCAACTATACAACAGCAGCAAAAGCAAAAGCAAAAAATGAAAATATGTATTAGAAAAAAATTTATAGAAATGGCAAAAAAGGAGCTAAAGTTTGCTAAATATGTGTATTCTGTATATATGTATCTACCCAACCGATAGATATACTATAATAAGTTTTGGTTGAAATAATACAAAACGTATCTATAGATAAATGTTTATTCTCTGGGGTATTTCTTTCAGAGGAAGGGATGGAACCTGATACACCTTATGCCTATACTTAAAAGAACGAATTTCAAAACTAGAGGGTTTGACAACAAAGCACACGGTATGTTAAGTATTATATAATTTTTTGATATACTTGACATGCTTCCGAGTTGTTATGATAAAAAAAAATGGATCATTGTTTTGTTTATTCAGCTCTTGTCCTCTCTTTGTTTAGAAGGCATAATTGGAATCGACATAAAATTAAACAAAAGAAAATACACAAAAAAATATATAATTAGCCATGTAATTCTAATTTCGGACGTCGATAGTTAAATGACGGGGCTTCTGTCTTCCTATGGGAATGAGAAATTATATTAATTCTCAATTGTTTTTTAAGTGGGTAAATGGATTGTAATTATTTTGATAGTGGTTTTTCCCTGTAAGGGAAATATAATAACCTATTGGAAATTAGAGAAGGTTTTCTAGTGTGATGGTTTGGGGATAAGACTTTAAGAGCTAATTATTAATAGTTTCCGCTTAGCGTATGAGTAATTGAAAATGAAATATCCCTCCCAGTAATTGAAAGTGTTTATGAAAAAAACTTATGAATTCCGAAACTGAATTTCATGTTGAATTAAACAAACGAAGTAGAATATGAAAATGTCATTTAAATTTTCCGTTTTTTTATTGAATATAAGGTGTCATCTTTGAATTTTCTGAAAAAAGTAAAATATTAAAATAAATATGTACCTACAAATAACAAAAATAATACCAACTACTGATATAGCCTTCTAACGTATATTTTAATTATTTATAAGTTTAAAAATTATAATTTATAAGTACGTGTTTAGAAATCTTGAAAAGTTAGATAATTTCATTGCTCCACACTTTATGAAAAAAATGTTTGTAAAAATAAAAATAGATAAACATGCAAAAAGAATGAATTCTTTGTTTGAAATTCTATGAACATTTTGATAACTTGGGCGTATACGTACTTTTCTATCTAATTGCATTTTTAATAAATGACACTTCATTTTTGAAACTTACATAAGTTTTTCTTATTTCAAACATGAAATTTCTTGAGTTTTCTGAATGAAGGGATAATAAAGCGGAAGAAAACTTCATTTCCAATATCGAATTTTTATCGAATATCGAATGTGCCGTTTGGCAGTAAGGCCCACAATAGATAAAGTGTCGAAATGAATTTAAAAATATCACCCCTGCAAATACCGAACACAGTATAACGCCAGAAGTATTATTTAACTTCAATATACATAAGCAGTGAATAAGATTTTATTTTTAATTTTATAATTTAAGTTTTGGCAATATGGGTCTTTTTTTGTTAATGAATAATTTCGGACGATATTTCAAATTTAATTTCGTGATTTTTCTTGCGTGTTATTGCCGAGTTTAATGAAAGAGGTTAAGAATATTTTTTTATTAAAACGAGAAGATTAATATTTTTTAAATTGTCAACAGTTTCCTTTTGTTCTTTTATTAAATTTTATAAGGAACCACAGAATACATACCTACATCGGGAATAAATATTATTTGAAAGTAAATGATATAGAAGCCATTAAATTGTTTTCAAAATGCTTTCCTAAAAATTATTTTCGTGTTTAAAATTATACCATTAAACTATTATTGAATTATTGAAACAGTATATATGTTTAAAAATTAGAATCATTACTTTCATGGCACAGTTTTGAACTCGTTGGTTGTTTTTCTTGATAAAATTTTGTTATAATTTTTATCCAACGACAACGGCAATTTTTCAAAATTTTAGAATTCAAAAAGGTCACGAAAAAGTCTACTACGTACCACAAAAAGAATACAATTTTTAAAAACTCTAAATACTATTTCAAGTTTTTTTCAAATGTCTTGCACAACAAAAATTTAAGCGAATTTGTTGAATTTTTGAAAGAATTTTTTTGTATTAGATACTAAACAACTGTTATGAATTTACCTATATAGATGTTCTGAATATATTTTTTTTTATTATTTTTTTTGGTAATACATAATTACAAAGAAAATAGTTGATAATAAGGTTAATTGTTTAATGAATGTTCCTCTAGCTTTAAGGTAAATATACTTCTATAAAATTAAGATGGAAATTAAAAATACATAAGTTTATTTGATATAAATATAAATACTTTGTTTTGGAATTGTGTAAGAAAGTTCTCTCTCGGAAAGTTATCACATTCCTCCGTTGACGACAACGTATTACAAAAATCCTGCCTAGAGCTCGCTCGGTCTCTTAAATAAATACCATAATTATATGTACAGCTATTTCCTCCAATATTATCCTCGAAATTAGAATATTCAAACATGGATATATACATTGTACAAGTAATAGGTACATAGGATATAATTTGCTTGTGCTGAATATTATAATTTGGGAATTTTCCAAAAATGGCAAATGGACTGTAATAATAATATTTAATCAGAAAATCATAGAGCCATACTGTTAAAATCCTTCGTAATCATCATCATTGATGCTACTGCCGCCAGGATTCTTCTAGGATACATTTAAAAAAAACTTCAAAAAATTCAAACGCAAATCCCTTCTGAGCATATCATTTGCAAAAATTTCCATTCACCCTCCTTTATTATACCTATATCATTATACATGTATCTATCTATAATATGATCTTTGCATTTTCCTGTCGCGTCGCATTGTCAAACAAAGAAAGATTTTACATTTCATATCTTAAGGAAACTTCTATATCTACGATACTTGTTCCCAGGGACGACAATTCACGATTGTGGGTCGGAAAAATATTTTCAAATGTTTTAAAAGAAGAAAACTCCATTTCAAAAGTGTATCTTCTAGCATTTGCACATATACATATATATCTATATGATATTAAAGAAAGAACAAAAAGCTAAAGAAAATAATAAGATTTTTGTCTGCAAAAGGAATAACTTCTTTCGTTATATTCGCTTTATTGCACCAAAAACAAAAAGTTCAAATTATATAAAGAAACCAACCGCACTCAACGAGAACTTCTCAATTATCTAAGTGAGGTAGTTGAAAGTTGAGATTCTGAATATTAAATTGTGAAATAAATTACAATATCATCTTCATCAGTAGCGCAGCAATAGCTGCTATAGAACTGGAAATAAGAAAACTTTTTCTTTTTTATTCCAAAAAAAAAAAAAATAGATTATGTGAATGTTTTGTACCATAGGTATCTTACCTACCTATATCTAATCGTCAAAGTTTTTTTCTATCCATTCTACAACTTCACAAATGGGATTATGTTCGTTGGATTATCAGCTAAAGACGTCATCTAGATATATGTTCACTGTTCAGTAAATACGAGTTCATTAATGGATTTCATCTTCCACCATAGACCAAAAAACATACCTACCTATCTACCTAATTGCGTAAGATCTCGTTTTTGAAAAAAGGGCTCATTTCATCCAGCTACTAAATAAGTGTACTATAAAAAAGAGGGAAAAATCAATATACTCACACATGTGTATCAGTTTCTTTTCATATAAGACAACAAAAAGCATTCTCTTACAATTTTTGTATATTTCCAACAGAAGGAAAACTTAAAAAAAAAATAAAAGAAAAGAAAATCCCAACAAATCAAAGTTAGAAAACTAGAATTGTGACGGCCATTGTGTTTTGGTTTCGTAATGAGATAGAATTGCATCTCCTCAAAAACTCACCGCATATTTAAATAAAAAACCATAATAAAATGAAAGCCGAACAACGACACCATTTCGAACTTCGAAATGGGGAATAGAAGAAAAATCAATAAAATTTTAATTCACATGAAATTCAGTTGTAGATACATTTTTTGTTTTTGTAGATAGGTTTGTGTTTTTATTATGCGCAGTAGATACATCGAAATTCATTGTCGTCTCGTCCCGGAGCTTAGATCGGACATGAGATATTGGGTACTCGATTGGTTGAACTATAAAACAAAATGCATTCTTAAGCATGTGCGAAATAACATTTTTAAACACTTGCGGGCAATTTTCCAAACATTTTAATTAAAATATTGGCGCTTAGCCGAGGGTAACCAACCATCCATGTTGATTGTTGGTTTTGTATCTTTTGCGTGTGATCTTTGTGGAATAATTAATTGGCATTTACAATATTGTATAGCGTGTTTGTTTGTCGTTCATTTTGCAGGCTCTGTATACACGTATTCATGTAGGAAGAGGATTTTCATGTTTGTTTTAAATTGTTTAATGTTTTGCTTTGTATTATTAGCTTTGTTTACCACAAAAGTAAATAAAATCATTTAAAATTAAAAAAATTATAATAATTTCTATGTTTTATGTTTTTGTTTTTATTGGATTGTGTAGCAATCTTTTTCTTGTTTTAATTATATGGTTAATAGGTAAGCTAATCTTTATTTGAATTGATTGCGATGTTAAGTACCTGATAAGATTCTCCACAAAGCATAGGTACATACATAAATATGTTTTGTTATAAAATTATGCAGGTTGAGCTTAAGTTTTGAAGATTGCTCAGTAAAACTGCAAATGAGCGTGAGAAATCCATTAAATTTTTAACTTAGTCTTAGTTATTATTATTATCAACTCGAGTAGTGGTTGCAATCTTGAATTTTATGCTTTTTAAAAGGTTTAGTGTCTCCTAAATATTGGTTTTATTGAAAAAAAAGTCATTGAAATTGTTGAGCATAATATTTTTGAAAATACCTTTGCTTTGGAAAATTAAGCATAAAATATAGGTACATAAGATCAGAAGAACTTAAAGGTTTCGCCCCCTTATTACTTGTCAATATTTTGAGACTACAGAAAGAGCACCAAAACGGATTTCAAGGCTACATAATGGTGGATCCAAATGTCAGGTTTTTAGTAGAAAAATATTGTGAGAGAAGGTGTTAGGCAAGGCTGTATACTGTCACCAATACTGTTCCAGTTAGTGATTACTGATGTACTGCACGCAGCCTTGTCGATGACAAACAGAGGAATCCAGTGGACATTGCAATAATAAGTACTTCAAACGCCTTGACCACGAGGAAGACTTATCGCTATATGCAAAATATCAATTCATGAAAAACAAAAAAGTAAAGCCTTTGAACTGTATCATCTGTTCAAGTAAATATTTCTGGACAACCAGTTGAGATGGTGGAAAATTTTCAATGTCTTGGGAATACTGTCTCGAATGATGTTACTTTTTAGATTTATGTAATCTTAAAATATTTCGAAATAGCAATGTCCTTAGGAACCTAGCTACCTGAAGGGAAAATAAAAATGTATACTTTCCTTCTGTACTCCAGATAAATATCCTTTATTTTGCTATACCAGAATACTATTGGTCAAAAGGCGTAATATTAAGGTTTACGTCGTGAAATTTAATAAATTGAAAATCGAGTTACCAAGTTATTGCATTCAGGGGACGATATATTTTGCTAGTATTTATATGTGTTTGGAGTTACAACCGATACGTGGAAAATGACGATTTGACTTTGATGTAAAGCTTAAAACGTAATAAGTACCTCCTGATAGGTTAGTATTCATTCAATAATTTGCAGTATGTTTCATTTAGGTATGAAAATCGATTTTCAAAATATCGAATGAAATTTCAAACATTTAACTTTCGTACCTTGTTTTATTAATATTTTTTTATACAAAAAAGCGTTTCTATCAAAATGATTGAAGTAGTAATTTTTGATTTCTAAGCATCAGGAAGAAGAGGAAAGTGAAAATTACTTTTTGGAGTCATTTTTACTATAGAATTATATTCTTTAAAAAAAAATAATAATAAAACTCAAAATGAAATATTAAACACTTCGAAAAATCAACCTGTTATACCCACACTTTGTGTAACATCGATTTAAAACTATAATCTGTAAATTCAGGATCATCATAAATTATTTAAAATTCAATAAACATTTTTCTGACAGCAAAGTTTTAATTACTTCCTCAATTTTACTGGTGTGATAATAATTTTTTATAGGTTTTTTTATAGTTTTGTTATGATCTCGACATATTGCTCTTTATAAATCAACAGCAGCTAATCTCTTTTTGTATTTTACTATTTCTGAGTAACCAAATTTAGCTTTAGGTTACAAAAGCGTGAGAGCTTATGAAAAAACTATCAAGGTTTAGAGTCTTAGAACTATTCATTAACCAATCCTGAGCGTATTTTACCTAATTTAGAGCTTTTCTTCTTCGTGGACTCATCACTTCATCCTAAAATCTATAATACCTCAATCTGTACTAATATATATTGCAGTAATTTTAAAACTTAAACAAATCATCAAATATAATCAATTTTTATCTTGTTTCATCATTTTTAAATAATGTATACAATTTGTGTTTTTAATCTTTTTCATATTAACTTTTCTTTTTATCTTCCATCAAAATAGATATCTTTTGAAGTACGATTGATAATTCTGAAGAGGTCAGTTTTATCTCTGTTGCGCATGACCAGAAGATACGTCTTCTGTATAAGTCAAGTGAATAATATCTGTCTTCACTTCAAATTTTCAAGTTGAAATACCAACATTTTATTGAAACAAAAAAAAAACAAAAAAACTGAATAAATTACTCAAGTTTGACGTGGTTTGAACACAGAAACCAGATAAATGCAATAATTTATTGATTGGATTGGAAAAAACCGAAAACCAAATTCTGAATGTAAAATGGAATGCAACATATTGTCCATATTAATCACTTTGCGGTGCAGCAAACACAAAAATTTGTTTTCTATGTATTTGTATACATATAGCCATGTCGTCTTTTTCCTTTCATGTTATTTTTTTTCTTCAATTTTTTCGTATTTGAATTGATAAAGATTAAGACAGACACCTAAACAATTCACAATAGTCATGAAGATAGATGCATCGCTGCGACGACCGTATCTGAAAATATTATAAAGCAACTTAAAAAAAATTGAAAGTATTCCGTCCGTTCATATTGTTGCTTGAAATTGTATTGAAATTTTTTGTACCTATCTGAGAAAAGAATAAAAATATACCACACTAAACCTATCATGGCCGAAACTGTTCGGTATGCTATTTATATGTTATATACACTTAGATATATATTTATATTTTTTTTTAAGTTTCTTTGCCGCCATTTCCTATTAAAATGTCACCACATTATATAGATTGCCCGACGAGCAGTGCGATATGAATTTTAAGTGTTGTCTTAACAACATGTCAGTCGCAGTGAACGTTGCGGCTGGCTGGTTGTTGAGATTGGTGTTTTAGATACTTTTAGATTTTCATTTTGCTTGCGTCCTTCAAAAATTGAATAACATTGGTTTTGGTGTCTGATATGGTTAAGCAGAATCTAATGTTTATATCTGCATGTTTAGTTATCATTAGAAAAAAATGATTGATGAACTAGGGAAAATTTACAAGAAAAATACAAATTTTCTGATAGCCATTGCGAACCCAAATCACTTGAAGATGTTGGATTTTTGGTTTATCAAAAAGTTGTAGGTACACGGTTTTTTGTAATATAAGAAGAATAAGATCGTCTGACTTTGTTTTAAATAAACGCGATAACTGAAATAATCTCTTATCGTCCTGTGTGGCCTAGATAAAAGAGATGATTGAAATTAATTAATAAGCGTTCATGGTCCATTTTGTGATTTCATTAAAAAGAAAAAGTAAAATTGACTCAGTATGATAATCTTCTGTGAGTGCAAATGTGATTAAACCATTATTGAAAAAGGAAAATATATTCACAAAGTTTTTTTTTTCTACTTTTAGAGGAATAAGTCATGATTTGTGAAAACTTACATACCTACATAATTATGTCAAAACAATCAAAGGAACAAATTTGTTTTTTTTTTTTGACATTTTTTTATTATCATCAAAAGTAAATAATTTTGTTAAGTTCCAAATATTTTCAAAATGTTTTTTTCCATGCATTTCACTCTTAAACACTTCTGCATAATTAAACTCATTAATTGTGTAAATCGAGAACATGCTATTGGCATCAAATATAAAAATTTTGATTTAAAAAATAAAAAAAAACTCGGGAAATGTGAAAACATTGATTTGTTATTCCTGGGTTTCTTAAAAAATACTTGCGGGATTCATAATTTTAAACATTTGCTAACTAGTTTATATAAGCACAGTATTTTTTATAACCAACGGCCATTTTAATAGCTACTAAGGGATTTGTGTTTAGTTTGGTTTGACAACGCTTCCAAATGTATGGTGATTGGACAAGATTGATCCCGGTTTTCATCTGGTTTAGCAACGAAGCTTACTTATGGTTGAATGGCTACGTCAATAAATTTATTTGGATTGAAGATAATCCTCAAGTGGATGTTGAGATACCGTTACATTCAGATAAACTGACTGTTTGGAGTGTTTTAGGGGCTGGTGGAATCACGAAGCTGGCCAGAACGTTCAATGGTGACTTCAATAGAACCATGAATATTGGCTTTTTCGTTTCTCAATTGAACCATTAAATGCAGGAGCTTTGGTTTCAACAAGACGAAGCAACATTTCACACAACTCGTGTCATAATTGATTTATTGAAGGAGACCTTTGTTAATTGCATAGTTTCACGTTTCGGACCCGTGAATTGGCTAGAATATTTTCTGTGGGCATAGTTGTTAGTCTTTACCAATAAGCCCGAAAGGATCGATCACTTGGAGAACTTCAATTGATCGATCCAGATCAAATTACTTCCAGGCTAGCCGTGGCGGTCATATGCCATAAATCATATTTAAGTTGAAATGCCAATTATCTTTCGAATGGGTTGATTTCATGTAAATCTTAAAAATTCATCATAGTTTTTTTCCCTTACAAAGTTAAAAAAAAATGAAACCCTTTCTAGGTAACGGACCTATTTTGACATTTATAAAGTGACATTGGAGCAATCATTATGCTATAAATATAAAATAGGTCTTTAACGATTTTAGCTTTTGTAAAATGTTAAAAGATAGTAGTTTAAAATTAACAAAGTAATATTTTTAAACTATGTAGTATCATACTAAAAATGTTTTAAGATCTTATCAGGTCGACTTAAGTTTTGCATCATTATTGATTACTTTTAACTTTCAAGCATGTTTTTGAAGCTGAAATCTTTTTTTCTTTTTTTTTTAATTTAATTATACAAAAACCTAATTTTTGGATCGATGTAAAATGTTATTTTTAAGAATCTCAAGGGTCATACATTTTAGGTTTTCAGTTTTTTAATGTATTATCACAATATAGAACCTGGACCTCAAATACAATTTATCCAAGAAATAAATTAGAGATCATATATTAAAAACTAAACAAATAATTTTAATTATTTAATGGCCGTACATTTTGTTTAGTTTTAAATTTAAAAATCTAGGAATTAAATAAATTTTTCTATATCAAAATATGCAAACATATGTTTCAATTAGTAAAGTAAACGATTGTTGTTTTCAATATTGCAGAAACATTTAATATAGGTTAGGTATCCTATATTTTGTTATACCAGAGCCAAAAAGCTTAGCACACTGTTTGAGATTAACGTCGTGAAATTTAGTTAATTAAAAATCGAGTTTGCATTAAAAGGATTTAGATTTATTTCTGAAGAAACCGTCTTTAAGCAAATCCAATTTTTTTTTTTTTAAACTTGAAAATCGATGAACTTTTTTGTTCAAATAAGGGCAACGCTAAGTCAAGCAAATATAAATGCTTGTTACTTTGAAATGTAAATAATAATTTTGAACAGCATTTGAAATTAAAGACACTTAATTAACAATTTGCTTCATAACGTAACACAAATTAAAAACCACATTACACCATCACCAAACAATTCAACAATATTTTATTCTCCGTGAAGCCATTTAAAACTTGAACTCTCGCTGAACTCATTTCACACTTAAGACCTTAACGTGCTATTATTCAACAATTTACTGTTGCTCATTAATTTAAATGTTTTTTTTTTGTCAACTTGGAAATATAAAGCTAAAAACCATTTTCTCGGAAGCCAAATACCATCACAGTCACTTCTTGAAAATATAAAATGTATTTTATCATGACAATTAATGAATGTGTATAAAACAACAATTAAAAAGATTTAAATTTTGTGTGGGGGTATGTAGCTACTTCATGGATTTTTTTTTTATAGAAGCACATATTATAATTCTGTTAAGTAGGTAATGTACTAAACCGTCATGATTTTTTTGTTGTTGTGTTAACTTTATAAACTTTCACGTATTGCTAAAATTGAAAAATGTGTCCTTTCTTCTTAAAGTAAATTCTCTTTGAATTGCACGATTTCCTTAAAATTATGTTTACTGTCACCTTTTGCTACTTTCTCGAATGGTATACAACCACTCTAATGGGTTTTTTATCTTCCTAGAAGGATCGGTTTAAATGCATTTTATAAGCGAAAAAAAAACACAGGTAAACAAAAATGTAACCCTTTAAAATTGTATTTCTTTTTTAAAGAGAAAGTAGAAACTTTGTAAAGTGTTAAAAGGAAACGTACATTGTTTTATGATTTTTTCTTTTTTTAGGATACCCTGTTGTTTTATTTTGACTACAGAGTTCAGCGGTTATATGATGGTGACAGGTAAAGAGTTATTCATAGTGAAGTCTTTGGTAAATTTTGCACGCAGCTGTTATCACTTTTACTTTTGAGAAAATATTTTTTTTTACAATTTTGAGTTATTTGAAAACAGAAGACACAGAGGTAAAAAAGGAAAGTCTTAAATTTATACACAAAGAAAAAACTTGTTGTACCTGCATATACCTGATTGCTGTCAAATGTCAAAAAATCTATATTTTATCTATTCCTACCTACTTTGTTTATGTATGTTAAATAAAAAACTGTTTCTACTAACAATATTCTTATCAACAAGCTGAATGAAATAAACTAAAGTCAATTAAATGAAATATTTATAGGTATGTATTGTATGTATATACATATGTATATTATTTATACTTTGTACTTATCACAAATTTGTTTTAAATTCGACTTTACTTTAAATTTATGTGTTTTATTAAAATATATTTACTGTTATGACGTTAATTCAGATTAATATTAAGTTCACGTTACCGAAAATAATTTATATTTACCTTAAAGAAATTAACTTCAATAGAGTAGTAGAAATTTACTAGTTTGTAAATAAAAAATATAGCTTTTAAAGAGATCTACATAGATACATATTTAAATTTACCAATGATTACGGGAAAAATTTTTTGATAAATATCAAATGTCATCGAACTAATTAAAATTTTAATTTCCAATGATTTTAATAAAGCTAAGCTATAAGAAATATATTTTTAATTTATTATAGGTAATAAAATATCTGAGAATTTTTGAAGTTTATAAATAAATGTAACCTTGCATTATATATAACTATTTAAAAATCAAAACAAGTTCAATTTCACTTTAATTCCTCAAAAAAAAAAAATGGTGCAGCATTGGAACAAATAATAAATTTGTCGTTGAATATATTTTGGAGAATAATAAATTTAAAAAACTCAAAACACGTTATTCACTGCTTTGACACTTAAATTATGTTTAAAATATTGTAAACTGGAAACAAAATAAATAAATGAGTTTAATTTGATATCCTTGCACCATTATTAACTGATCTTAATTAAGTAATTCAACGATAAAGGTGGATTAACGTTGAATATTTTTAGGATAATCATTCAAATCTTAGAAACAAGTACAAAATGATTAAATGATCAGGAGTAAAAACTCCTGATTCTTGGTGTTGATAGTAGTTTATGATAATGATGGTAATATAACTGTTTTGTTTTTCATTTTTTTCTTCCTGCGATTAAGTCTGAAAGAAATTTATTTTCTATGTGAGGTTTGCTTCGATAATTTAGATTTTACCTTGTCTTTTTTTTAATACAAAACTGACCCTCATTTTATTAATTCATACAAAATTATTTTACTAAACAAAAACTGAATTTAAATATTATGGTATTTACAAATAAATTGATAGATAGATAGATAGATCTTTATTTTGTATTAACAAATTACATTTGGTAAGCTACCGCACAGTTTTCATATAGAGATTTGATATACTACATATTATGACATCTTTCTACTAAATAATTATATTAATAGGTATATTGAATTTAAATAAAGTTAAGGTAATAATTTTGAAGGAAAATACAAACAAAACCTTCAATGCGAATCAATTAAATTGAGTTGAGCGATATATTGTTGGTTAAATAAAATATTATTTGAAAATAGATTTATCTTCAATTCATCGGAACACCTAAAAAAGGGCCGAGTTTTTACATTTTGATATCAAACATATTTATAACGTTTAAAAGGACCAAATATGACAATGTGCAGTCAGTTTAATGGTTTAAGAGCATAAATGGTAGATACTTACATTAAAATAGTTTATATAATTTAAATAGTCGCACAAAACATGAATGTATTTAAAAGTAAGCTTTTTAAGTTTTATGTTTTGTCTAAACAGACAGAAATTCAATCTTTTTTTTCGTTTTTGGTTAAAATGTATACAATATTGAACATGATTTTTTTTTGAAAAATGAAAATTTTAAAAGGCATTATAATTTTATAATAAAATTTGTTACTCAATAAATAATTTGCTTCATTAAATTTCAATTTAGTATTTTTAATATAAGTAAAAAGGGCACATATACGCTTTAAGACGGGTGTCTTTTAAAATTATGCATAACTAAATCAGGACAGTATATCTGTCCTTTAAAAAGGAATTAAATATGAGTAAAAAAAATATATATATAATCCATACAAGTAATTAATGTTATCTAATAAGTTAATTACATTATACGTTTGAATTAGCAATGTATCTCTGAATATACATTAGTAGTTAATAATATAAAATTGAATAATTTAATGCAAATAAAATAAATCGAATTGAATGCTTTTATGTTCAGTGAGATATTTAAATAAGCTGCTATTGATAACATTTAAGCTATCGCTACTTGACATCAATAGATAAGATAACTAGTAATCAGGAATTTATAATGTATCTGTAAGATCTGATTGATGAAATTAAGAAATAAATGAACACAGTAAATAAATTGCATGACTACATCATTACATAAATGAACAGCTATAGATGTTCGAATTTGAGTTATCGAGAAAATATAAATTTATAAAAAAAAATTAAAAAATTGTTGAAGCAACTTAAAAAAAAATAGTAGATAATTTTATATACCTGTGCGTACAAATTAAAAAAAAACGATGTTAGTTTTGCGTAGGTATTTTATTAACTACTTAGACTTAAAACTATCTTTGAAAAAATAAACTACCCACTAAATATTTTTTAGTTTTATTTTTTCATCTGCGTGGCTTCACAAAATTTCAAACAAGTTTCACAATGCTTCTGAAATTTCACGGGAAATTTGAGTGAAAATTCGTGTTTTTTTTTTTAATATACAGGGCCAATTCGGGTATTATTGATGAAGAAAAAATATCAAAGGTTGATCAGAAATGTTTTAGATGAAATGTTAAAAACTTTATAAAAACGTCATTCTTGTGTTATCTCCAAAATATTTTGGATCGTTCTGAATTTTTTCCCCGATTTTAAAAGCCCAAATGGCATCTCTCTCATGTCTAGAAATTTATTTTATTTTCAAAAACAAAACAATACAAAATTTTTGAGAAAATTGTATGTGTAATATATTATGTTAATGGATCGATCCGTAGATCGTTATTAATGAGAAAATCAAAACTGCCAAAAATATGGCAGACACAATTAATTAAGTTTTTTGAAAAATATTAGTTCATCAATTAGTTTAAATTAAGTGCTTACAAAAATCTACAGAAAAATTCAACCAAAATAGTTGCAGCTATTTTTTCGAAATAAATAAGTTTTTTTTAAAGTGTTTAGATTGAGGTAGAGACAGACAGAATTTGCGGGCCAACTTATGTTTGTGTTCTCTACATCATCATAATTGAAATCTAGAATCCAAAACGTTGCCTATAGTTAATACATTTAGTCACAAGTAAAACGGAAGTTTAGAAAATCATATTAAAGGACAACCATCAGAAAAAATTAGATTAGCTCTGTGTTTAAACATTAATAAATTCTTGTATGTTCTTGAACCCATGGTTCTAATATCCGAACACCTTTATACATTTTTAACATTCTGAACTTTTCTTAATTTTTTTAATTTGCTTCAAACTTAGAACATTCATTAAAAACAGTTGCAATCTCTCTTTTTCCATGACTTGCTTAATGTTTTTGAATTTTCGATGCCAAATTCAATTTTCAAATTGGAAAAGTATTAGTTATATACTTAGCTATACATCGCTACATGTTTTGCCGTCGGTTATCAAAATAAAAAGCACGTAGGCAAGGAATAAACAGCGAGAATGAACAATCTTTAATAAAACTTAAATAAATTAATTTATTATTACAAATACCTGTTAAATTTGTAATTACAATGTATGAAATATTTTCATCTAGTTAGGATTTTTGTGTTTGGATTCAATGAATAGAAAAACCATAAAACCTTGGCATCTATTTATTTCCTTCAAAATGTTTAAAAATAATATCTAACTTCTTTAAAATGATAAAAGTACCTACATACTCGACTTTTAAAAATTAAATAATATCGGTCATATCCACCCATCATTTACATCTTTATGCATTGTTTAGTAATTTGTTTTATCACTCCCCGTCCCCAAGCATGCCTTCATAATTAATCAAAAACTAGATACCTTCACTTAAGCTTAAAAAAATAAATAATAATAACAAATCGTGATATCACAAAATAATCAATAACAAATGTAGTTGGGACATACCTACATTATGTAAAATGTACAGTCATTAGATAAATACTTTTGCGTTTCAAAATCTCCGACATACAGCATTCTGTATAATGCAATTTAATAAATAGATAAATTACTACTTATCGCCCGGAATGCAATAACTATACGGAAATAAATTTTTTTTGAATTTGAGGAAGTAATGATCTTAAGTATCTTGTTATTTGAGGAAGGTGGACAGTTGATTTTTTTCTTCTGAGCGACTAAAAAATATTCTATGTTTTGCTATAAAAGAATAAAATTGCTCATAAAGCGGTGTAAGACTATTCAAATAGTTCGTTTTACGTCTTAACATTAATAGATCGAAAACGAGATACCTATAGTAATTGCATTCAACGCACGACATAAATGTAATCACATTTGTACAAACGTACATAAATTAATTTAAAAAAAATACGGAGAAGGAAAAAAATTAAATCTGTTCAGTTCACTAATTTTAATTTAAAAAAATTAGAAAAGGTCTTCATTTTTTTTATCTCCCAGGTTTAAAAAAAAATGTTTTTGTAGATACAAAAACTATTACTTCCTACTTACTTATAGGTAGGTACCTACCTAATGATATTTGTTTTAAAATCTTGTTTGGGTAAAACATATCTTCATTGTAGGTAAATATTTAAACCAAAAACTAAAATTTAAAAGGCTTCAAACTGATGCAAAAAAACAATTCAAGTCCCAACATAGGTATGTAGGTATGGATAAATAAACATTTATGAGTTGAGTACCTACAAGATATTTCTGCAAAGCAGAGCTTAAACGAACTACGCCCATGAAAAGCTTTTTCATCATAAAGTATCCTTACCATTATTGATTAATTCCAAAGAAAACACATTTTTTCCTTTTCCACCATCCTACCAAACAAAGCCAGTGAATTTATGCCAAAACTATCTGCAAAGCAAAAATGAAACCTAAATATCCCATCGAAATTTCAAACATACAAATTTGTATGGAAAAAATAACCATACCAACTATAGCCACCTATGAATAATAAAACATACTTCATAGTTCAACAATTTCCACATAGATGGCAATGACAAAAACTCTTTATCTAATACAAGAACCTTGGCAAAAATCAATATAAATTTCCCTATTCACTAATACCAGAACACTGTGGTAAGCCATCTTTCTTACGCACACAACAAAGGGTTTTCTTAAAACTCATACATTCCAACATAACTCTTTTGCCATTGGTGGTTACCATGGGTACTAACCGGTAGTGCGCACAAAAGCCAAACAACAACAAAATCCATAGCCAACTTAGCAGCCATCATTTTTTTTCTAACAGACGCCATTAAAAAAGAGGCGTGGAGGTTAAAGAAAAACCGGAATTCAATGAAAATAAAAAATGTGCTGTCTGATTTTTAAGTTGCACATGGCTGTGGAGCGGAACGGTGAACTATCCCAATATGAATAGAGGCGAATGGATGGATGTTTGCTGATGAATGAAAGTAATGGTTGACTAAAATAGAATTCGGTAGGTCCCTTGGTTAGGTAGTTTCGGTTGATGTTTCGCATAGTTTAAAGTTTTGTATGGGATTGTTTTTTTTTTGTTTCTTTTTCTATTTTTTTCTTTCGAGCGCGACAATCAGCAAAAAAAATATCAAGGTAAGAACGATTTATTCTCAAGCTAATTGCTGAATGGGAAAAAAATCCTTGAAAACAAATGTGGTGTATTGCAGGAGTAGAGAGTGAATGTTTTTTTAATGAAAAACTACCGAAGGTCATTTTTTAACTCTTTTTATGTTACGATGCAATTAATTTTGATTGTTGTTTCCATTGAAAAGAAAATTCAGCAAATTTAGAAAACAAGAACATTCTTTAAAGAAAAAATTATCTTATTTCTCAAGGTTTTTGTAGTTTGTTATAAGTAGATATCTACACTAAAATGTGTTCTCAATTTTTTCCCACTCCTTTTAAAAATATTATGTAAGTAGATAGGTATGTTGTATGTCCCTATACCTACCTAATATATGATTCTAGATGTATGTATATTTGTTGGTATCTTTACTAAAAATCAATAAATTTTATGATTATAACTCACGTGAACCGGTCTGGGTGTGGTGTGTGTGTATTATATTTTTTATTTTGTTTTGTTTTGTATTTTTTTCTTTTTTCTTTAACTTGGTGTGTGACTCAATACCATGGTAGTTAGCTTAAATGTCAAATGATTTAAGGCAATTGCTAAAGTTAATGACAATGGTGGCAGACATTTGCACGTTATATCTACCAACTTACTTTGGGTTCATAGACTTTGGACTTATAGAATAGAAATGTAAGTAAGGCCGCACACCAAAATATATCTACATATTTACAAAAATAAGCTTTTGTTTAGTAGGTGTAAGTACCAAAGTATAAAACATGTATCTTTGTATAAAATAAAGGTACCTATATGAGAGTAGATACAATTCTCTTTATCTAAATTGTTTCAATTGTTGTCTTTTAGAAAAAATAACGTTGTAGATATTTGGTAGGTACCTATTTGTAATGTAAGTATATTGTATACCCAGCCAGACACATTTCAATTGGGAGTACATTTTTGTGATTTGTTTTATCGTTTTATTTTGAATTTTGTGTATTTTTTCATAACTGGATTGTTTGGGGTTATGCTGTTTAATATGTTTGTATCAAATATTGAAAAAGTAACTATTTAAGTAATTAAGAATTTTTATGTATTTTTAGCAATAATTTTTAATAATAGGTAACTACATACTGTAACTATTTGTAATCGACTCTTTCAATTTCAATGTTTTCCTATAACTATCTGACTAAGAAGATATTATGATTTTAATAAAAAAATAAGGATAGGTAGGTTTTCAGTTTTTTTTTCCCGAATTTTAATATTTTTTTTGCTCAAAATTCTTAGTAATAGAACATTATATGCAACACATGTTTGGCCGGTAAATAATGAACAGAAATTTTTTAAAGTTTTTCTTTTCTTTTTCCCTTTTTTCTTAATCGAAAACAACTAAAGAAATACTGAGTAGCCCAGAAAAATGTATACTTACCAAATAAAAATTCAAACCGAAATTTTTGTTCGCTATCTTTGTTTGGATATCAGAAAACATTTAACGGGCTAGCAGTTATTCAATGGTAAATATTTAAATTATATGTTTACAAAATTTACAATTTTTGAAGTAGCAATAGATCTACTTACATATTATATTGTGTAGCTATTTTGTATAGAAAATTTCTGGAGAATGAATATTTTTCGAAAGCTTCGTCTCCTAAAAGTATAAAAGGCTTAAAATTGGTATATTTGGTGTTTTAATATAAAAGAATGTAGAAACAAAAATTAACTATATCTTTAAGAAGATCGCATATTTGGGAAAATATTTCAGCGAAGTTATTTAGGAAAAAAATAGTATTTTTTTCATTAAACCTATTATGTTCATATGGCTAAGCTCTCATCCTCAACTCTCAAAATTCAGTAGATAAATATTTTTAAAATACGAAAATACAAAATTATGGATCTTTAATTATCTACTCTATTCCATGTTTTTTAATTCGCTCTCATCATATCAACACCACGAACAATTATTCGATTTTTAATGTGCCTGAGAGTGAAAAAAAAATTATTAGGTACATGTATAAATAAAAAATAAAATAAAATAATAAAAATCATTTAGTCTAAGACGCTACTTGCCTATTAAGTTGCTATAGATTTGTAGAGTTGAGAATTGGGAGAAAAACCTTTAAATATAATTTTTAATATGAAATAAGAAAAACGTTACAAAATTTAAGTAGAAATTTTAAATAGCAAAAATATTTTGAAATATGAAATGAGGAAACGATAAACCGAAAGATACATACTACACCGAGTTTAATATTGGTTTTCGAAAATTTCAACAAACTATTTTTATTATTTTGTGTGAATAGAGATATAGATTTGAATATGTACATTTTAATCAACTTTAGTACCCAACCTAACATAAGGTAGGACTCCATGAAAAAATTAGTATACACATTTATAAGAATTCTGTCTGACTAATAGTTTTCTAAATTCAATTGTTTTTAGTTACCAAAAAGAAAACATTTCATGAAATTTAAGCTTCATATACTTACACATTTTTATGAATAATAATGATAGATTTTTACACCACAAACATTTTTAACAGGTTGCTCCTCAGCCTTTTCTCCTATTTTTGACACATCATTTTCAATGTTGCGTGGCAAAATTATGTTAAAGGTAACCTCAGATTGGGCTTAGCACTATCCAAAAACATAGAACCACTCCATAACTTGCACCTTAAAACCTGTTTTTAAAAAAAATAAATTGACCGGAATAGCAATAAATCAACAAATATTCTGCACCAATATTTTTCCAATTTGCTTCTATTTGAATTGTAAGTCATATTGCTCAACTCTATGGGCCTAACCTAACCTAAGATCAAGTTTTTGGTAGTACAAGTACACTGTTAACTTTCAGAAAAATGTTCCTATAAAGGATCCAAATTATTTCAGGGGTCCATACCCTTTTTTCGAGCTAACCTATTTTTTAAGCTCAGCATTTACTACATATCATCGTATCATATAGGTAAAAAACATCTTTAAAATAAATAACACTTATTATTTATTAACCATCCAATTCACACATCCATGTATCAAACAATCCATAACAAACAATTTATAGAAAACAACAACCAGCACGTGTGGTTAAATCATCAACACAACATATTATCATCTATGATTGATTCCGTCGTTAAAATTCCCACAAAACAAAAACATTCCTGAAGTTCTAATGTTGCAATCATTCAAATATCTCAATAGCTTCAGTCATGAATATTTGATGTAAAGCAGCCATTAAATAGGCCATCGAAGTAAAGTACACTAACCAAATAAGCAGCATATAGTTTACCTTCAAATATTATACTCACAGCAGAGGTGGAAAAGTACCTATATACATAAAATAGGTAAACAAAATACTTCAGCCATTATTACAGATGATTCATTACACAGGATATCCAAACACAGACTTCCATTTATATTTTTATCATTTTTGTTTTTGTTTGTTTTATTTTCTTAAACTTCAATGATAATAATTTATCATTAAAAATTGTATTGTTAAAATATAAAGAAAAAAGAAAACAAGAATATGGATAGATATTATAAACTTCCATTTCAAGACCATAAGCAAAAAATTCGACGATGAATCGAATGGAATAGAAGCAGAAGCAGAAAAATAAAAAGGAATGAAAAGTTTAAAAGCAAATCCATGTCTGTCTTTATTTTATACACAAACAAAAAAGTTTTCCATTATGCAGATTTTGTCCGAGAACAGGAATAAATTGTTTAATAAATTTATTGCAAGAGGGTAAATCTGAATCCACCAACACCAACAGCAGCAGCCGGCATTTAATATTGGAGGCAACGAGAGTAGGTAGGTAGGTATGAATATCGAGACATAAAAAAGGCTAAAAAATGATAATGGATTTATAGCCTTGGCATAAGTTTGTGATTCCAATTTTTGTTGTTTTTTTTTTGTTTTGTTCAAATAGATACAGTCCGATTCATTCGGTTACACTAACTTATTTGTACAGAATATTATTTTTTTTTAATTGAATTCAAAAAATTTTTTCATTTGATTGATTTTTTTTAAATAGCGATTTTATTAAATTATTATTTATGTAACTCATAAAAAAAACATCTAGGTATTAGCAATTCATATTTAACTAATTTACTTTATTTTCGTCAAAGTATTTATTTAATGATTTTACTGTCTAATTTTTGCGAGAATTCGTGACACCAATTCGAAAGTAGCTAACATTATATGCTAAAAATAACCTACCTATCTTCCCGAATTCATCAAAGAAAAAAAATGTCTACTTTTTTTTTAAGTGCAAACAAATCAAATGAACTGCACTGTAAGTCAACACCAAGGCACGATAGGTGGGTACTATAAGAAGTGTTCGAAATAATAAGAGTAGGTTTTCTGCCATTTCAAAAAAAAAATATTAAAAGGCAAAATGCGAATCATATAAATTATTAAAAGAAATATCTTTCCTTCAAGACATTTTATCTAGAGTGTCGCAATATATTCATTAAAATAATTATTACAGTGAAGGCTGCATTTTGAGAAGATTGAAAGAAAAATTGTCATGAAGGCTTGATGGACTCAATTGGTGCACAAATTTATTTTAATGGTGAATTCATTAGCTATTGGGTCGAGTGCGTTGAGATAAAATATTTCAAAATTGATTTTCCAGCAAGTTTATGACACAAAATTGAAAACTCATATAGTATGCATATTGCATATGTGTTCATAGAATGTATTTATATTTAGGTATATATAAAGGATACAATTTTTTGGTTTAGTTTTGAAAAAAAAAAACTTTCAGCACATTTTTTATGTTTGTTTCTATTTGCCTTCAACTTAAGATATTAATGAAATAATTTTACATTCTGATGAGCCGTTGTTTCCCTCGTTTTCTTAGGAACACATTTTGATCTGACAATTTTTGAAATTTTGTATACAACCGCATGTTCAATTTTGTTAACAAGTTAATGTTGTTGTGCAAAATTATCTCAATATAACTTATAACGCTTCCCATTAATTTTAATGTGAGTGACATTAAAAAAAAATAACTTCAAAGAAAATAAATTTGACATTTTTTTTTAACACTCTATAAAATAACACTCACTGTCATGTTTCAGCTAAAAATATCGATCGCTGACTTTAGTTAAATGGTTTCATTTACCAGCATTCAAATAAAGGTTTTTTGCACGATTATTCAACGTAAAGGCCAAAGAACTTAAAAAAAGATTTTTCTTTTTTGATATTGGTCATATTAAAACAAAAATAAACAATATTCTAGAGCTTGAAATGTCTTCTTTTATAGATATCAAATGAATACATTTTACTGCGATACTTAGACAAAAAATACTGACACTGAAGAAAAAGACAAATGTAGAACTAATAAAACTCTGGATAGCAAGAAAAAAAGAATAGTCAATGCTGCAAAACTAAAAACTTCATTTGACATAGATTATTTGGTGACTGATCTTGTCAGATGAAATGAGATGAAATATTGATTTGAATTTATGTTGTTCGGATTCTATGACTTGATTTCCACTTGCTATGTTTTTTTTTCTTGAATTCAGTGAAAAAAATTAGCTTCAGCCTACTTTTTATAATAATATGGAAGATAATATCATAATCACTTTTCTCCTGTAATGTGGTTCATATTAGCCGCATAATATAGTTTGTAAAAAGAGTTATCTAAAAAGAAAAAGTGATTGTCTGTCTACAGTACATACGATTAACAATTTGTTAAAAAACTTTTTGAGTTTATTTTAATGTAAGAAATATAAATTCTTAATACGATTAATATTACAAGAATAAATTGCATTTTTAACATCTTAAAGGATATTGAAAAATTAAGTATTTTTTGTATTTTATGTGTATCTAAGCTATATTCTAATTCATATTACCTGTTAAATTTTAGTAAAAAGAAATTAATACTTTTGTGTTAGATTTTATAGGTTTTACATTTCAACACCAAACTTGTATTTTTTAACTTTTTTTAGAATATTGTAATCCTTTTTGTTCTACAAATGAAAAAATGAATACAATACTAATAGAATCTAATACGTATAAATGTACAACACCTTCTTAAATTGCTTTATTGGGAAATTCTCGCGGTAACTCTAGGTCACGTTAGATTTTTTAAATAACTACGAGTTATGGCAATTAAATTTATATTCAATTCATATATCTCAAATAAAAATAATTGATAAAAAAGGTATACATAAGTATTAAAATTAAAAAACAAAAGGAAAAACATCAATCAAAGCTTTTATTTTTTTTTAAGTTCATACCTACTTATAGAATACCTACGTACATATACTCGTATACTGATAAATTTAATTTATCTTAGTTCTTAAAAATGTATATGTTCTCTAAAATCAACAAATCTAATTTATGTCTTCCTCCAATCGTCAGCACCAAATAATACCTCTAATACAAACAAAAAAAAATTTCAATCTCTTGACCTTGGCCTCATAAGAATCCCAAAAAAAAATTTCCATTGCTCATCTTTTCAAAAAAAAAATTATAGAACTCAGTCGTTCACCTTTCGACCCAAAATAGATTAATATTGCTTTTGCCTTGCTTCACTAACGAGAAAAAATAAATTCATCATACCTAATTTTATTATTTTCTTTTTCAGTATATTTATCTATCTATCTTTAGAAACAATAATGTTATCGTTTTAGTAATTGTTAAGGTATGAATGAGATAATTTTTGTGTTTGTTAACAACACACTTATCACTTTAGTTCACTTTTTTTTACACCTTAACATCAAGAGTATTAGCTATAATTTATGTAATTTATCATGATCATGACTTGCTTGCCGCCGCGCCGCCACCGACCCAGACACACGATTTTATGACACCATCAATGGCGCGGCTACCACCACCATCATCGCCCCATATTATATATTATACATTTCTCTATATATCCTACCTCTATATAGCAGCCAGCTATAGCTGCTAGCGTTTCCGTTCAGTTCAGAAAGTTAAGTGTGAAAATTTACGTAACCGTTTTTACTGTTTAGCTCGTATAAAATTTCGAGACGACCTTGTCACAACAACAACAAAAAATACAAAACACCAGAAAGCCAGAGCATATATGGCTCATAAAAACATAGGTCCCGCACAGTCTCACATACAAAAATACGAACATTAAGGCAATAAAATTCTACTACTTTTTCATTCATAAAACCAAACAAAAATAAAAAAAAAAAAAAAACAGCAAACCCAGAAACCAACATCTCAAGCCCGGCACACACAAAAAGTGGAAGCACCAGTGGAGTTTTTACGACCCCCGTTTGCAACTAAACGGTGTAATAATAATGTTTTACTACGTCCAAGCCATCATCTGCCATTCAAAAGAGTAAAGGCAAGCGACACGAATGACACTCTTTCTGCTGATGAGCGAGACTCGGCCTGACCAGAAGAACTGATGTTGTTGATGTGGGGAGGGTTTGATGTTTTATTACACCTAACTCGAATATAAAAGCTAACAATGACTTGACTTGTAGCATGTTCTGTAACTTTTTTTTTGCTGTTGAAAAATTGCATACTTCAGCTTCAATAGGTCTTTACTTCATCTTGACTCAGTCACAGTCACAGCTCACAGGTAATATAACTCTAAAAATTACATCAGTCGTACTCTCAGTTCAGCAGCACTGTTCTAGCCATTTGTTTAGTGTCCGAAATAAACAAGTCAATAAAATTATGCATGAAATGCCATTAAACAATGGTTATTGCTAGGCATATTGTCTTGTTGGGATATACACCTCACGCCAGCCAGCGCCAGCAAGATGACGATAGACGCCAACGACGACGACGACGCGCGACAGAAGCGATGATGATGATGAATTTTGATTGCTTTAAAATTTGCTAATAAAAGTGGGGTAATAAAAACAAAATTATTATACAACAAGGCAAATAAGCTTAGAAACATGACAAACTTTGGATGATAATGGCATTCTATAGCTATACCTACTATTACCCTTAAAAATATATTATATAGATATTGTTTGATTTTAAAATTATTATTTTCGCTCATTGTTTATCAACAAAGCCTTTTAATTCTCATTAGGTAAATATGTATATTGTGACCGGAAGTACTATAAAATTATATAACTACCCATCTCGCAGGCCATTCCATAGAGGTAATATACCTATACAGAGAGGGGGGAGAAAACAAATTGGGTACGTGAACCTTACTGCTGCATGATGCGATGGTATGTGTTTTGTTTATTGGATTTTAATAGGTTATAAAATTTTTGTATTTTATTTTTTTATTTGAGATTTTTTTGTCGGTTCTCTGTTTTTTTTTTTTTTTCCGATTGTTCACTTTTATAACCTAATAACAATTAAATTAATCGCTGATCTATTAAATAAAAATCACATAAAAGTTGGTATTTTTTTCACACGCTTCCCAGACATACTGGCAGACAGACGGATTACCTACCGTTTTATTGGATGGCGAGAGCTTAAACAGTTTTTATGAATTTCAGGAAGAGGGTTTTTTTATATCAATAAATAAATGAATAATATTAATAATTATACTTAAATAAAATTCGTATACTCGTATTACATTTTGTATTGACATAGGTTATAGTATAAATTGTTGGTGTTTTTTTTTTATAAAAATTCAATTCATGATAATTGTGTAAAGAAAAATGAGAGCAGGACTGTCTTACAGAGTTATTGAGTTATTTTACTATGAAATTTATTTCTATAAAGAAACGTGATTAATTTAATGAAGAAAAACTGATTGAAATTTAATAATATTTTCGTATTATTTAAAAAAGGATACCATTTAAAACAAATACCAATAATACAAAAAACTTATCGTTTAAAGAATTTTCTTATTTAAACTCAATCCTTAAGTTCAGAAAACGGTAGAGAAATATTTCTGTTGTAAAATTGGATTTTTTAAATAATGAATACTAAGAAAAAACGAAAATAGAACTGACACTTGGAAAAGAGAAATGAAATGTCATACTAATAAATTGAACAATATAAAATTTTGTCGGCTGCCATTTTTATAGAATAGGTAATTCATAAGATTTTTTCCATTATTTTAATACGATTTTCTTCTTGGATGAAAACGATAGTATATTATTTTTTCTTAGTGTATGAGTCAGGTTATTACTTACAAATGTTTTGAGTATGCGGCACTGGAGTCAAGTTAAATATTTTTACATTTTAAAAAATTTAATTTATTTAATAGTTTAAAGCTAATTCTTTGGTGTCATTTTTGCTTTGTTTTTTGATACTTTTTTTCTCTGAGTATTAAAACGTTGATCTTAACAACAAAATTTTTTCACGGGCTAGTTCGTTTGGCCTTCATGGACTGGTCGCGGCACCAATTTTTATTTTATTGGACCAAAGATCTTCCGATTACCTGCCTCACACTCTACCTCCGTGCCAATTTTTAATGATAAAAGGTTATTACGTTGAACTTCGGATGCGGATTTTTTAGGTTTATACAAGTAAACTCTTTAAAACAACAAGTTTTTCATTTTTCTGATTTTATTTCAAATGGTACTTTTTTCTAAATAATTCGATAGTGATTTTAAAAAGACCCATAGTAAAATAGCTAAATATGTGAATCTTATTGATTTTTTTTAGAAGTTGCTAATTTTTGGTTATTTTAGAATAAAAAAAAATTAATACTTATTTTTATTTAAGGCTTTCATGGTGTAGGTGAGGGCTACTTCATAAGTGCGAACTTAAAAATTAAAATATTTTTTTAAATCATTCAAATGAATATAATTTTTCTCTGTATTTTATAATTCGGACTGGCAACGAGATGAGGCATACAAAATTGAAAATAATATTTTTTAAAAATTCTAGTCATCTCTTCAATTTTATGCTTTTAAATGCAATTTTAGGATGATTTTTGAAATGGAAAGACCACTGAGACTCTGGGTATGTTTTCGGTTCACGAACTTCTTTTAAGTATCGTCTTTACTGTTTAGAAGTTAGTCTCGCCTCGGTCTCGTGGCCAGCTTTATTTACAATTATACAGCTTTCTCACTAAATAATACATAAAATCCGTAATATTCCGACAGGCTTAACTACATACATACGCAAAACTATATTTTGAAGAACTTTTTAACTTACTTGTAAATTAATCCAATTTTTATGGCAGAATCTGAAAAAAAGAATAAATGTATTATTAAATATTAATTTTTAAACAATTTAAAATATTTTTTAATAAAGTTTTAAATTTAAACCAAGATTTTAAGGTATATTTATATACCTACATGAGCAAATTTTTAACACTGGAAGTTTCAATATCTTATTAAAAAAAAATATCAAGAGCTAATAATTTAATAGAGAATAATTTGTGAGAAACAATATACATATAATTATTCGAAATGTTTCTTAAACGAATTATAGGTTTTCCTCACTTATCATGCAGTATTTTATAAGACATTCAGTTATATTCTTAAGAAATGAAAGGTCTAATTTACCTATAGCAAAGTTTATATTAAGTTCCTTTTCTTTTCAACTCAAAAAAAAATAAATAAATTCATCATGCCTGCTTACCCACTCAAATAAATTACTAACATCTATTAAAGCTACATCTATTTTATGATTCCCAAAATATTTTCTCAAAACAAATATTAGACATCCTCAATTTGCCAAAACACGCTATGCGTATGTTAATTTTTCACGCTATTAAATTTTAAACAGAAAATATTCCATCCATGAATTATAAATATGGATACCATCTCAAAAAGGAAAAACTCCATCTTCTCTTCATATTTTTAGGTACTCTGTATACCTAGTCTATACATAATTCCGTATCCTTGCGCTAAAATTTGCACAACGGGCTTAAGATGAATAATAATTCTTCCATATTCAAAATGATTAAAATGAAAAAAAAACCTCACCCTATATCCGACATCCTTTTGTACGTATCCCTATCCTTATATTCATCCATCCGCTTAACCGTCATCGTTTATACTATCATTCACGTTTTTCCCTCTTCCCTTAGAAAATTTTAAGAAATTATCTAGTCCAGGAATAAAAAACAGTTTCAAATTAAAAAACAAAAAAAATATGGCTGCTTCTTTCGAGCACAGAGATAATCCCTAAAGCCTTTCAATTTTGGGAACCATTTTTCTAGCTTCTATTGATGTTAGAAGTATACTTAAAAACTCACATAGGAAAAATGAAAACCGGGGTGAAATGGCAACGAAAGTCACTATGCTTGTCGTGCAAACCGCCATATAGCTAAACTTTGCATACATCCAGGCGAAATTCAGCGAGAAAAGACAAAAGAAGCACTTGAAGTTGTGACTTGCATAGCAATGACTGAGACAAGTTGGTGCTTTCGAACGGGTACGGGTGATGACTTTATAATTGATGTGATCAGCACCGTAGCGAAAAAAAGACAAAATATATTGTGTGTATAGTTTGTACAATGTACAGTGATGTGTAAAGTATTTTATCCTAGTTCCTATAGATCTCTATAGGTGTCGCTCTCAATGAAGAAAAATTATCCCCCTGGATGTTCTAAGAAGTGTCCCAAATGGATTGCAATATATATATTTAGGAAGCAGTGCTGTTGCCACTTAAGAAATCTTTTCGGATATACTATGATGAAAAAAATCACAAGGAAAGGGTTCTATTTCCCATTAAACCAATTGGATCTGAAAATAAATGTTTTTAAACAAATCGTAAAAAAATATGTAGTAAAATTCTGCACAGTACTGTAATGGTATATTAACCCTAACCCAACAAGCCAAAACAGAGCCCCTATACAAAATGGGTATGGAATACTTTCTCGATTAAGCTTAAGCTGGAGTAAAATTTTGAGCATTTTTGTAGATATTATATTTTTTTTTCATCTAAAGCAACATGTACCTACTCGTGCATGGTTGGAATACAACAGCTAAATAATTACCCACTTTGGTTGGGTTACATACCAAGCGGTATAATTAATTAGCCGGTTCTTTTTAAGGCAATCATGACGACGGGGATCCACAATTCCACATATTATACCCAAGAGAAACTGAGTTTTTTGATCTGTCTGTCTGTCTTTCTGTCTTTCAATGTCTGTCTAGGTAGTTGTTGGAGTGGAGTATGATGATGATGTTAATACTAATATTACTTTGAACTGCGTTCCATGATGATGGGCAGCATCCTCCATCCAGTACACAAGGATGCTGCTGGTTCAACTAATTAACATAAAAACCTAATCGAACGAACCAACCAACATAACAGTCTGTGGGGTTATACACAATTTTGCAAGTGCACACAGCACAACATCATCTTAATTATAAAGTTATCAGCCATTTTGAAGTTCTTAATTAGTGAACATAACAAAGAAATTAAGGTGTTCCTTGCCCTGGCTAAGGGACGATATGATGTGCGTCAAGAACAAAGAATAAATTATTGTACCTATAGGACAGAAGAAAACAGCCAAGCTGGATTAACAACGTGGGGTGCAGCTGTTACGGGAATGAAGTAATATAGGAAATAAGTCTTTAATTGTTCTAAGCATATGAGGTTGCTTTTAGAGTAGTGAAGAAAAGTAATAAGTAGGTATCTAAAGAAACAATAATTTAAACTTAGTATTTTAGTAATTAAAATAAAAAAAGAGTTCGGTATATATCTACATTCAGCTAGTTGCTAGTAGATAGCTATACTCTATACATAACAAGCAGCCTGCTTGCGAGAAGGGTCAAGTTAATATTCTACAAAAATTATACAGTGTACTTAGGCCAGCATAAAGGAATCGTAAGATATTCAATAAATTGGACTCAAAGTTTAAATAATATTCGTCCTATAATTTTTTGCGAATTCCTTAATTTCGTCAAAAACATAAATAAACAAGAAAAGGAAAGACAAAAAGATCAAAACATTCTTCAAGGTCATTTACGATGAGACCTCGACGTAACAGCTCCAATATAGTAGCTCAAAATAAAGAACTTGAGAAGCTAAAAAGAATATTATTATTAATTCGAAATCAAACCAACTGTTTTAATATGCGTTTTAAAAAACGGCGAAATTTGAAACAATTAAAAAGGGGGATCTGTTACACCCCCACAAATAGAAAACACACAAAATAAATATTTGAAAATTTTGAGAAATCAATCATACAGGTTGTTTCTTCCGTTATTATTAGCATTCATAATTATCGCCCATTTTGTAAAGAAATTTCCCCCTATACGTAAACGAGGGGAAATATACCCTCTTCATAGACACCCAAGCCTATGTTACACTTTTAATATGAAAATCCCTTGTACCTAAATATAGCTTAGTATAATACTAAGGCCAAACTAACCAAAGTAGATTCTTTATCACATACAATTTAACAAAACAATTAATTTTTGTTTCTGATAACTTCTTTTTTTTTAATTGAGGTAAGGTTTTTTTTTAATTTCAAATTTTCTTCCTCAGTTTCTGCCATTACTAAACCAAACGTTATTTTCAAATAAAAAAGACTCAAAATGGCGTTGGCAAAAATGGGTGGTTTTTAAATTAAACATGGCCGACGACATCATGATGGCGCAAAGCAAGGAAAACATTAAAGTAGGTATACTCGTTCTGTAGTTCTGTCCAGTTAAAAATATTTTACATCAAAAATGCCTATTTCAATATAGGTACATATTCACAAATATTAAGTTTGTAAGCATATTATAGAGGTCATAATATTGAAATGTAAATTTAGCTAAAATAAAAAATGAAATAAAAATTTCTAAAATAAAATTTCTATATTTTAGAAAAAATCAGTCCTTAATTTTGAAAACGGTCTAAATTAAAATTATCGAGCGATAAATATAAGAGCGATATATTTTTTTTTTTTTTGAAAGTGAATATTCTTTCTTAGGTATACCTTTCCAAAAAATGTGTCCATTCGATGCAATTTTTATTTCTTAATTGGTACAGTTTATTGGTTTTCAATAAAGTCACTCTATTATGCTCTATCCAAGTAACTGGTCGTATCACTTCAACAGGACATTACATGGTGTCAGAAGTGGGATAATACAACATAAAAAGACTTGTAATACCATTCGACTCAATATAATCGAATTTTCACGATAGGTATATCAATTCCAGTTCGAGTTTAGGGAGAATTCGATTTTGAGGTTTTAACATTCATTTAAATTTAACTAAAGCAAATTCGAAAATATCGCGAAAAATTTGGAGTTAAAGGGAAATTTGACTTAGAAGGAGTTCGAAATCAATGAAGTCGACTGTATTATCTATTAACAAAAAAACATGTGATTAGCATAAAGAAATTGTAAAGCTTTCTTTCTTTCTCGAAAATATCGGTAGCTATAGGTAAGGTTAGGAAGAGATTAAGGGTAGTTCATCACTGAGCCAAAATTTGATTTTATAAACGTAGTTAGATATTCCTCATTTCAGCCGAATTATTTCAAAAATTATTCAATTCTTACGAAACAAATGATTTTAAATATATAGGTTCCTAAACTTTTAGTTTTCTAGATTAAAAATAAAGTAAAAAATTTATATTTTAGTACACATACATGTATCTTCAAATTTCTGCACAGGTAATATTTTATTAAAAATACGAAACGTTGTGAAATTTCAAAAAACTAAAGAATGATAACGATTAACATATTAAACCACTTTGACCGTTGCAAGCGTTTTAGACTCAATGTACTTAAAAAAACTTTATTTCAGCTAAAAAACCCATAGGTATGATTTAATCACCTTAGCTCCACTTAGATTCAAGTAGCTAACTATCCAGCTCAACTACCTACCTGGTTTCAATTTTTAAAATTTTTAATTTCTCTTAAACTAAACTCTTTTCCTCTTGAAGCCATAAAATATAAATTTTTTACTCAGCCTTGACACCAATCAGCATTGATGGCCTCGTTTAACATTTGTTTATAGTTTTACATCCCATCATGTTAAATATAATCATATACCTAACTCTATAGCTGGCTAATTACCTTATACCCTGAAATGCCTTCTAGCAAAACACAATTTCCTTTATTCTCTCACCGTCTTACATGTCCTTAAAGGGTTAAGAAGAAAAAAAGAATCATAAATTCATAAAAACTAAATAGCACCAGTATTATTGCAAAACCACGTAGAGCATAAAACCATAAATATTCCTCTCCTTCTTTAAAAAAAAAAGAACTCAATGACGAACACCGACGTAAATTGCAAATGAAAATGCTCAGAACTCTGAAGCCATCATAACATATCCATACACTTCAGCCAGATAACCAGAAGTTGTAAAAAGCAATTCAAAAGGATATGCCCACTTGCGCCGACATCCTGTAGCGACAGGCAACTATAGTCTCAATGCCAACAACGTTAACGCGTCCTTTTATACCTTTATAGTAATAAAATGATTTAAACGATCACACAATAAAAACGAATTCACTTTTCTTTTTTTTTTAAAGAAAATAAAAATCGGAGAAAAGTAAAACACCATATTAAAATTGAGGACATTACCCTTTTTTCCCTAAGATTCTTTGGTACTAACGAACTATTTGTGGCATCTGAAAGTGTTTTTGTTTTCTTTTTTTTTTTGTTAACAAAAGGAAAAAAGTGAAAGACCTTCAGAAATCGAGACACCATAAAATTCATACACGAAAAAAGTAAGAGTCATTAAAAAAATGTTTACGGCCATTCAAGGTCGGACATAAAATTGACAGATTGTTGGCTGTTTTTTTTTCTTAATCAATTCTTTTTTATTATTTTCTTGAGCAATTTGCTTTCGCTTTTTCGTATGAGACATTGAAAAATAAAAAAATGATATGGATGGGATTCTCAAAACATATGGCCTTGAAAAAAAAATTTGAAAATTGGAAAACAAACTATTTTGAGAGAAATTGCTTTTTGACCTGACGTTTTATAAAGAATAGAGTTGCGAATTGTAGTTCACTACCAAGGTCGGTCAACCTAGTTAAAATATTTTTGCTGAAATGTTGTTTTATTTAATTTCGTTTACAATTTCATTACATTAAACCACTTAGAATATTTACTTTTTTTTTAATTATTTTTTAAAAACATTTTTTATATTTTTGTCGCCATAAAAATGTATTTTAAAAGATCAGCAAAAAAAAAGTGACGAAAGGTTAAGTAATAAGGAATAAAATTTCGAAAGCAAAAAATTACGAATCGCGAGAGAGATAAAAGTTTCAAAAACAGAACAACAAGATCCAACGCAGATATTAGAAGTTGAGTTTGAATTCTAAAAGAAAAAAAAATTCTAATAGCTATGCAGTTTTTAAAAAAATTTCCACTTTCTTGTTGCAAAAATTGTAAACTTCGTTGTTCCTTGAGCGATTTCAATCAAATTGATAGAAAAATGTTTTTGAGGGAACAACGAAACTTACAATTTTTGGAAACAACATTTTGAAAATAGTTTTCCTTTATAATTCTATTTCAAACTTAGAATCATCATTTTTGATTAAAAATTAATAAAAGCAATCATTTCTAAAAAAATTGTACTTTATCTTAAAATTTTGAAAAATTACACCTCAAATTTTTTTAAACATTTTTTGTCCTAATTATGAGTTTCAAATTACATTTCACTTGATCTAAATACAAGCTAATAGAAAAAAATAATAAAACTTAATTTAAGTATTTTGGTTATTTCTCATCAATTTTTGTGCATCTTAAGTACTTTTTTTAAAATCCCTTCCACCTAGAGTGGGGGTGCAGATTACACCCTTCGACTGTAAAAATGTTTTTTACAGAAATCCATAGTTACATCTTTTATAATAATTTTTTTTACTATGTTGCATTAATTTTTTTTAATTGAAATATTTAACTCTATTTTGAATAATCACTAATAAAAGCAAAAAAGCTCCAAAAATGCATTTTTACACTTCTGGATCAAAATAAGATCAATCACAAGAATATCACCATTTTCTTAACTACAAGTGACGAGCTAGGTACTCGTATCTACATATTAAAGCATCAAGCTTTATTTGTGCACAATAATACTCAATAATAAATAAATAGAACTATAATACTGTACTATGATTAGGGCCCTGGGTATTAAGATTTCTTGTTTAAATTTCAAAAATATAATTTCTTGTTAATACCACCTGTTGTGATTTGTGGGTTCAATTCTTCAGTTTGAATTTCAATGTAGTACTATGTCTCTAAAGCTACAAAATATAATTTCTCTTGCTTTCGCTGCATTGCAACTCTTCGAAACTCGCACACCACCTCAATCTAGAGAGATTGCAAGAAATTGTGCTGGTATCAGTGCTTCGCAGGTTCTCTTTTCTTTTGTTCTCTTAAGCTTTAATTTTAAAAACAAAATCATTCACTTCTCAGCCAACACATTTAATAATAAAGAAATTGTTTTTATACATAATACTTAATTTTATTAAATAAATTTCTTAAAGAATGAAATTAGCTTTCATAGTTTTTTGTTTTACGAACATTTTATTCAAGTCAAACACAAAAGTAGATAACAAAAGAAATCAAGTGAAGGTAAACTTAATAAATATAAATCAATAAGACACAAAACACAAAAGAAAAACAAAATAATAAATACAATCAGCAACATGTCATCCAACAAAAGGGAGACTTTGTTGTGGGAGGACTGAAGAATTGGATACGTGACACATACCTCAAATAACTTGATTAAACACTCTTTCGACGTTTTTGATTTTTTTTTTTTTGATTTTGTGCTTGTCTACTCCAATTTATTGACAATGGTTATTTTTTTTTTGTGAGATAGAATGAAAAATTGTTTTCATGCAAGAACTACGAAAACTTTCTTCTCGCAGACTTGGGTATGAGAATTTTTTTTTATATTCAAAAAGAATTTCATCCAAAACGAATGGCGTTGTGTTGAATACATATTTGAATTTTAAATTTGACAAAATCCAAAAGCCATTAAGAAGAAGAAATATTTCGTTTCGGTCTCGATTTTCTTGGGCTATTACCATTCCAATATTACGTATATACCTATTGTATATACAAATAGGTATGTACCTACTTTATAAAGTATATGTATAATATATTATATTTTTTTGTAGTTTTTTCTTGAATTTGATCCAATTTTTCGATTCAATTATTTTGAATGGCAGTTGAATAAAGAAAAACACACATGGTGTATTGAGGTAGCTATAATATGTCTCATGCTTGACTGAATAAGATGAATTTTAATTTTTTTTCTTCAGACAAAATCATTGGCATCGAAGATCCTTTGGATGTCTCATTCTCATAATAATTGAATTCATGAAACTCTCATTGATTATAAAAGTTAATTTGATTGTAAAATCCAGTAAAATAAATATAGTAAAATAAAATAAAATAAAATAAAATAAAATAAAATAAAATAAAATAAAATAAAATAAAATAAAATAAAATAAAATAAAATAAAATAAAATAAAATAAAATAAAATAAAATAAAATAAAATAAAATAAAATAAAATAAAATAAAATAAAATAAAATAAAATAAAATAAAAATTAAAGTAATGAAGTAAATTAAAGTAATGAAGTAAATTAAGAGAACTAAATTTGTTTGGTTAAATAAGCTGTCGGTCGGTATGTTTATGTTTATGTTTTGACTTTTAATTATCATGTAAGTCTTCAACAATATCATGGGTATATGGAGGGTCTTTATCGGTGGGTCTTTTAAAAAAGCAATAGCAACAGTGAGAAAATAAAGGAATAATTTTATATTAAAGCCAATAAAAATGTGCATTCTTTTAATAAATAGTTGTTCCCTTGTTTTCAAGAGAAAACTAGAATAATTGAAGGTTGTATTTATAATATCACACATAACCTTTTTGTAAAGTTGCCCCGTGCCTGGGGCATAATGGACACAGTAAAGAAACGGTGGGAACTGTGTTTTTTTTTTATTTTCAAGTCCATATTTTCATTTTTTTGAGGCAGATTTGAGGCTTTTAGCGATTCCGTTATGACATCTGTTTTCCCTCTGCGCCTAGGGCACCCATGCCCATTATGCCCCACCCATTATGCCCCGCCCATTATGCCCCATGAGCTATTTTATAAAAATAATTTCAGATTTATGTTTTAAGTGAGTTAATAAAATTATATAACTGGATTTACCTATATTAAATAAATAAAGTTACTTTGATATTGAATGGGTAAAATTAAACTTAAAATGCACTCCATGCATAAAAACACGCACTTTACTACAACTTATTAATACGTTCGTTTTTATTTATTAATTTGAAAACATTTATTAATATTAATAAAAAAAAAAAAAAACAGATTTAGGAATGATGCAAAAGTTGTTTTTTAAGTATATTTTTTCCAACTAAAAAGTTTTTTTTTTTTAACGAAACTGTTAAAACTATTCTTAGAAACAACGCAAAAATCAAAAAACTATAATGTGTGATATCTTTAAGGACTATCAAATTTGTGATACGGTTTGACCTCAACAAGTCTCAATGAAAATTCAATTTTGAATAGATTTGCACCCATTTGGTGTTTAGGCGAATATATCAAAAATTACGAAATGACGTAGGTACAGTAAAATCTCGAAAAGATGAACAGATATAAAACAGGCCCCGTTCATCTTTTCGAACTGTTCATCTTTCCAAGCATCGAGAGTTAGTTTAAGAAAAACATATAACTATACATAAAAATATTGCATCTAACAAAATATAAATTCATTTTATTTTAAAAAACATAAAAAATAACAAAAATAACAAAGTTGTTCAAAGACTTAAACAAAATATACACTCATTTAGACCTTTTTCTTAAAAAACTGTTCCATAGTAGCCTGTCGCCCGGAACAAAGAAGTCTCGTCAAAGCGTTCATCTTTCCGAATTGTTCATGTTTTAGAACCGTTCATGTTTTCGAGATTCTACTGTATATCAAGTTCAAATTATCGTAAACGCCAAAAACAAATTTTGTCTTTAAAAAAACGAAAGCTCTTTTAGCCCTTCAGGCAGTATTGGATATTGTTACCTAAACTTAAATATTAAAATTAACTAAAATATTATTATTATTAATTAGGAAAATAATTATTTTGATTTTTTTTTCTTCGAAAATTTCGCTTTCAATAAAATGACGACTGAATGACTTACTGGAATTTAACAGCAAGATCTGGGAAAAATAACTCAGTTCTTTAAATTATATTGAAATAAAAATTTATTCAATTAAATGTCACTGTATTCACGCTCCCGGAATAAGACTTAATGTTAAGCCAAACTTTAATTACCCACTTCAATTAAATTGAATCTGTTTATACACAAACACAGTTCGACTTCATATGGGAAGAAAAGCATTTAAATATAAATTAATAAAAATATTGCTTAATACCAATCGACTAATTATTTTTCTGAAAAAAGAAATTAAAAAAAAAATAATAATTAACACATTCATTTTATGCTCGTACAACGTACAATTCTGTTTTCTGTATATCTGTGCACAGTGCGTCACATTCAATTCAAGCCCACATTTTGAAAGGCATTTTATGTAAATTAACCAATCAATTTATCTGATTATTGCTTTTCGTTATACTTTTCTCTTGTACAGCAGCTCGTCTCTAAGTTCATTTAAATATACAAAAGCTGCGAATATTTAAAGTTTTTTTTTTACATTATTTATTTTCGAAAGAGCTCTGCTGTCACATAACTTATCTGATATATCTGAAATTTATTCTTTGAAAAATGTATATCTTCTGTTCTCTCAGAATCAAATTGAATTGAAAAGAAGAAAAACCACAGAGAGGGATCCACACAACAACCGCCACCGACCACGACCACCAACCAGACATGTTTTTCTGATCTAAAAATTAAGAAAAAAAAAAGAAAAAATATTTTAGCAAACATACGCCAATATCTAAAAATATGCAAGATTCGTTGATCTTATGGTTGAAATAAATTTGTTTCTATATAAATGTATATACCTAATGTAATATATATGTGCTTATATAGATATTTTCAAAACAGAGCACAGACGTCGTCGTAGTCGGGTGTCGTCGTTTTATTTTAACAATTTATTTCACTTAAAATATCAAATGGGTTTGGTTTCCCTGGCAGATTATAATGATAAGCAGCCTCTTTGGGTCTGCCCGTAGGGTAAGACACAAGCTGAGATGATTATAGTAATCCCACTCTTTCCGGGACAATTATTTCGTTTAGTAAAAATAACACCAGACAAGAGATTATGTTGGAATTCACGTGAAGATGTTCTTCATGTTGTTTGTTATGATTGAATAATATTTTCGCCCCAGACAAATATTTTTTTCAAAGAGAGGTATGAGAACTAATTTCTTCAAGATAGGTTAAGATATCCAAAACTCATCGTATGGTATTAATACATTTTATTAGAAGACTTAATTTAAATTAATATCCAATAAATATTTACTTTATAGAAAATCGGTATACTGTATTCATTATTTTGGGTTAAGTTCTACATTTTAATACACTATCGGACCAAAAACTGATAGGAACATTACTTTCGAGTTATCTGGTAAATAAACATTTCCTTAGTTTCTATTCTTAGTATTTTTAAAACTGAATATCTGGAATCTTTTGACAATTATTTATAATGATTATTACAATTAATATTTAATATTTAATCATTTTTTTTTTTGAAAAAGAGTATTTTCAAAAACACATTTATTTAATTTTTTGATTTTTTTAAATATATTTGAGAATCTTCTGTAAAAAAACATTCTTCTTAACGATTTCTCAATATTTTTATGATAGTTACTTCCTGCCAAAGTGTTTTTTATCATTTAAAAAATAATGTGTTGTTGAATTTAACAAAAAAAATTACAGAGTTACAAAAATTAATTTTTTTGTTCAAAATTTAAAAAAATAAATTAGGTATTGAAATCTTAGTTATTCTTTATAACTAGCCTTTTCCCTGTGTTAAAATTCGAAACAAATAGAACACTTAGAAAAAAAATCTGATTTTTTTGAGAAATATAAGACTCTTCAAAAATATGCATTGCATGTCAACAGACAAGTAGGGCTATTATTGGCTTCAAAAAAGAAATCAAAACAATTCTGTTAATAATTCCCACAAAACGATAGGTATCAAGGTTTGAAGACAATACAGCCAGTGGAATATATGATATGTAGCTGAACAGACAGACAGAATTGCGAAACCTATACTTTGTTCGACTTCCCTATCATAATCGTCAAGTTTGATGAAAACCTCGAATTCGATTATTTTAGGAATGCTTGACTACTTGCCCTTTAGTATTCATAAGTAACGATGGTGAGTCTAGAGAGATAAACTATAGTATACGGAATCTACCTTAGTTTTCATATCAATAAAATAAGCACTACTACTACTATATGGCCAGCTGTGTTCACACAGAAAATTTGCAAGTGCTAGATATACTAGTATTGGTTCAGTCGATTTTGGCAGATTAATTGTAATTAGACCTTGGCTTAAGCATGTCAAATGCTAAATCACGATTTAAATATTTTTTGTTTTAGTTTAGAGAATTATCCAATATCGTAACGATTATAACTCGTAAACTAAGCGATAACGGACAAACTATATATACATATAAATATTTATTATCTATTAAAGACAAAAGTAAAACTTGTCAATGTCATAATCAATGATAAATTTATGTTCTTCCATAACAATAATTCATTGCTGTTTCCTTGGCCATTAGACACTTTTTTCTCAAACTCACAGATAATAATAATTAGGAACATCAATATTCATTTATTCTGCTACCCTCTACCTGTAGTCGGAATAGTGACAGCAAAGTCGCGACTACAGAACAGTCTCACGAGTTTTTTTTAAAATTAAATTATTCCTCAAGTTGTGTTTCCATTTTTTTTTCTATACCTTCTTTATTTAGCTTTATCATATTTCCATATTTATTTTTTCTGTACTTCATAATTAAGAAATAATACAGCGGCTTATGAGGAGCGGTACAATTTAAAAGGAATGTCATCGATGTGTAATAACTATAAAAAGATATGACGACTTGGCCCTACCACAGCCATCTTGAATATAATCTACACGTGTGTTTGCCATCTTGTCTGGCTCTGGATTTGTTTCCTTCAATATGAATGCATTGTCATGGCCTATGCATGCATATTCATAATATTCTGGTATCTAAACTACCAACTTTACTCATGGAATTGTGTTCAATCTGAAGCTGGAATCAACCTGTTGCAGGTTACCATGTCACATTAAGTAAAGAACTTTATTTTACATATAGAAGGACGCAGTCGTTTTTGCGAGACACCACTCCTTCGTGGTATCAGTTATTTATTAATTAAAAAAAAAAAACTTTTTTTTTACTCGTAATGGAAACCAATAAATAAAAAGGAAATGTTATAAGCAAGCCTGGAAATAATGTCGGTTTATAGGTAAGTTGACATTTTGAATTTGTAAACTCAACAAATTTAAGAAGATGTGCGGTTTTTAAAAATAATATATAAAAAAAAGGGTTTAGGATTTTTAATGCAATTATTAGGAATATTTGTGTATTATTTATTGAAAATGTTATTTCAGATAGCAATGGCCATGTACAGAGAATATGGATGGGAATTGTATTTTCCTTTCCTCGTTATGTATATTATCTGTTATACTTAATGACTAACAATAACATCTATGTATGTCATATATTATATTAAATCTATGTAGGTATAAACATTACAAGTTATCTAACGCTCTTTTCATATTGATAAAGCAAACTGAAGTAACTTAAATATAATAACTCAAACCCATAATAATTTGCATTAAACAAGATGATGTTTTGTATGAAAAAATATGTAAATAAAATATGAATAAACTTTTATTTTTTTAAATAAATCTGTCACTGATTTTGAATGCTGATTTACAAAATCAAAAAAAAAAAAAAAAAAACACCATAAAAATGTTCTCAAGTTAAAAATCAACAAATAAATGTCACATTCATCAAAATACACATACCAAAATGGACAAAATTATGATGACACGTGATAACGATAATAAATTTGTATTCATTTATTTTTTCGTCTTTCAATTTTCAATAAGAAGAATATCTTATAAAAAAGTGAATACATTGAAAACATATTCGTAGGTGTTAAAATTCAAATTTTTGTTTTCTACTAATGAGGCTTGATTTATATTTTTTTTTTGAAGACATGGTAGGTTTATAGGATAATATAGGTAGGGCGTATGTTTTGGAGCTCATTGATTAAAATCTTTGTCAAATCAATTTATAAATGCAATAAAATGTAAGTAATATACATTATGGAGCATGGAAGGTGAACAACCATATTTTTAGAGAAATATATTTCTTGAAGACTTGTTATCTAGAATAACTATTCAAATCTACCTTCAATCTGTTGATTAAGTAAAGAACAGAAAATAATTTGTTGAAAATAGTTAAGCCGAAATTAGCTAAAACATAAGTTTAATCCCAAAACTGATGTTTATGTTTCATAAATTACGAATGTTTTGAAAACAAATTTTAAAAATTGTTGATGCCGATCCGTCAAGAAATATTTTAACGTTTTAACGTTTTTGAAGTAGGTATTTAAAAAACATTTGAAAAACAACATTTCAAAAAGAGATATTAACGGTTTATAAAATATTTAGTTTTCAAAAAAAAAAAATGTATGTACTTTGTATTTTTTGTTTCAAATCCAAAATAAAAAATTAAAATTGAGAATAATACCATAATTTTGAGAAATTGAGAAAAAATTTGTATCGTCAAATTATTTAGGTATACGAAAATCGAAAATTAAGAACCCAATTCTATGGCATAGGTACCGTTAATAAACGGTTTTTAAAAAAAAACATATTTTGGCCAAGTAATTTTAACTACTTACAAAACTAAACTAAAAAAATTCCATTAAAATGGTTAGAGTGGTTTTCGATATGAATAAGATTTTTATTAACGAGTTGGTAGGTGACAGTAGGTAGGTACCGTTATTTTCGAGCTAAAAAAATATTAAATTTTGCGTCTAGGGAGAGAGAATGAAAGAGAGAGAGAGAGAAAGAGAGACAGACAGGCATACAGAATTGCGGGTCCCACTCTTTTTAATTTATCGTCGTTATGGGACATAATTTTTTTACGAATCCTAAACTTGAGTGGCAAGCAAAAATCATAAAGTACTTGGAAATCTCCAGTAGTAGTTTGTTTATTTGTTTAATTGGTAAGTTTCCGTCAATTAAGCACATTAAATATATATCTATACGAAATGAGTCCTAACTTAGAGTTTTCTAATACAGTAATAGTAATAAAATCCTTAAATTCAACTACCCACCTCCTCATCAATTTAACCATGATAAAAAATAGAAGTAAATATAAGGTACCTAAAACCATCATGCAAAAGGTTTTTAAGCCTTTAATATGATGGATTATCTATGTTTTGAATTTTAAATTTATATTTATTTGAAACAAAAAAAAAATTATTTGAAATGTAATTTTTGGGAATCGTGCAGAATATCGTGGCCGAAAACAAACATTTGTGAACAAGTGTTTAAATAATAAATACAAAGGTTTCTACCAGCCTGATAGGTACACCTTTTGCATAATGCATTTTTCTATAACATCTCTTATACTATAAGATTTAAAGAAAGATTTAATTCATATTTTTTTTTTTTTTATAATTAAATGGCATAAAAATCGACCACTAGGGTTTTTTAGCAGGGATTAAAACTTTAATCCCAATAATCATTTTACGCGGATAAAACCTAGATTTGCTCAAATTCATTAGCTTTGCTAATTATTTGTTATATCTTCTCCTAAACAAAAAACTTCTTTAGTATACCTACATTCTTTTATCATTCCAACCTCATGTCTTTGGCAACAAAAACAAAAATATACACGCTACGCACAGCAAATTCTCATATAGCACAGCGAGTGTCTCTACCCTTTCTGGTAAAACTTTCCCGACTGCGACTCCCATTGAATGTTTCCAATTAAGATATGAAAAAGAAGGAGCAGCAGCTCTTCATCATCAACATCATGATATAATGCGACAGAATTTTATAGATACACCAACTACAGTGGGTGGCATTTCGAACTATCAAAACACTTTTTCAAAAGTTCATCTCTAAACATAGCAAAACTAAATTGAGCGTTGATTTTTATTTTTTTTTTTTGCTATGCTTGCTATATTATATTCCTTGCGTCGCAATTTCCACATCAAAACTTCTTCTCATCCTGTTTTTGCTATTACCCTTTTTGCCATTGTTTTCAGTTTTGCTTCATTCATTCAACTTACTGTTATCATCGGAATAAAGGACAATCAACAGCGGAACCAAGAAGAATTCATTATCGTCGTCATTGTGTATACTACATACATACATATATATGAATGTTTGTACACTTTTCATATAATATTGCAAATGCGACTGATGTGGCGCAACAGCAGTGGCAAATAATTTCTTCCTCTAACACCTAAGGAACCAAGAAGAAGGAGCCAAACTGAATTAAATAAATTGGATTAGAAAACACAATAGGAAAGTCTTTGTGGTATTCCTTGTTTCTGCAGGATGAATTTTTCATCAAAATAAATTGAGTTCCTTTACAAACACAAACACACATACCTACCACACAGACTCCTTGAACATGATGTTGTTTGAGATTTAATTTTGCCAGGACCAACAGGCTAAATGTGGGGTATCGGGTGTGGTATGGAATGGGATGGGTGTCTGTCTACGCATCATATGTTTATTATTTGATTCAGAATATAAGAGGCAACGGCGAGAAACGTAAGAACATCCTTATACCGAAGCAAACTCTGGTGCAATTTAACAAAATAAATATCCAACTCTTCTGGTTTTATTGTTGTTGTTGATGTTTGAGGATCTTTATTTTGCTTTTTCCTTGGTCAAAATAAATACTATGATGGGAAGGAAAAAACACGCTATAACTTAGATTTTTCCTTTGTGAAGTTTCTTTTTTCCAATGTTTTGGTAGTTCACTCCTTCGCTATAGTATACATTCACAGACGTAAAAGAATAACCATGGGTTTGGTATATTTACCCTTGTCCAACTATATACTGATATACTGCATCATATGTCGAATCATACGATAGCCCACATCCACCCACCAAATTTTCGGTTCAGACAGTGTGTCTCTTCGTCTTGTCGTCTCCCAATCAAATTCTTGGTAAAAGTTTCTTTTCAAAAAATGTACGCAATGCAAATAATCGCTGTTAGATACAAACAAGTATGTAGGTAAGTTTCCCTACAGAAAATGATTCCATTTCCATATTTTTTTAGGACTTCAAAAACTACATGTCTTTCATCAAACAAAAAGTGATGACAATTTGTGCACAGGAATGTCATTGAAAACAAAATTAAGTTTTTTTTTTCGTTGAGAAAAATATTAGACAAAAAATAGAAAAATTGAAGGAGACTAACTTAAGGACATAACGTGGAATAGTCAATAATAAAAGCGCAGACACAATTTTGGGAAGTGTCCTTTGTTCTTGAAAAGAGATATGCGTCTGCATTGTCTCATTTTCAATTGAATTTTTAACATATAATAATATACTTTTGGCAAATGCACTCCAAAGTAACTGAAAATGGTAGAAAATAGTTTAATTTCATTTTTAATTGCTTCTAACGAATTATCTAAGAAGAGAAACACGAATTAAGTTCACATAGCTTAGTCATAAAAGTTGAGTTTCTCAACTTTGTTTTCGTTTGATGTTCTAATTTCCTATTATCGGAAAAGCAATTTTGATTATTTTTTTTCCAAGAGATTTGACATAAGACTTCTTATGCCATTTTTAAAAATCATTTTATTCAGTACTTATTTTAAAAAAATGGTTAATTTTGTTTTTAAATTTGTAATTTTCTTTTATTTCTTTCAAAATAGAATTTACCCTATCAGTTTCATACCAGAAAATTATGTAATTTTTTGAGTTTTTATTTATTTTAAAATAATCATGTCTTGTAGTCAAAATAATGAAATGTGAAATCATGGAATTGATTTTAAGGGTTTCTATTTGATTGTAAAAAATATGACAAAATTCGTCCATGTACGAAAAATTCTTTAATTTATTAAAAAATGGTACGTACTTTTTTTAATGGATTTTTATTTTTTCTTAAAAATGTTTTTTTTTTTTTTCAATTAAAAAAAGTATTGTAGATATCCATCATTTCATTTTATAATTTGAAAGGATAAATCTTACCAAAAGAATATCCTTAAACCTTCTTGGTTCAAATAAGTAAATTTTTTATTTTTTTTTTATTTTTGGAAATGTTTTGAAAATATTTGTATTTGTCTTTTCTATTATATTATTTAGGTTCCTACTTTGTATATACATAACAACTTAACTTTTTATGAATTTTAATTTTCAGCTAGTACTTAGGTAGAGTCCAAGACGTTCGTCGAAGAAAAAGACTTTTATAATATAATTACTAAAAAAACGTTTAGACTTATAAACAAAACCCCACAAAAAAAATGTAGGTATCATTTATTACATTTTTTTTCTTTTAAATATTGTCCAGCATTTTTCCTACAATTTATAATAATATTTTTTATTAGTTACATTAAAAAACAAAGAACAAAAAAAAAACACTTGGAAAGTACTTTAAACCGTATTGTATTAAATAAACTTTCTTTTTTTTCAGTGTACATACGAAAAACATAATTTCCCTTGCGACATCTTTCAACCTTTTGCCCACCAAACCAAAACAAGGAAAGCAATTTCAACTCAACAGCACATTACCCGGCAGCAGCAGCAGTAGCGTCTGCGAGGGAAGCCCTTGTATTCTTTTTTTTTATGGATGATGAACCGAATAGAATGGAATGGTGCATAGTTTTTTATCGGTAGCAACACAAAATAGTCTACTATAGAATGGGAGCAGTTAGCATGTTGAAAAGATAAACTCAGGAGTTTTTTTTTTTAATAAGTATTTTTTTTTTATACAAATTTGGAACTGACAGAGAGTAGTGTGTTGTGAATAATTTTTTGTAAATATTGCGTAGATATTTTTTTAAAAATTCATATTTTAATAAACATTGTAAATCAACTGTTGTATTGTTCCTTCTTTAAGAAACTAGTTCTATTATGCAACATATGCAGTGATAGTGAAAGCAGTTAAAACAGCAATGAACATGTTTTATAAATATGTTCTACATATTTTTGGAAATCAATAATTCATTTTTAGATACAGGGACGTAGCAGAAGATGTTAGGTGGGGAGGTTTTTTTTTATTGCAATTCATATGAACTGTAAACTCTTCTTCACAATGATAAAATAAATCGTTTTCGTATTGAAAGAGTTGCATATAATTTGGGGACAGTTGTTCTTAGTTCACCCTTGGCTCTGGATCTTAACTCACCGCAATTCACGAATCAGCAGTGGTTCAACGCTCTTTCAAGCATTAAAATGGATGTTATTATACACTTGACAGCAGAGTTAAGCCTCAACTAACCTGTCAAATTTGGAAGATAAAAGTGCAACAGCGGTTTGAATATTTCTGCAACTGGACCTTACAGAATTTTAAAATCCAAAAATTTGCAATTAGTCTATAAAAATACAGAATACTAAACCAATTTTCACAAACTTTTGACATAAGCTCAAACGAATTTATGTATGAAATACATGTACATATGTATGTATATGATTTAAAATACTATTTTTGGATCTGATGATTCAACGAATTAAGAAATACATAAATTAAGAAAAAAATAGAAACGCTAAAGTAGTCAAGCAAATGTACCAATTAAATCTGTACTACACTATTGACCTATTCCTTACTTCTGACCATTTTAGGCCAGTTAAAGTTTTCGTTTCCTTATTTCTTGTAGCGTATACCTAAATAAAATATTTTGTAAAAAAATATATGAAAGTTGATTTTCAAGCATTTCTGTTGATTTGGGGCAAAATTTCTTGGTCTTGTTTTATGCTAATGAGTTATACCTTATCTTAGGCATGTTTCTTTGTATACCTATAGAGTTTGTGTATCTAAATATAGTTGGTAGGTATAAAGGTACTAGAAAACTTATCTTACATCATCAAGAAAGCAAGAAGTGTGAGTATTCCTAATCCTATTTTAAGCATAACTTATCACTTTTTGTACAAGGCCCTGATGTAGATGAAGAAGGGGAGAATCACAAAAAGGCATGTTTGCTTAGAAAAATTGGTTATTCTTATTATCATAAGGATTTCACAACTACATTCCTCTTAAGACGCTCATCATCATCATGATAGTTGGGACACAAAAAAAAAAGGAAAAAATAGAAAGAACGTAAGACTAGAAAAAAAAACAACAATATGTATGCACGTACCTTATACTATACAATACTCTTTTTCCTTACCGCCCCTATAATGATGGCAGATATTTGAACAATGGATTTTTTTCTGTACCAATTCGTATTGGTGTGTTTGTGCGTAGATATGCTATGATGTTGATGTCGGTGTGATAGGATTTTGTATAATTCACGACTCATTGAAAAGGAAATGTCAGAAATCACATTTAAGGGTGATAGAGGTATTATATCAAGGCTGGGGTGCTAGGGCATACCTAATACAATAAACGTGCGATGAAGGGTATAGAAGAAAACCTTTTTTTTGTTTTCTTTTTTTTTGGATCCATTCGGAGTTATGTTTGCAACGTTTTGTATCTGATATTTAGAACGTTTCTTAGGATGTTTGTATATACGGTGTATACCTATGAAATAAGATGGATACTTTTAGGACTTAAAGGTTTGCTTTAGTTTTTTTCTTTAACAAAACATAGATCTTCTTACAATACTTATCTCTATGGATAGTGATGAAATGATTTCAGTAACCCGTTGGAATTTTTTTATTTTGACTATTGGAAAAATATTTCAGGTTATTTGAATTAAAAAAAATTGCTCTTGCACAAAATTTATTTTTTTTCTTAATAAAAATCTATCCGGTACTTCACTTTTGCCTTTTTCAATTTTCGATGAAAACAGAGCGAAATTTTTAATTACATTTATATACGAATGGTGCGTATCTTAAAGTAACAACACGATCGTGATTTGAATCTTTTTTTATTCCCAAGAAAACCTTAACACTTTGTGAAATAATATATTTTTTGCCAAGTAGGCATTGTTGTGCTTCCTATTATAGTTGGTATGATGGGAAATAAAGGTTTAGAATTTCTGGTTGAAACAATGTTTCGGTATTAAAAATAGAAGTCTCATATCAGTAATAGATACAAGAAACTTAAGAAATCCAAATTTTATTTCGATGCATAGAAACTTACTTCCAAAACTAAAGTATTCAAATCAATTAAACAGCTGATCCAGCTATATATCCAAGCGGTATTGAAAATCCAACAGTTTGTATAAGCATTCGTTTCACCAGCTCTTTGACTTGCTACTTCTAAGAGAAGTGTAGTAGAATTTAAGGTTTTTGGAATTCAATTTTTTTTTTTAAATCCGTATGTTCCAAATTCTGCTAGCTGGAATCTCCAGTAGGTTATTGAAATTCTGTTAGCACAGTATTTAGAATTTTAAAACTCTCTTTGTGGAATATTATAAACTTCGAAATTCTATTTTTCAAAATAAGTCCCATAAGAACTTTAAAATACCGAACAAATATTTGTTATAATGCTCATACTATGTATAAACGGAGGTATATTCGGTTGGTTTTTTGACTCAAGTCATATGGAAGCAGAAGAAATATTTGAAATTGACCAGCAGAAAAACAAAATTCTGCAACTCCGGTTCAGATCTTTGTTATAAATTTTTTTGATCAAATAATTTTAATAACCTACAAAACGAATTAAAAATATTTCATCAAAATTCTTACAGTCGGTTTTGAGATAACGGTCACAATTTATGACATGTACCATTATTTTTCTACCTTATATGTAAGTGAGAAATTATTTTTAAAAAATGCTGTAGGTCGAGGTCAGACAGATAGACTGTTAGACCAAAAGACTTATTTTATCATTTCAGTAATACTTTCCAGTATGTGGTTTCTTCAGACTGAGAATGGAATTTTATGCTTATAATGTGATTTTTGTCTGCAATCTTAAAGAAGCAATCGGGACACGGAAATACACGTCTGGAATTTATTAAAATGAAAATGAATATAAAATTTGACAGTATTTCGAAATTAACTTAAGCGTAAATATATTAAAAAATTAATTTTTCTTGCCAGTTTTACTATATTTTGATTTGTTTGTTTTTAGTTTGTATGGAACTACTTATCTATTATAAACCATTGAAATGGTAATCAAAAGTAAATATACATACATAGGTATACTTACTTACGATTATTCAGAATTATATTACATACATTTCATTATATTTTTACTATTGTTAGATATGTATAACTATATATACCAACATTAATCTTAATAATGCTTTTAAATATAATATTGATCGCATATATGTAGATTAAAAAAAATATTATTAGATATCTTTTGGCAAATATAATAACTAACAGCATGACTGATTTAGGTAAGTATATATAAACCTATTGACAGAATAGGCGGAAAAACATTAGAAATTTATTAATTTTCCTTTAACACGCATTGTGCCGTTTATACCTGAACGACCTAACTTTAATCTTTAATGCCAAATGAAAAAAAAATCAATAATATGAAGGTAACTGGCTACATAAATAATATTTTTATAACTGGTAGGTACTAATGCCCTGGTAGGTAGGTACTATCAGGATTTGAATTCTTAGCGCCGTTTTTTCGTTGAAGTCTTAAAAGTTCAACTTATGTTTTAGTTATTTTGTAATCATTAGTTGCTATATTAGATTTTATTTTGAATTTTTTAATTCATTTTTCAGGAAATAGCTTTATAGATACAATTTTATGTTTAATTCTTAGTTGAGTAATGAACACCAGCTATAAGTCGATAGGTTTCTACATATATCTGATTGTAATAAGACCCAAACTCAATTATATTTATCCGACGGCTAAGTTCGATTTGAAATATATCGATTACAGCCAGTGAAAGAAACATTCAATAATTATTTTGTAGTAAGTCTGTAAGCAAAGAATGATAAGTTAGGTAAGTAGATATTCCCCAACCCAAAAATGAACCAAAAAACTACAAATCAAAAGAAACAAAGAAAAAAAAAATCACAAAACAAAATCAATAAATAATAAACTACAATCACCCACACACAAAATAAAAAAACAACGAATTCAATCACATTTCCATCAACCCAAAGTCACACCGCACAGCAAACTACACTCGTATAGAATAGGATATTATACTCAAGATACCAAAACTTTTTTCAAAACAACAAAACTATATATTCTCATCATAGATACGAAAAACAACAACGGATACGAAAAAAAAAGAAGTCAAAATTGATTGCATGACAAAGTTTTCTAGCGCTGCAAATAATCTGCATATGGTGTTCGTTCGTTTCGTACCATTTCAATATCGAAAGGAAACAACAACATCAATCAAATCACGGCTGCTGATGGGCTTCCATAGTCTACCAGGCCTCGTCAAGCTATAATTTATCATCAACGAAGTATTTCAACGTTGGCTGAATAATATAATATAGCTAGGTAGAATCTCGTGTTGTATAAATACAAGGTATAGATAGATACACAATGGAAAATCGATTTGGGAACTTTTGCCCAGCTTTTTTCATTTTTTTTTCTTTTCTTCGGTTGAATAAACAAAACTTCTGCAAAAGTTCTAGAAGAAAATAATCAAAATAAAAAAAAAAAAACTAAAGTGGAAACCAAACGAAAGCTGAAGAAATGCCAACTCACTCTAGAAACTCTTCCCAAGCTGTGGGTTGTTTGGTTAGAAAAATCGTTATACCTAGGTATAGATACAAAAATTCAAGGGACGCCATCAGAACAAAGGGGGTAGCAGCCGATAGCATGGTGTTAGTGGCCTGGCCAACACAATTACAAAACTCGATTTCTTTGGATGTATAGAATGGAAATTGTGTAGTAGTGTTGGATATTTTGGAAGCCATGATGGCTTCCGTACATTACCACGCCCAGCTGAATTACCACCACTACATTTGCATACTTTTTGCTTTAAATTCAAAAGTTGAAGCAAGATAGTGAGAAGATGCAAAAGGAGATGGAAGAACACCCCCACTCCAGGTTTAATTTTATCTGCAATGGTGATGATGCTGCGCCATCCTGAACGCAGCATCTGGCCTTTCATCTCTTTCTCATAAATTGATTTGCTTGGCACAGCGCCATCTGATGGAAATTCAAAGTAATTATTAATAACATTTTACAACATTCTCATTGGGATTTGATTTTAGGCCTCTTTGGGCTATAATGTAGTTCTGATAAGAATTTCATACATAGGTAATGATTGGTTTTTCTTAGTTGGAATTGCGTGTAGTTCCCAAATTGTCCGGTAGGGTATACCTACCTACCGTCATCTTTATTTCATCTTTGTTGCAATACGATGAGATGAGTTGGAGGCATATAAAAAATGCTAAGAGGATATCGACATCAGAGTTTATGTTAATTGGAATATCTATATACGCATACAATGTTGCTTAAGATGCTTCTATCATCTCCTCCATCTTAAAGATTTTCTATCAACAAGGGGAGAAGGTTGGTCGATATAGAAGCATCGTCAGAAAAGCTATATCATAAAAAAACTAGATAAAACTGTTTTGTTAAAGATAATTTCAATATGTGAGGCTTTTAACCAGTCTGAGTGGTTTTGAGAATGAACCAAAAGACAGAAATTCCCAACAAACTACTAGGAAACTAATTGGAACAACTTTTTGAATATCTTTCCTACCTCCATGTTGCCAGATATAAAATAAATATTTATTAGTTATATTTTTTTATGTTTTTTTTTCTATTTTAAATAATGTTCTTAGAGCGACACGAGATGATGACGTTTGTCATCGGAAATTTCAGCTCTAAATCTTGTCAGACAAAATAAACATTAAGCATTCTCATCATAAAATTCATTCGAGGCACACTGACCTTGAACTGCGGTTATAAAACAATTTTATGACACTTTGGCCGGGTAATAAAAATGGAGATTTTTTTTGTTTTGTTGGAAGGTAGGTATATTCTTCGGTGTTTGCACACTCTAATTTAAAAGCAATTAAATGATAAAAGAAAAAAAAAAACAAACAAACAAATGCAATAAAAACACGAAAAGATTAAATCAAAAATATTTGAACACTTTTCAGATTGTCCTAGGTCTTGGTTTTTGAGTTAGGCTATAGAAAGTATTTGGCATTCTTTATTATCTTATTGTTTAGACATAGGTACTTACCAAAATTTTTGAAACTTTATATTAGAAGGGAGACAGTTTTTCAATCATCAGTTTAGCTAGCAAAAGGCTTAGGTAGGTACTTTAGAAACAGGAGCAATTTTTTCTTATTATCTAATAGGTAGGACAAGATATTGAAAAAACAGGTCTTCATTAAATTGAGTAAATCCAAATAAATAATTCATTCACATGACAAAAGTATTGAACGAGTATCTATGTATATGAATTTTTCCGGATTTATTCGTTTACGGCTTTTATTATTTTACCTTTAGATTCAAATTGATGTTCCTCATTCTTCCCACAAAAATAGATGAGTACAAAGAGATTTTGATTCGGTAACGAAACAGGGCTGACACGATACTTAATTTTATGAGACCGAAACCGATATTGAGACGAAACTAAATTTTTTGATTTTGACAGGACCGTGGACAGCCTTAGCTTTCTACCAGTTTTTTTTTTCCTTAAAAAAAATTTAATATATTTTGTTTACATAATATTAATATCCTCTAATTACATTTTTTTAATCAATAAATACCTAATTATTAAGGGCTATCAAGGGACGAAACACTGACATTTTTTTAAATTTCATTTGGTCCCGTCATAATCGAGACATTTTAGTTATGTGTTGCTAAAGGTCACGGTACCGTTTCAAAATCGTTTTGTTCTAGTCTACTGTTCACGGAATTTTGAGAAACAATAATTTTATTTAGATATTGCCTAATATTTATATGAAAAGCATTTAAAAATAAAACAAAAATTGATGTGTTTCCATTTAGTATAGTTAAATGTTTTTTTTTTAAATACTTTTACCTTCTTCATTACCTATTCTTCACTAATTAAGTAATTAACTATCCATTCCATGAAAATAAATTGAAAATATTTCGTTTATTTTTATTCAATTTCATTAAAAAAAAGACTAAATTAATTGGAAATGCAAATTTTGAACGAAAAGAACAACCACCGAATTCACACCTCCATTAATATACCACTCATATATACTTGGTCGAATCCAATGTTTTACACCCATTAAATGAATAACTAAATTGTTGTATTGTATTTATTTTTTGTGAACAACAACAACAACTTAAAGGTGCTACCACCAATTGTTGTATTGTAGTTTGTATTTGTTAAGCAATTAATCAGTTTTTATGTTTAACTTTATGCTTGATGGTTTCAATTCAGTTTGGTTTTTGTTTAACATACCTAAGTGATTATATTTAATTTAATTGCTATAGCGGCACTTCTTTTTTTGTTTTTTGTTTTTTTTTTTTGTGGATTTTATTTCAAATATTTCCTGGGGTGAATTTTAAATTAGTTGAAATGTTTCATGGTTCTTCTTCCTATAGAAATAAAATGTTTAAACAATAACCACATGAGCATGAGAAAGCTAATCGCACGATTCAGATGATAAGAAATTTGTATGTCCAATTGTAAAGTTCATTATCAAGGTCGACTTGGTTTTATTTTAAAAGCTTAAATATTGTTGGGCTTTAAATTTTAACTGAGCAATTTTTTTTTAATATTATATTGTTAAAAATTCTTCGAGCAATGAATGTTTGGAAAATATAAAAACCCAGCGCTCTTTTTAACTTTTTTGATTTTTGATTTGTTAATTTTTTTTTCTGTACAAAATCCAATTCAAACAATAATACTAATAATAATAATAAAAAATAACAATGAATAGGCAACAATATTATTGGCAATAATAATAAGTAGGTATAATGTATGCATTTTATATAAATTGAAAAAAATTTACAATTTGTTCAATCTTTTGAAGAAAATGGAAAACAATTGTGAACATGAAGCTTTTCTTATCATATCTTTGAATTTCTTGTCTGTTTCAGTTCTATTTTTTGTCGAAGTATTTTTCAATATTCCTGACATTTTCATAACACGCAATATGACGTTTTTGCACTCTCTTCAAGCGACTACGGGTAGGTACATACAGACGAAGAAATTATGGAAGTTCTTAAATTTTCTATTCAAAATATTATATTTTTGATACATATACCTTCTACCAAAAAAAAAATGTTTAAGAAAAAACGGTTTCATTTAGTGGTTTCTGAGTTTCTATTTAGGAAAAGCAAAATGGCGACTATGTAGATTACTGATATCTAAACTCTGCGCATGTTAATGACTAGAACACATAGTAAGTGTTGTCAAGTTTTCTTGTAGCCATTTTGAATTTCGCCTTCTTTCCTTCCCAATATTTTAGAGTCTAAGCTAAAAAGTTTTCATTTTGAATACAGCAAAACAAAGTATGCATAAAAAACATTAATTTCTAAATTGGTACGTTGAACCAGTTTTGCATGATGAATTTAGTCTATGTACACTTTTTGGAAAATGTTTGGCTCGTGTTATTTTTATAAGTGTGCTGTAACGGTATTAAAAAAAATTAAAGACTAAGTATACGTCTAAAGTCATTTCATACGAACACATTTCATAAAGAGACAGCTCTTTAAAAAAAATCGAAAAAAAAATAATAGTTTCCAAGCTCCAAAATTTTATCTAGAAAATTAACCTGTTACCTGTTACCTGTTTTTTCGTTTTTATTTTATTCATTTGATTTTATTTTATTTGCATATTGATTTTTTTAAAGAAAACAAATCTGTTTTAAGAAGGGTTTGGTATAAAAATTTAAATGCCAAAATCTTAAATTGCATTCTCAAGCATTGCACGTATAACAGGCGGTGAAGCATTGAGGTAGTTCGGATGCTGGTTTTTGAATGCAAGCACTGGTCCTGTACACAAAACAACCAAAATCATGGAATTTCCTCAAAACAGGGACATTTTTCAGTTAATAATTCTATTTCAACTATTACTTAGCGTACCTTAGATTCGGTTCGTTTCGAGCAAGGAGTTTTCTGAAGCAAGTTAAATTTTTTATTATGTCTATGGATTATTTTTATTTTTTTCTTATTTCTTAATGATTTGGTGAAACTGATTTAAAAATCCGGAATTTTTTGTTTGTTTTCCGCTCTAATTTTTCGCACATCAATTTGATTAAAACTGTGTACTACAAAGTAAGCGTTATAATAAATGTTTTGACTTCTCAGTTCTGTGTTCATTAACTTTTGTTAGAATTAATAAATGATTTTGGCATAGGTATGCATATAAAAACCATCCTTATGTTCAAAAGACTTAACATAAATTATATACCAAATAGTTACACCCAAATTCTAAGAAGACAACATATGTAAATCGTAAAAAAATCAATCATTTTACAAACCTACCAACATTTTAACCATCTTTATAATATTGTCCTTACGATTTCAAACTCTTATTGCACAGAAAAACAGAAAAAAATCTCATTTCAACACATAATAATGTTCTACAAAAATAAAATCTTGCATTTAAAAACATATTTGTACATACTTATATAACGACCAAAATGATAAACAAAAAATAAATCCATAAGAATATGGTAAACAAAAAATAACAAAAATCAAAAATTCCTCTCCAACATCGTCCAAAATTTCAATTATTATGCCAATAACACAAGAGTAGGTATCTATCGATGATATGAAATAATCCTCTTGAGAATACTATTCAACTTTGTTGGGCATAATAATTTATTTTATCAAATTCAATTTGCTTAGCTAAGTTCAAGTTTGTTTATTTGTATAAACATATCTATGGGACTAGCACTTAAAGAATAAAAATGATTTCATGTATTGAAGTAAATCACGAACTTGTGCGTTATGTTGTGACTGGCAGACATTTTAATCAGTGAAAATGAAATTCTTTGAACAAAAAAAAAATGTTGTCATTATTTATTTTTCGTTCGTCATTTGGCTTTTTTCTTTTTCCATTTTCATTTTTTTTTTGTCACACGGGGTTCAATGATTTTTCATTTGAGCATTCGCTATTAGCTGCAAGTGATTCCAAATACGAAGAAGAAAAATATCATTTTCGAAGCAAATCCAATTTACACTTAAGCGATAAATGGATAAAGATACTTTTTTCTGTTGTATTTGGAACAAAAAACCAAAATCTCATTTGGAAAAATGTTGCAAGAGGGATTAAAAGTTCGATCTTTGACTTAGGGAGCCCCGAATATAGCCAAACTTCAGATAAATGAGTTTGAACCCCGACCGACCGACCGACCGTTCGACATTGACTTCATCGATATAGTCATGGATACAGAAAATAGAGGGCATTGTAGCTAGCTATACCAAACACGCACATAAACTATGTATGCTTAAGATAGATATATTTATAGATATAGAATATACGTTCTACCTCAAATAACCCATGAACTGGATTAGATTATGCCACGAAAAAGGCAAGTTCAGAGTTGATAGGATCCTAGAGATGGACGAAAAAATAGTAATAATACCAAATAGAAGAAGAAGAGGAAAAAAAAACAGACAAGACAAACCATCACCATCAGATCCTATAGATACTATAACACAATGAGAGGGATTTGAGAATTTTATGAACCAAAAAGTTTGGATAGCTTTTGATGAGATTTTGAAGATCTCCTGTGAAAGTTATCCCTCTATTCATCTTTGTTATTTTTGTTTGTGTGTTATTGGAATGCGGGTTGGCGTTGCAGTATATAGGATAACATGAAATCAACCGAAACTAAGAAGATTATTTGCAGCCGAAATAAAAGTAGGTACCCATTATATGGAAGAAATACTTTTGTTTGAGGATTTTAATCAAATGCTTGAAGTTTAATCAAGAGATAGTGTGAATTAATTACATGGCATGGATGAGTCAGACAAAACCGACGCTGCTTGTCTCTAAAATTTAGACTTGTATACCTTCTTAATTGAAGTTCCATTCCTAAGAATTTTACTTCAAATCTAATTGAGATATAAATTTCACCATAGAAATTGTTGTGTATCTAAAGCATATTTCAACAAACAACGTTTCGATATACATAGACTTTAAATTCAAATATCAATTTAATAATAGGTAAAGATAAGGAAAATTTCATCATTTTCGATGAAAACAAAGTGAAGTTGAAATTTTTGTTATGACAATATTAATCTCTAAAACCAATATTTAAAAAATAATACATTAAAAGATGAATTGAAATATATCCTAAATTTTGATAATATGAAAGGCATTGATTTAATTTTCAGTATTCTCGAAAACGGTTCATTCATTTAAATTGAATTTCTTTTGCCACATATGTACTTCATATGTTTTCTGTTACTTATCTATAGGTATAAATTGAATTTAACCTTTGGTATAAAATAAAAAAAACTGAGTATTTAATGAACTTAAATGAAGACGCATGCAAAAGGTAATACATTTCAGTTCTTAATCTATGTCAAATCTTCATAAAAATCTTTTCTCGAGACCGATATGAAAATGGCCCTATATTTGATATTTTTTAATATCTTAAAAAGTATATACGTGCTTAAACTATTCGGTATACCTAACACCTTTAAAAGTATATCTGGTGTTTAAAAATGGTACATCATGAAATTAGAAATGTTGCAGTTGGATTTTATTTTCTGACATTGATCTAATTCTGACATTGATCTGGACCACAGTTTAGATGAAAAGGTCACTGACACCATCAAGGTGAAAAGTGAATATAATAATAGCCTCAATTACTTTTACCGACATCTATCGATTGTTGTTCAATGTCAATATAAATAGGTAAATATGCATGTGCAAATTCTATATTTTTAATCCACAAAACCTTAGAAATTCACAGTAAGAACCTATAGACCTTGGGTTCCCAAGCTGTGACAAATTTACCCTTATGGGGTGAAAAAGCGTTTCTGGTGGGAATTATTTCGTTAAAAACAAAAGAATTTTACAAAATATTCGAAATATTTACAAAAAAAATATCTCATGTCCAAAAGTTTAATAGAATGTTCAAAATATGCAATTATACAATACTTTCGCAGTATTTACGAATACATTGGCTTATTTCATTGGTAAAACATTCGTACAATTTATCAAAGCCTATTCGTGCAATGTACGAATGCATTCGTTGTTTTGTACCTACCTACCACTAATTTTTCGTACATTTCACTAAATTTCTTTATATGCACTTTTTTTGACCGTATTGTAGATCACAAGGAAAGGTTAGATATTATTATGAGCATCTTTTAAAAAAGTAAAAAACCACACTGACTTAGCAGAATTTAATATTTCTAAAAGTTAATTCCTATTATTTCGAAAAGAAAAATTTTGAAAAATAGAATTTCGCAGAATGGGAAAAAGCACCAAAAAAAAAGGAATGCTTTAATTATATTAACGCCTTCACGAAAGATATTTCACGAAAGAAATTCACCTAATAAAAAATATATTCACGAATACCCGCAGCACTTCTGAATTAAGCCAAAAGAGAAAATCATTTTGTTGTTTTTTTTTTACTTGTTCATTCTGCCCTCTTCCCAAGAAATTCTTGCTTATCATAGTCAAAAATTAAATATTCTGCTGTTGAATTTTCAAGGCGCGAAATTACATTAATCAATTGATTGCCTCTCGCGCTGCGCAGTCCCTCTTCTATCTAAAACTTTTTCAAAAAACAAAAAAATAAATAACATCCACTTCAATTTATATACGTGCTATGTGAGATGTCTGTCATTTATTTTGAGACGTTGTTGAATAAAGTTCTTCCATCTGTGCGAGCTTCCATTTTGGTGGGTGCCGCATGGAATAATGGATGACGCGGATACTCCTACTTAACCCCGGTATCATGGAAATCGTGTTGAACAAAAATCATCCATAACCAAAAAAAAAATTGATTCGTATACCTACCGCTTCGCTATACCTATCTACAGCTTCACATCAAAAATGGAATCCAAACCAGAATATCATTTGCGATGCGTTGTACTGTGAGGAGTGCGGATGCGGACGTGTGGATTTTGTTTTTTTTTTTAGTCTGTTCAGAATTCACTGCTGGTTATCATATTATTGGAGAGAAGCGAAGAGACAGACACGTTGAACGGTGTCCGAATGCGAAACAGGAATGACTTTTCATTTTTGTGTATAATTTCGGGGAGGGTTAAAAAGGTACAGGGAAGGTAGGTATTTGGAAAAAGATGGTGTTCAAGATGAAAGACACAGGCACAGCAGTGTGAATGGCATCTTGAGAGCAACATCCTCTCTCTGTCAAAAGGTTACTATAGAATTGCTTTAATGAATAAATAAAAAAAAATATATTTTATATGTTTCGGATTGGGGTGGGTAAGAGGAAGCACATTTCAAAATTTGTACTGAAATAATTTGGTAGATAATGACCGCCGTATTTTATAAAAAAAACCTTATGTTATTGGATAACGATGAATAACAATTGATAAGGAAGAACCTTCCAAGCAGGAGCTGTTAGAAGTAACAGTAACAACTTACACCCATGTTCTGTTTTTCTATTCAGAATTTGTCAACAATTTTCTATAAATAAGTACAAACAAATTTTGTTCCAAACAAAAGTCAGAACAGGGTCTATGTTATATTTTTCAGGTAAGTACATAATATAATATTTCTACTGTTCGTCAAATTCTTAATATTTAATTTATTTCTATTATTTTAGTTGGATATTGAATTTTTTTCAAATTTAGCACATTTGCATTTCAAGAATTTTCATTTTTCAATTTATTTAAGCCACACGTTATAGCCGAAATTAATTTGTTTTAAAAATTTTGCAAAGAAGTTTTCTGATAGGAAAAAAGCATTGTAAATCTAAAAAAATAAAGTTTTGAAGTGACCTATTATAGAATAAGTTATATAGGTAACACTGAGCATGACATATTATGGCACCTCAAAATTTCCTCGAAAATGAACTTCAGATCCTTTTGCAAGAGTAATTTTTCACTATCATCCCGGTTTATTATTTAAACTTTTTCATTCAAAAAAAAATACAATTAATTCGAAAGAAAAAAAAAGAATATTCAATTTATTATAATCTTAGTTTATATTAATTTTACGTTACTAACATTAAAAACATTCACAATATTTTTAATAGTTCAGACAAAAAAAATTACAAAAAAGGCTCAAAACAATTTAAAAAAGGCAAATCTGAGAAATAATTTCAAGTGAAGATTTTTAACAGAAATTATTTTTATGTTGTCATAAGACATAGCCTTTAAAAATTCCAGGAGTTTTAAAAGTGTATTCAAGTTTAATTTTTTTTTAAATATAATTTTTTCTTACCTATAACTTTCAAATGGTTAATGAACACAAAAGTTTTAGATCATCTGATTTTGTAAAAATAAAGCTTTGTAACTTTACTTTCTCCCAAAAATTATTAAGAAGATATAAGAATTAAAAAAAAAATAAAAAACGTAAAAAATCTATACATTTATCTTTAGTTTCAAAGTTTTGTATTTGCAAGTGAGCTATACCTACAGACGTTGTTTTCTAGAATATTTATTCCGACCACGCTGATGACTTAATACTTGGATTTTCTTAAATAGATTATCATTTAGTATTTAGTTGAAAGCAAAACGGTCCATTCATTACGGAGCGTTAATCACGGACTATTTTCGATGTCTTACCACCTATTAATATTGGTTATAAGTACCTACTCAAATTTTTCATGATTTTGCCATTGGTTTATTTTAGTATTGCAGAAATGCAGAGTAAAAAAAACACCCACTTGTTCTGTTTTATTTGTTTGAGCTAGGAGTTCTTACGCCTCCATGATAGTTTTGGAGCATTTTTTATCGAAACTTTACTTATGATGCCTCCATCATCAGCAAAGAATAACTGATTTGCTTTGTCGTCCTTAACTCACTTGTTGATAACACATTATTTTCTATACAGCACATTTTTTCTTAAAATGTGTTAAATTAGATCACAGCAGTTTATATGTAGCTATACAAAATTGGTGCGAATGAAATTCTATTAGTATGTTAATATTTTCATTAAGTGGACACCAGGAACCACGCAAACAGTTTCATATTAGGATTATTTTTCTTATTTATTTTTTAATTTTTTTTTGTTCCTTGAAATATTATATTTTAAAGAATGTAAGTACCCATTGCAAGTCTGTATTTTATTGTATTTTTTTTTAAGTATAATCTACGTTAAATAGTTTTACTAAATTACTTCAAATGACGATTTTTCGGTGTGTAACGCAAACAAATTAATTCTGAGATTAATTGAGAGAATTGATGTTTAAAGAGAAAGTTTTTATAGTTTGAAAAAAAAAATAGGATGTAATTTTTCAATTTTCTTGTCTCGTAATCAGTCCTTCTGAGACCGGGAATTTTCAGGGTTGCTTGTATTTTTTCTTTGTTCCCTTAATTTGAATGCAACCTTTGATAGTCTTTCAAATATTAATTTTTTTATAAGATCATGCTTATAAGTTTTATTCATGTTTGTCTCGCTTTTCTATTGATTTTGATGTTACAAATTGAATGTGATTCAAAAATGCTAAAAAATATAATAAAAAAATTAAATTAATATACAAACAATTAAAAGTTCAAGCTGAACTTTTCAAAACATTAATTTTGAAAAAGTATATGTATGTTCATATGATTATTTTCTTTTTCATAATTAGAGCGTCAAGTACACAATTCACCAAGGCTGGCAAGAGCTCCGTTGTAGACTCTATATTACCTTAATTGTAATTATATGATGTTAAAATAAAATAATCCTTGAATACTGCCCAACCCAACTCTTAATCCTCTCAAATGTTCAAGGGCTTTCCGAATACATTTGCATTATGTTGCTTGGGTAGATTTAATATACAAAATGGATTAGATGTGTTGAGATCCAAGTCCCCAAAATTTAAATTTATACCAATTTAAATTTCCATTCCGGAAACAAAAATGGCAATCTCATGTAACACATTTTCTAAATCAGATACGAGTTTGCAATTTTCCGGAACAAAAGAAAACAAAATGAGAAAAATACCTGAAGAAAATATGTTTAGTGAACACGTAAATTACCTTCATCCATCCCCAAAATAATCTCAAAAAAGGGAGAAGACCATCCCCCAAAATCATATAAAGTATACTATACAAAAGTACAAGAATAATTTTCATTGAACTAAAGGAAAACGTTGCAACTATTTTCTATGAATTTCAAACAAATGTGGAAAACCAAGAAGATGGAGAAAAGGAGCAACAAATGTGTTTAATATGAAATTGCTTAACAAGGACTTTGTGTTTTTTCTCTTCTGTTCTGTTTTTTTTTTTCATCATCATCATCATCATGCTCTACATATTCCGCCATTACATATAAAAGTATAGAGGAGAACGCAAAATTTACATATATATGACAAATTCTTAGATAGAATGTGATATGAAGTTTGGAACAAAAGAAAATATATCCCGTTCCTACTCGGATATGTTTAACATGACGTGTGTGTTAGGTTGCCCTTTTCATAGCCTCCCCAATCTATTTTCTCCAAACAAATAGCTACCTTTTTTTTCTAGAAAATAGAACAAAAATGTTCGAAACGTGACTTTGACTGCAAACTTTGTCGTCGTTATTTTGTTTTCATTTATTTTAAGTCAATCATAGATTATTATGTATATTTGTAGATATATGTATACTCTAATCGTATATCTTACATGGAAAAAAGGAATAGAGAAAGTTCCTTTTTTTTGTGCAATAATAATTTATGAAGCGATAAAGTAGAATAAAAAGTAGTTTAATCTAGTTTTATGCGAATGCGGAAACGAAAATATGTTCGAGTAATTTTTTCAAAAATCCTATAGTTTGAAAGCGTTTCTGTTTCTGTGGACACATTGGCACCTACCTTCATATATTTTCTTAAACATTTTCGGACAAAATTAAAAATTCCTTTCAAATTTTTGTTGAAAACTTCAGGATAAACCTAAAAAATCATGAATGTAGTGTACAAAATACTAAAGATTTTTATTTCAGTATTAACTATTCATCAGATGTAGCGTGTCATAGCGTTTTAAAAATATATTAACTGACTGAAATAATTCTTAAAGCACTTAGAGTTCATTTACATCATTTAGTATAAAGGATCACATATTTATTGCATGTTTATGTTTTTTCTTTTTTTTTTAAGTAAATCAGTTTTGTATTTTAAATCAATTTTTTAAAATTATTTAGGCAATAATCCTGAATTCTTAGATCAGGTTTTACGAAATACATATTTTGTTAATATGTTAACATTACATTCATAAAGACGTTTGCTTATTACAAATTTTAAATAATTATTAAACTCTTATGATCTGCTTGTAATCATCGTAAACTGTCACATAAGCTCGTATGATCACATAAGCACTTAATTTATTCACATTCAATTAAATTTAAAATTTTCATCAAAAATAGGACATTAAATAAAACTTGTATATGAGATTTTATAAATACATCTTTTTTAAATAAGATTAAAATAATTTTTGTGCATTTTAAATAGATGAATTTTGTACCTATTCAAAATTCGATGTTAAAATTCTAGAATCTAATCATATATACACTAGCCTGCAACCAAAAAAAAAATAACAATAAACTGTTGCAATTATCGTTATTAATATTTTGATCAACAGATTTATGAAAATGGTTCTTAAAACACTAATAGTTAATTTTTATATGATTTTTTTTTGGCGGGATTTGGTTAGTAGGTATAGTCTTAATTATTTGGTCACAAAATGTTTTTCAAAAAACTGTATCATAGGTATACCACATAGAAAGGGATTTTTGACTTTTGATTTTGATACGGCATTAAATTGTAGGTCTCCTTCATTCCTGGAATAACACACTCACAGGAATGGTTGGTAAGTCACATAGCGACTGGTTCTTCATGGAATGTCGCACCACCAAGTTTATTAATATTTTGGGATCTTAAATAATTTCATACCAACAACCATTCCAATTTCGATTTCATTAAAAATAAAAAATTTTCATCAGTATTATTTTTTTAGTCCCTTAGTAGACATACACTCGTACAATATATATATTTTTATCATTTTAGCATAGAGGTATTACTCCTCTATGCATACACACATTAGAGTATTACAGTAATACCCTACACTCGCCCTAACCCCAAATAGTTTCAATATCTCACGTCTTTGCACATTTGCAAAACTAAGTTTTTTACTTATTATAGTTAGAAGGGATAGAACAGGAGATCTCTGAAGGGTGGATGCCACTATGTGTATAGGTACTATATTCCCAACTGCCTGACACACACAAAATTTATCACTTACCATCAGCAACATGTAAGTAGTAGGTATGAGCTCAGGTACATCTTTCCCCCATTTCCTGTATACATACATACGTGTGGTCTTACTCCCCCAATTTTAATAACAAACATGTTTCCTTGGTTCGTTCGGAAGGATAAAGAGCTCATTGTGGTGTTGAACAAATTCCATTAGAAACAAATATACTATACCAATACCAGAGCTTAATATTTCTTCCATTTTGTATCTACGTATAAGCATTTAGCATGGAAGAGGCAGTATCCTTTATAGTGTTGTAGATCTCAGGGTTTGTAGGAGTAGGATATGTCGAGAAAGAGGATGTTAATGTTGGCGTAAATAAGATGAACGGAGTTCTTATATTGACATTGCTAACTTTGAATTAAATATTTTTGTCGAAAGATATATATTGAGGTAAAAATGTTCTGCGGTTTTCCTGATTGTACATAAATTATATTATCTTTTCTATATGGGTTTGATTATTTGGTGAGTTTTCTAATTATACTTTCTGTTTTATAGGGTGTGAGTTTTTGAATGAAGACTTAACATTGTGAAATTAAATTGAAAAAACAAGGTTACCCTACGCAGATAATTTAATGGTTTTATTAACTAGTATAGAGATGATGTTTGAATAAGTTTTTCAAACAAAAATTTTTAAGAAATTACTAAAACTAATTCCGGTTTGTACTAAAATTTGAAAAATGTTTAAGAGAAAAATTGGTTAGCATTCTAAATTCAATATTATTTCGAAAATTTTATTAAATAGAAAAAAATTCTCTGTTTTATATGTACACGTATCAACTTTCAAAATGTTCAACAAAATTAAATATTTTTAAAAGCGTTGTAAAAAATCCAGACATTTTTTTTTTACTTTTAAGTTAGTTTAACAATATTTTTAGTTATAAGTATACATTTGTATCATATGTATAATTTTTACTCAAAATATTTAAAATAATATTAAAAAATCATCGGTAGGGATGGCCACAACGAGACCAAGTCTAAGCTTTTGAAGTCTCGTCTCGGTCCGGTCTCGTCTCGGGCTTTGTCTCAGAAGCGACTCAACATCTTTGCAACTTTTGGTGGGAAAAATGAAAAACAGCAGTTTGAACATTTAAAGGCTGCTTAGTATTTACATTGAAAAATTCAATTTCCTGAAAAGATCTTCGACATTCTCGATAAGTCTCAATGTATAAAATAAGTTCTCATCTCGGGTGCTCAAGATTTTGTTTCATATCGAGAAACCATAAGACTCCAAGTTTCAAAAATGGACAGTGGAGTTTTCGTTTTTCATAATATACATATATGTTTATTATTTTTAAAAAAAATATTTTTTAGAAAATTTAGAAAAAATTCTTTATTGCTTATACGAATCTTTGGAGCAGTTAAAAATATAGATCTTCCAAAAAAGCTTACATAATACATATATTATTTGTTCAAAATTCCACAAATTTTTTTTTTTAATTTTGATGATATTGTAATAAGTACTTTCAAAAAAAAAATATCAGAATTCATCAAAGTATCTCTATGCAAAAATTGAAAATTAAAATCCCGTTCTATAGTTTGCAAGAATGTTTTTCAAAAAATAATTATTGTTACAGCTATTTTCGAGATAGGTAAATATTTTTTGCCTTAATGATTATATGACAGATACCGTCATTTTTATAATTTAAAAATCAATTCACCAAAAACACATCCTGCAGTTTTTAAAAAAGACGAGTTGAAGACTTGATATTTTACTACTTAAACAGAAGAAGAAGAGTCTTAATTAGTGCAATAGAGCACACATAAATAAAATTGTAATCATAAGAAGTAACGAAAATCTCACATAGTAGAAAAACCAATTTCTTAGTTTAGTTTATCTTAGTTTTCCTAGTCTTAATGCAGGACTGATAGCTAGGTTTTTATTTAAAATTTAAATACACTTTTCCCCTGCTTTTTTACACTGAAGCTATAAATACTTAAAACCAAAAATATAATTCATCAGTTTCATCATCAAAGATAAAAAAAATGTTCGGCAATCTAACAGAAATGAAACCCCGCAGACAATTTGTTGAGTGATGAGATCAAACTTATTTCACTAAAATGATACTTCAACAAAAAAAAAAACCCGTTTAAATTATTTCCCATGTACGAGTATAAATATGTGCCTCCTTAGGAACACATAGATACAGCAACCCTGCCCTGATGCTCACTTTAAAAGTAAAATGCAGAATACCTGCAGTGTAGGTATAACCCTTTAAAATATACACAACACAATAATCGCGCCATGCAAGATGTTTTTTTTTTCAGTCAGAACTTTTTTCCTCATCCCATTTAAATAAATCGGATCACAAAATGTTTACAAGAACATTGAGAGAAAAACATAATGGACGACCATTGAAATTCAAAAGGGAGTGAATAGCTTAACAAAAAAAAAAAAATCACGAAATAACAAAATACAAAAAAGGTGTATCTTCTCTTTTTCCACACAAAACGAACACCGAGATGAAAAGATGAAACACACAACCGAGAACCGAGATAAATGTAGCGAACAAGGTAGGCAGATATCTGGATGAATCTAGAAAATTAAAAAGGGTTATCTCTTGGGGATTGCACAGATAAAATTTTAAATTATAGGATACAGTTTTTTTTGCACTTCACCATCTCATTCGGTACAAATGCGGACCGCTTTATCGGCTTGAACTCAAATTCGAGAGACTTCGTTTTTGTGTATGTTAGTTATGTATACCAGCCTTGGCCGAAATTACCTCATCTTGAAATTAACTCTTTTGCAAATGGCCATTTAGTTAAATTTAGTTTGAAACTAATGTTTGAAGATTGGATGAAAGAAAATAGGGTTAATATTCGGTCTTCCCATCGTTTACCACCTGTACCTACATCGTGATGCTCTTTACAAAAGCCAATCCCAATGGGATGGTGAAAATTTCAAAAATTTAATTTAATCCTTCCATCACAGATCGCACGTCTTATTTTGCATAATGAAATAAAAATTTTGAGGCGGGGATAATAATAACGTCCTGCTTCATCAGATATCACATCCGATCAAATAAGATGAAGATGATGACTGTCTTCTTTATATAGATATACCCTCGTATATTCAAAGCATAAGGTGTAGGAAGTAGGTATGAGTGAACTTATTTTTATGCACCGCATCGCAGTATCGAGTAGAATAATATCGTGCGTCTATCTATTGGTGCATGAATTTAGATTTAAAATATAAAAAAATATTGTCCTTTTTGCTGAAAAAATAAAAACAACTTACAACACATATTGCGACGAAACATTTTGTAATAAAAATTTTCAGAAAACTCTAGCCACACATGTGACCATCCAGGGGAATCATTGTCAACAATATGGATGCTATACTTTATGAACTTATACTGGAAACTGGGATATAGTGTGGTACCATAAAAACATATCTATATGATTGAAGCTGGAACAAAAGTTTTACTTTTCGGTAAACATGACGATGTTAGAGAATTCAGGGTGAATCTATGAAGATAGCTTCAGTTCTACATAATATGCATGTAGGGGCGATGATATTTAGAGTGGTTTTAGATAGTTACTTTGAGTTATTTTAAAAATTTTGAAGTTTAGAGTGGTTAAAATAAAAATGAGATATTTAAAAAGTGTTTTCTATTTGGAGCAAATAGAAAAGTTACTATGATACCTATGTATGTATGAAACAGATCTGCGCTATTTTCAAAACTCGATAGATACTAACATATTTTTGAAAATGTATAACCGAGACACGGGTGCTAAGGTGTTCCAGTTCGTAGTCTCTGTTACTCACTTGTAATATTGATCAGTGCGGAATTATTTTTCAAAATTTACTTATATAATATAAAGATTGTGGAAACATTCCGAAAAATATTTAATGGCTTGGCAAATATCTTGAGGACCATCTATGGCAAACTTTTTCATTTTTTCAAACCAGGCCTTAAAAAAAAATATCGTAAGCTGTTGAAAATTGAAAAAAAAAATAAACAAAAAAAGTATACCTATCTGTATCAACAAATTGTTGAACGAAAAAGAATTATTTTTTTTCTAAACTTGGTAATTTATAAACATAAATAGAACACACAGCAATATCTGAAAAACTGTTTAATCTGATCTGAAAATGAGATGTTATGGGTGAAATGTTTATTTTTAATTTCCGGTTCACTAAAACGACGTTAGCTGCAAATATCTTTTGGTCATGTCTAAAATATTAAGTCTATCTTATTGTATGAACTTAAATAGCACTCAAAAACGAAGCAATTAAATAGAAGCACTAAAAATTAAACAATTCATATCAAAAAATAAATTGAAAAGTAGGTACTCACTTTTATCCATAATCAATGTGAAATAAAGAATTTAAGTGAAATAAATCCATCTGAAAAGAAAATAAAAATATTCATATAATTTGTATGTATTGGGCAATTATTTTTTTCAGCTAAAACTGAATGATATAATTTTTAAAATCAAAAAAAAAAAAAATAGTTACTATTGAATACAGGGTAGCACGAGGCAGACTTTGAACTTTTTTGTGCACTCTTTCAAGGAGACAAATTCAGAACAGCACGCTTGAACAGTTAAAAAAAGTCATTCATTCAAAAAACACGGCCATTTATCAAGAAATCAAAAAGCATTGTTCGGTAAATGTGTGAACTATTAAATAAAACCAAAAAAAAAGATGATAAAAAGGATAGCGTTAATAGCAATAAGACTATCTCATAAGATTTTCTCCTTTTTCATCATACTCGTACATCATAAACTGAAACTTTAAATGAAACCCTAACAGATCAAGCATCTTATTGAATTTTATTTACAACACAAACATTTGGTGCCTCCTTAATTACATAAAATTGTAACATATGAACAGCAATGGAAGAATAGAGGATATTACTGTGTATATAAGAACCTATTTATCTTACGAGCATATATACATTACATTATGTATGTTTTCTCTTTTATGTCTGAACTTTATTTAATTAAAAGTTGGGGTTTTCTTTGATTAGTGATCATCAGTGTTTTGGTATACTATTCATCAAAGCTATCAACATAAAAAAAAATCTTCTTCTTATTCCAAGAAAACTATTTTTCAACTTTCGCATAGAGCAAAATAAAGAGAACAAAACTAATTGAACTAGACACACTCTGGGTCAATCTGATGGAATAAACAAAATGATGAAAATAATTTTCCACACCCGTCGTCATCCTCATCCTCATCGTTGTCTTCTTCAACGTCGTCGTTGTTCTTCTTCAGCATCATCAGTATCTCATGGGAACTCTCATAATAATTCATTTTGAAATACATAGCGAACACGCACTGACCCATCAAGAAAACTTTTCATATTTTGTTTTCAAGAAAATGGAAGTAGCTACATATTTTTTTTTTTGCAATTTTCATCTCAAGAGAAAAGAACCAAGACTATCAGCTATAAGAGGTATAAAGTTTTTTTTTGTTCTTAGTAGGTACATTCAAAAGATACAATTTTTCATAGTTTTGCCCTCCCCACTATATTTCAATTTCATTCCTGGGGTACTATAAGGCTTTTTTTTCCAAAAGGATATACTAAGCAAAGTAAAGGTATATCTTAGACAGAACGCAGAGTGTAGTTTTTTTTTTGAAAAACTGGCCCCAACGGAATATATACGTTGGTGTATTCCATTATTTTTCTGCTCAATGAATATTTACTGATGTGTATCCTATATATTTTTTGCTGGCCCACTTCCCTCGCTCTTTGATTATTCGTATTTTTTTTCCGGGAAGATGTCTTGGGATCTTTTCTTTTTTTTTTTATTTTGCAAACTCATGTCATGACCTTTTATATTATAGATACTCTTGTTTCGTCAGGATCTAGAGTACCCATATCCAAGTTTTCTGTGTTTTTTTTTCTGTTTATCTCATCATGCATATATAACTTACAGAAAAACTCATAGATAAATGAAACTACATGGAAAAGTACTTTTACAAAATACGTGATTCAGAATAAATATTTTCATCGAATCCTTTTTGTTTTAGCCCTTAAGGATTTTTATGAAGGTAAAACATTGATGAAGAATAATATAAGACAGAAAAATGAAACTATGTTATGTTGGAATGAATTTTGTTTTTCTTGCTTTTTTTTTGTAAAAATCAAACATATTAGCTTGAATATATAAAAGTTTAATCATATTAGTTTTGGTTTATACTATAAATTATAGGGTATGTTGCATGTATATGTATTTGCAAATCAAAAAAGGAAAAATGTTTTGAACAGTCAAACAGCTTTTAAGTTATAAAAATGTTTCTCTTCAATTCTTTAGTAGGTGTTGAAAAGCCTTTATATAGTCGAAAGAGTGCAATGCTTTAAAAAATTCAAAAGTTATACACCTTGCATTTAGAAATGTGACATTAATTGAAAATAACGTACATTCCTATGAATCAATGTATCAGAGGGAAAAAGTTTGAAAAAATAGTAGAATAACAAAATATCAATTTTCTGAAAGAAGTGTTGGAGAAAGTAAACTTGTAAAAGAGAAAGTAAGACTTCAGCTTTAAATTGAACTCTTCATAAACTTGACTTTTCAAATGAATAAATCCAATTATAATCTTTTTACTCTACGTACAATTTTTTTGAAACAAGAATAAGGGTGATCTTTATTTTACCCCATAATTTTTACACTTTTGGAAAATTTGAAACGATGTTTTCCCAATTTGAACTATTAAATCAAAAGCCCAGTTACAAAGGTCAGTTCAACCATAATTCAAGTTTGAAATTTTTAAAGAATTGACAAGTTTCAGGTTAAAATTTGTTCACTACAACCCTGATTAAGTTAGATCAATAGGATTTTAATCCTGTTTCAAGGTGCACCGGTGGAGTGGACGTAGTGGTTAACTGTTAACTAATTATGTAGTGTGAGGTTGAATGTAAATATACCAAACCACCATGAAAACCACATCCCTAAATCCACTTTGGCTCACAAAATTCTGTTTGTCCTCATAATAAATTTGAGCAATTGTTACGTATACGCCACAGTTAACAGCCACAAATAAATCAACATGAAAAAGATTTTGGTGCTATCTGAAATTAATTTCAATATACGTAAACAATTTTCGATATTGGTTTGCTATACGCTGGGTTGGAACCAAAAGCACTCTGGAAACACACAAAAAGGCTTCGAAATCTTTTACAGCACATTACTGAATGAAATACAAAAAACACCCTACTAGTTATTGCGAGATTCATAAGATACATTTTATTGGTAAGTGGGACGGTATTACAGTCAAGAGGCATATTTGCTTTGAATGGCTTTTAAAGAAATGTTAAAAGGGAAGAATCACACTATATTTTTTAGAGAATCATTCACCTACAAAATTTCGAAACATAGAATTTTCTTTTTTGTTTTTAGTTAGGAAAAATTGATTTACAAATTTTCAGAATAAAGAATTCTTAAATTCCTAATATCGCAAACGTGCGTTACTATAACTCTCACTCTTTATTAAGTTGCGAAAAAGATTAAGAAAAGTTTTCCAATATTGATAAAAACTTAGAATTTACAAAAAAAAAAAATAGGGTAAATCAAATAATACACCAAACATAGTCGTGTGTATCCATTGTTTTATTGTTTTGTTATGATCTATTTTTTTTTTCTGTCCAACATGCCTATTCGAAAACTATTTCCGCTTCAGTTTTTGTCTATGTCTTTTGTTTATGATAATATTGAAGAGAATCAACGATAATAATATAATATTACAGAAGAAGATATACAAGATATTTAACGCAAATCGTTTTACATAAACTCAATGAATTCACAAAATTCTTAATTGAATTGAACTATAAGAGGAGAAATCTTGTGAATGAATTAATTGAGCGTAAATTGAACGATATACTTCTTGTTTTGTATCCTATACAGTTCTTCAAATAGGTATGTATATTGTCGGTATACTGTATACACAGGTCCTACAGAATGTGGCTATACACATTTTTATACTGTTAAGAAAATAAAAATAGAAAACTTTATTCTGATTTACAACTTTGTGAAAAAAAGTATAAACAACATGCTTCTAATGTGTGTGCAAGGAGGTGAATAAATAATAATAATTGGACTTTGTCGCGACAGAATTCAAAATAGATGACCTGTGAGCGGAAAAGAAAATAAATGAAATTTAAAAATAATATTTATCCATTTTGTAGAATGAACATTGAAAATGTTTGTAATAAATTGTTTCGGGTTATAAGATTGATGAATAAAGCATTCTTTTGAAAATTGAATAAAATAAAATAAAAAAAAAATAAAATAAGATAAAATTAAATAAAATTAAATTAAATAAAATAAAACTCAAATATAAAATTAAATTAAATAAAATAAAAAATAATAAAATAAAAAATTGTCTCATATTCGTGAAATTGGTTGAAATTAAATTGTATTCCTAAGTGGGCTACATATCAACATTTTGAATATTGTTAATTTTTGAGCAACAATAAATAAAAATATGAAATATTTACAATCCAGACCCATGATTACATGAAACTTTTAAGAAAACAATATCGAAATCATCATAACATACAAATAAAAATCACTAAAATAAATTAATTGAAAATCAATCAAAATTTTACCAACATTTTAATATTAAATAAAAATAGTTTAATATTTTTAACCTAAATTACTTAAGATGAAAAGAGCTGATTTTTCAATATTCAATCTTAGATAGTTTTTTTTTTTTATTGTGAACACTTGGTTCTATTTATTACCATTATGTTTGTATTTATTACCATTATGATTGAAACGATTGAATTTTAATAAATAAAAATAAATTATGTAAGTTTCTGAGAAAGTGTTTTCAGCTTGCTAGCTATTTCCTTTTAGTTGGATGCTCTCATTAAATTAAGTGGAGGCTTTTTTACTTTTCCTAAATTTGGCACACTTAGAAAATCATATTAATATGTAGTTTACAAAATTTACTCTTTAAAATGTTTACTTAAAATACCATATGTATACAATCAATGAATAACAAAATCGAAGATCAAAAACTATTTTCTTAGGTAGATTCTGTTTTTACTTTTAACCGGAAAATCAAATTTACCCAAAAAATTCTTGTTGATTTGAAGCTGCACAAATAAAACCATATTTCATCCATGGTTCGCTTTTTTCAGTACAAATACAAATATTTTTCAACTCTTAGCATGACGTTTACAACCGAATTATTTTTAATTTAACTCTTCCGCCATCCTAAACGTTTCTGTTTTCAATTATACTTTTGGTTAAAAAACGGGTCATTTTTATTTATTGTCGGTCTATGTTGTATTGTGAGATATTAGTATTTTTTCGCGCTAAGTCATAAATAACTCTCAAATAAAGTAAAACAAAAACACGCGTCTAGCCTATTCCAACGATATCTTCTGCTTCTATTGTTAAGCTGTTGGTTACACTTTCAATTTTTTGGTATAAAAAGATTCAAAAACTACCTAAATAAGGTAGCCTGAAAATTGCAAACAATACACAACAGCGAAATGAGTTGAACTCTTTTGGGTAATCCAGTTCCACAGCAGGAAGGAAAAAAACAAACTATTGTTTTTTTTTAATTCTTTGTTAAAAAAGTAACCTTTTTGTAGAGCTGGTACCTAAACTTAAAAAAAAAAGAGAATTCAAGTGAAAGTGAAAAAAGAGACACAGAGGCAAACTCAAATGATAGGTTTGCCTATGAAAAATATCACTTTTAAAAACTGTATGGGTAACCTAACAAATACATAAGTAAGTAATATCTATCTATGTATGTAGATACAACATCTTTTGATAATATTTTAAATAATTTTATGGATCCCATATTAGTGTCTCATAAATATATGACATACAGAAACTAATAACCTCATTTATTGTTGTATTCGTTTATCTATCTTCGATTAGGTTTCGGATTGATTAACCAGTATTTAAATGGGTGTGTATTATCTGAGTATGCAGATGAGCATATGGAAGGCATATATATTTTTTCGAACAGGAAATATAGTGATAAACTGATAAATTTATAAATGAATTTTTAGCTGCCGGTTGTCGTCAGTGTAGTACAGTCAACATTTAAATCATAGGAAAATAGGTTGGTTTAAATAGATGCAACCGTTTTATCCAATGAAGCATTTAAAGCTAAAGTTCATCATTTCTGTGACAAGTGTCCTACACACAGTAGAGGTAAAAAAGCTCGCAAACATTATTTTTAATACAAAATGACAGGAAATGTGTAACCATTGGTAGTGAATGAAAAATTTTGACATCAGCTACTGTTGTAAATTTTATTAAGACATCCTTTTTTCTTTTTTCAAAAATATTAGATTTGGACTGGTGTAACATTTACGTCGTCTTTTGATGCGAAAAAGCTGCAAATTGCTTACCAAAAAATGAAAAATACGTCGTTTTAAAGATAAGAATGACAGTTGAAAACTAAATAGATATGTAGGTGAAGTTGTAACTTATGAAATACTTTAACTTTTTTCAATGCAGATTTTTGAAAATTTGTAAATATCCGTCATTTGTTAAAAAAAACTCTTCAATAAAAATACCGTAGTATAACGGTATTTCCAACGCTATACTTTCTTATCTCGACGAAACAAAATTTATTCTATTACATTTAAATCCACTTTATAATATTTGTCCATCAAAAATATAGTCTAGAGTATTCTATTTTCAATTTGTTTTCTCGAAAAGTTTTTTTTTAACTCTGAACAAGTACCTCGGCTATGTGTACTGCCACATATATGTACTTCGAATTCGAAGGTGCAGCTATTTTTTTTTTTTTGAGTAAAAAGTACATTAACTAAGCATAACATCTGCGTGTTTAAGTTATTAATTGCTTTTATCTTACTAATATAATTTGCATTTTTTGTTGTGAAAGTATATAATAAAATTTGCAACATTGTTTAAAAAAGAAATGGAAAAATAAACCTTGAATTGAAAATACCTGCCAACTAGAAAACATGGAAAATTAATGCAAGCTGCAAGTAATGAACTGTAATACCTTAATAGAATTAACATAACGATCTTAAGAAGCTCAATGGAAATAAACTTCTCTGCAATTCAGTTACCATAATTTTTTCTTTCTTTATTTTGTATCTTTGTTATTTAAATAAACTTAACGCTATGTTTTATAAAACTGCTATTGTTAAAAACATGAAATACTAAGTTTAAATATTGCTGTATAAAATCATCGTACACCTATTTATATCCTAAAGACTATGTCATAGCACACAAATGGGAGTTCTTAATTTTTCTTTTTCAAATTTGTTTAGATATAGTACAGTGAAAAAAAAATTACACTTTCTATTTATTTTATTAAAGAAATTTAAATTGTTAAAATTTAAGTATGGACATTTGTTTACGGTGAGTTAAACTCAGATTTTAAATTTTCAAATAATTCTTCAAATATTTACTTATGACATTGACATGCCTCTTTTTTAAATGTTTGAGAAAATATGTGAATTTTCAATTTATGCTCTTTTTTTAATTACATTATATTGGTGATCAAAGACAAACAGGTGTTTTTTACATTCAAGATCAAAAATCCCTTTGTAGTTGTCTGAAATACATTTTACTAACTCAAAAAATAAAAGAAAATGCGGGTGTTTATTTGTTTTTGCTGTGTTTTTACTTGCATTTCCGAGTAACTGTATATCAAGAAAATTATTTCAAAAATAAACAGATTCTAAAAACGTTATCTGTTCTACAAAAAATATTAAAAATAATTCCCTAAATTTGCTGGTGCTTACATTTTTGGCGAGTAAGTATACCTACATATTTACACAAAATGTCGTTCACTTATTTTTTGGTGCTTTAGCGTATAGAAATTAAAGATGCTAAAAAATTGAACATCACTATATTTTTAAAGTTATCAGTATAAAAATGTCAAACTAGGAAAAATGTTTCTCAAAAATCTCATTTTTTTTAATTGGAAAAATAGCGGCTTCAACAATTCATTTCCTTCTATTCAAAAAAACGAACGTGTGAACGTGTGTTTTCAATGTGATCGACTCGAATCAACTACAACATCACAAACAAATATTATATTTTATTTTAATGTTTAAATTTTTTAATGTCTAGGAATGGAATAGCACGTCACAATATATAAGCCGATATGCCAAAATATCACAGAAACATTTGCATTAGCTAACTTTAGCTTTAAATATTTTCATATAGGGCCAGAAACTAGCAGTCTCTCTTAAGCCGAAAAGGTCTTTTCCCGCCTAAAATATTTGTGATTTTCAAAAACTTATTAAAGTTGAAACACTATGAAAAAAAAAAACATCATACATTTGTTCATCCATGAAAACTTGCCCAATTTTTATTTATTTTTTATGGTATGGGAAAAAAATCAGTAAAATCTTCGGAATTTTCAACGTGAAAAAAACTATCCCCCATTTTTCGTACATGGAAAAACAAAATTGCAAAAATATTGAACTCATCTTCTTAATAATACATACTAAAAATAGAAAAATTTTGGTGTTATAAATAAAATCAGAGCAATTTCGTTTATTTCGACCCTATCCTGTTTAACAAAAAATTTAACATAAATTAGTTAAATAAATAAAACAAATAATAAGCTAATTACCTACACTAAAAAAAAAAACTATTAACAAAATTAGTCCACAACCTAGGTAGTCATAAATATTTTGTATGTACTTTTTGTAAGTACATACCTCCTCCTGTGTACACATAGTTCCTTAACCCTTCCAAATCCAACTAACTCATGGTTCAATTCAATTCGAAATATATGCAAAAATCTTCTTATATAAATTACAACACCGACCGCCTTAAGAATATCTTAAGTGCAAATACCACTTAAGGCAGGGCAGGTTTAGAAAAAAAAAATAACAACACAAAGAAAAAAAAAAACAAGTCTAATCAAATGCCAGACATTATGCCTTCAAGCGAAGGTAAATGAATTCAATTAGTAATGGACCAAGTCGTAGGTAAGGTAAACCATGGACGAATACACAAACGAAGACCATTACTATGCAAGAAAAGTTTTGCCAATACTAAAAGTTCTTTTCTTGCGGCCGCTGACATTTCTTGTATTTTTTATTAGATATTTTTTTTGATTGGATGGAATAATCAATTTACTGGAAAAAAAGTGTTCTCCGCAAAACTGATGACGAGGAATTTTTTTTTTTCATTTTAAAGCTAAAACTTTAGTTTGGCTTAAATGTATGCATATTTTATCTCTGCCAGCACCACCACCGCCAACCGGTGTCATTTTGTAATGATACCAAACTGTGCGACGACGGAGACGGTCGTTTGGCAAAAGGTGCATATCCATATATAAAATGCATAAATTATGATCATTTGCGTATAACATGTACGTACGTAAGCTGTTTGATACCGCACTCACAAGAAGTAGTATCCTACGTTGCCGCCATCGTCGTCATTTGCACGTTTCAATATTCCTGCCTTAAGCTGCCGATATTTTATCCAACTGAACAGGAACACCCTTCATGTGCACAGATATACTTTTCCATCAGTCCCACCGGGAATGCCATTTGATGAATAAAATATATCTGTATCCATACTTTTATAAAGGTAATCTCATTCAGAAGTCAGGTAGGTAGGATGGCATTGGTATACCAACAAGAAAAATATCAAGTAAAATTCAAAGTGCATATCGCTGCTGCAGAAACTCGGATCAATTTAGCCAGTAAATTTCAATACCCACTTTCCCATGCAATGCGACAGGATATGCGCACGTCATGTTGTATCTATATGAAACGAGGTATCTATCTTTATGCTATCTAGTGCCTGGGTGTCTGTCTATCTATTCACCTCCGCCATGTTGCTTCTTATATTCGTTCTTGTTGTAGGTATGTAGGTAGATATAGTTTTTCCTGTGACCAGGCTCAGGTCAAATTATCATTTTGAATCAGCCAGGCAGCCATTATTATTGAGAGAAAGGAAGAAGGGACATTTTTATGGTTGCAAGAAAAGGATGCGGGATGTCATTTTTCCGGCTGTGTTCACAAGGTGCAATAACAAGAACTAAAACTTCTATAGCAAAAATACCAACAAATACGACGACGAAATCATAATGGCTGGGAGAGAGGGTTTTCGAGTTTTATGATGCCAGACACGAACCAGAGTGCATCTCAAACGAGATGCATCAGGAAGAATTTCGTTTTTTTTTTGTGCGCGGATTACTGACGCGAACTCTGATAATGTCATTACATTTCTTTCGCAAGATTATTTTAATATACAAAAAATATCATCTAGATGTTGTACTTAAATTGCATAATTTTTTTTTACAGTTTTCTTCTTTTTTTATGCAATTCAAAGAGCAAAAAATACATGTTCAATTGTGCAGTGCATTTTTATATGACATAATCAGATATTTTATTGAATTACATTAAATATATGGACTGCACATGTTCTTGTAATTATTTTAAATGCTCTTTTAGATATCATTTTTTTTATTATTATTTTGTGTATAATTGAATTTTATTTTCGCATATATTAAAGAGGCATCACACAGAGAAGTTATTAAAAAGAATTAAATTGTAAGGAATTAAAATAAATGTGAAAAGGTAAGTTACTTAATTATATTAATGTGTTTAATTATCTACTTTAAAAACATTTTTTTTCCACTTTTTATAGATACATAGATAAGTAGTGGCAAGGAGATGAAGAGATATTTTGAATTGGACTGGTTGCTTTTCAAAATCGTTAATATTAAACAAAAACAAATATAAAAAGAAGACTAATTTTTGGAATAAATTTAGGAATAGATGATAAAAATATCCATCAGACTGGTACTCAAAAATACATTTTATATAATTTTAAGTTATGAAATTAATAGACATTTGGCTTAGGAAAATCACACTAAATTTTTTTGAGTGCCCTATTACCATTATAAAATTGATTAGTTATAAAATTTTTAAAAAATACTAGTTAGTAACATATTTTCAGATTTATTCAACTCCCTCTTTCAAATTTAAAACTGTAAAATTAGAAAATGTGTGGGATAACCTGTGAGAAAACTTCATTGTTTTTAAAAGATTCATATTGGATAAAGTAAATGCATATTATACATCAGCGGATTCAGAGAATTTGGAGTATAACGTTTGATATTGACATTAAATGGAAAATATTATTTGAAAACTATCATAGTGTTAACGTTGTTTTTTCTTTTATATAATTTTATATTTTTATAGAAATAAGTTTACTTATTTTGTTTACTTTTTAATTTGAAATTAATCTTTATTAAAAATATTTACATTGTACCAATTTGATACAAAATAAAACCAGAAAAAGGTCGTTCCAGTTAAAAAAAAAAAACATACGTAAAACATTTGATTACATATAATAAAGAAAAATGATCTTTTTCCAATATTTTTGGAAAAAGCTAAGTACAATATTTCTGGTAGAATTTTGATATTTCAAATTGAAGAAGTATTTTTTTTAACTAATACATTTCATCATTTTTAAATCATAAATATCTAAATTTTCGAGTGGTTAGGATGAAAGTTTCTTTTATTTCTCAAAAATTTGCTTTCAAAATTATTTTCTTCAATTTTGTTTTACAAAATTAGTTTTTATATATTTTCATTTCTCCTATACTAATGACATTTCGTTTTTTTTAATTTATTTCTTTTATTATTTTTTAAACGTAGGTACTACAAACAAATCAATTTTTCCTCTTATCAACTACTATATTCTGTAAATATTGTGTACAAAATATAAACACAATTTTATTGTATTTGTAATTTGTATATTGTAATTTCAAAAGCAGCAGGTATTGGAAAAAAACTCATCGCCGAGTCTTACTCCAAGGTATGGACAAAGTATTTTTTAAACCAATATTAAATGAGAGCCTCTGCAGACTTTCCCGTAAAAAAATCATTGTGTTTTTCAAGATTTGGTTTCTCACATTTCCGGCAAATTAAAGATTTCACCGGAAAAACTGTGTCGTCGACTTTATGAAAACTAAAGTCGATACTGAGAAATAACTTAAAATTCGATTTTTTGTAAATTTTACCCAAAATTTAACAATACGTAATTTTAAAAATTTTGGAAAAATATCCATTAGGTACATAGGTATACAAAAATATTTATCAATTTTGAAAACTCTTCTTAAAAATTGAGGAAACCTTTTAGAGGTACTATTTCTTTTGATTTACAATAAATGCTTGGGTTGTTTTTGATTTTACTTCCATACATTTGTCTATCAACTAGAAATCGTATTTAAATAAATTGATTGATTGATTTAATTTATTCAACAAAGATTATGGTTATTATACCAGAAAATCTACATTTTATTATTTACTAGTCTGCCAAAAAATATTTGATTAAATGAGTATCTAAATTGATCAAAAATTATAAACCAACAAAAAATAAATTGCATATATGCAACTTATTTTATGATAAAAACTTTGAATCAGAGACTACAACAATAGATGTAGTAAATTCACTTAAATATTATGTACACTGAAATACCCTCAACCGCAAGATGCACATCAAAAACCGTCATCCACCATAATGCAATTTTCTAAATAGCTTATTTTTCAGAACAAAAATACAACAAAAAAAGAACGAACAGCAATAAATTTATTTGAAAATGTCTTTCACAAACTTTTCATATTTAAATTGAGCACTGAACAGCATGAATAAAAGATGAAAATTGGGGATGCATAGCTCGGAGCCAAAAAAATTTCAATAATCTAAGCTAAAGTATCTGTGAGATATGTACATGTCTTTATTCTATACTCTATGATGGTGCCTTTTCTTTACAAATCTACAAGATACGACGCTATCCACAGACCGACAATATTCATCCGAGTACAGAAAAAGAAACTTTTTTTTTAATGAGACTTGGACAAACAAGAACAAAAACATTATAATAATTTAAAAAAATTGAGGTTAACTTCTAGATATGGGTTATGAAAATTTATTTATACCATACATGCATGTATACCTTCCTACATAATAATAGTTAGTGATCTTTTGTTTAATAAGCGCATTTAAAAAATGAAGATTTTTTATCTGAATAATAAATTAAAACAATACATAAAAATCTAAAATATAAATAAAACAAAAGTCATCATTAGATACACATGTAGATACAATATAATAATATTAAATTCATTCACCCATATCTACAGCACAGAGTTACATTGCTAAGTTATGTTATTGCTTGTATATCTCTGATGCGTAGAACTGAAAATTTGAATGCATCATTTAATTTTGCCTTTTTGTTTTTATTTTCAGTATTAAAAATGTACACAGTAAGCAAAACAATCAGATAATGGTAACGAACTAAACATGCAGTGTATGTGTATAAAACTTTATTCCCTGCACAACGCTTTTGCTGGTGCGGTCAGTTTCGGACAATTTCAATAAAACCGATTTAGTAAATGCGGAACAAGTTTCGAGAGGATGATGCTTTTAGTCAAATGACTTTTGCTGCTTTTATATTCTTTACCAACAACAACAAGATACACTTGTTTGCCATTTTATTGTAGAATCTTCAAAGACAAACAAAAAAAAAACGAAAAATAAAGTGGAAACAGATTAAACCGTCAATCAACCTAAGCAACATTCTTAGCGGGACACTAATTTCTGTGTAAGACAACCGACTATTTAGTTGGTTTTTTTTTTTTTTTGATTTTGAAAAAAAAAAACTAAAAATACGAAAAATGCATATAACAAACATGCATACAAATCTTCTGTGGGTTTTACATTTTATATGCATAGATATTTTTTTTTCAGTTAGGTTTTGTTTTTTCTTTCAATCTATTTTAGTATGCAAGACATTTTTTTTTACTTTTGGAATTTATTAAAAAGACAAAAAAAAAATGAAATACAAAAGTTCATACAATTTTGCCGTAAATCACTGTGACAAATGGTAAGCGTAAGTATATAATATGGGTTTTAAGGCTTTTTATGAATGATAATGGGGAATGGAAATAGGAACTTTTTTTGTTGTTTTTAGATATACAAAAAATGAGGGTGCCCTGACCCGTTAATGTCGCCACTGAACAAGTATAAGATACTCGTGCTACAAGGGTGCATAGTACTGAGTAGACATTTTTACGAGGCTATACCCCAATCGAATCGAAAAATGGATTTAGATGTACTTTGTCATTGAAAAAGTGTGATTTGTCACTTTTGTTAAAGATGTGGTAGGTATACTTAAAAAAGGTGAGAAGCAATAAAAAAAAGTATTATTTTAAATTTGAGTTATAGCGTATGGATACAGGTTGTAGTGAAGTTATTTGATTTATGTCATAAACTGAGGATATGGATGGGTAAAGGAAGTGGTTGATAATATTGATTATTATTATTATTGATAAATGAGTAATAAATTTTAAAGAATATGAATATCAAATCAGATAAAAGCTATTCACTAATACATTTGGAAATGATATAACTATAGGATAAGAATATATATAAAAAATAAGTCATTAAAGAGTTAGTTCTGTCACGGTTCAGATTTTAAAAACATGTCATTTAAGTTTTCTCTCATTGACTCAAAACGTTCATTGAATGGCAACAACAAGTTTCTTGACAAAACATACTATTTTTGATTAAATATACTTTATCATGATATTAAGTTTATGGGAGTCGAAATTAAAGAATTTTGTGTAACAAAAGTCTTCAAACGTCTGTGACTTAAAAAACCATTGTATCTAAGCATCATAATTTGAGAAGCACTAATGGACAAATAAAATGGTAGCTATCTATCTACAAACGTATCTCGAAAAAAATCAAAGTGAAATATTTGAAAAATAAAACCAGGTTAGAATGAAGTCTTGAAGCATTAGCCAGCAGACATCAATTCCATTCAATACAGAAAAATCAAAAAATTTATTTAAAAAAGCCATTAGAAAAGTATAATCGAAGCCGAACTTACAAAAAAAAATTCAAATCAAATTGGAACTATGCAACTAGGTATTTCAAAATCATTTTTCAATAGGTACATTCTCTCTTTTGAAAAGTAATATTTACTTTATTAAAAAAAAAACAGTTAATTACCGTTTTCAAAAAATGAATACGTGCCTACATAATACATGTACCAAATTCAAAATTCCATCCACTTTTCGACATTTTTCTAAAAACTCCATATACATTTAATAATTCAATACGCGCTCAGTGGCACGTACCTACATATTAACGTTGATCGATTTCATTAAAATTTTGCACAGATTTTTTTGTTGAGTAATACCTATAATGATCAATTCTAGAGGGGAGGATGTGCGAATATAAATAAATGTAGATAAACACCTACCTACTCCTCGCACATATACGAGACAATAAAAGCCCCGCTGTGTTTTTCAATAATTTTTTGGAATTATCTAAGCTTAAGTTTTGAAAGTGCTTTGTCCATCAGGTGCTTGTTGTAACTAAGTAGGTATTTTTTGTATTACAAAAAAAATCTCCCTTTTTAATTTCCATAAAATTATTCAAAAGGTGTCGTATAACCACCCTAATTTTAATAAAGCAATTGAATTTAATTATGACTTAAATTAAAATGATATAAAATGTATACCTACTCCAAATTAATTTTAAGTATAAGATCATAAACACGTTGTTAATAAATTATTGTTTATTTTTTATTTGATTGTAAATGGGCGCAATGTGTTTTTTCATTTCAACAAATTAACAGGAGCATGTTATGTTTAAGAAATTATTCCAATTCAGAGTTTATCACCATTAATATCCACCCCTTTGTATGGATGTAGTAAATTTTTTTTTATTTTTTATTTAACACAAAATTTATATCAAATACCTACCGTTTTCTTACGATATATTTTTGTGTACGAATGTGAATATTATTTATTTTTAATAATATGCAGCTCCTCTTAGGTATATAATAAATAAATGTACTTATCTAAAAATGAATGTAAATACAAAAGTAAATACTAGGAAAAGTGGATTTTCGCATATTCTAGCTCAAGGCATTTTTCAGAATGGAAAGATCACTAGGGCAGAGCTTTAATTCAATGAATCTTCATCTTTAATTTGAAGACAAAACAAATTAATAAAGGTTTGAAATATCACTTTAGAGGGTCTTAATGCAAAACATGCCATTTGTGTTGGAAATGTCCAGCTGGCAAATAATGTCACATCTGTCTTATACGATTTATTTTGCTGGTTGAATTCAATGATTCAATGTCGTCTGACCAAACTGATATAGTGATCTATAGAGAAAAAAAAATATTGCAAACTAAAGACAAGAATCTCATAGCAAGTTATGAGATTAACGTGACTATACCGCTGGATATAAAAGGTCAAACCAGATACTTTTCAAACCTAGTGTAACTGCAAATGAAGAATTTTTTTTCTAAAAATTTTCATATCTGAATTTTGGAAGCAAAATTTTAAAAAAGAATTTTGACCCAAGCAGACATTTGTTTCCAATGCATTTTACGGCCTTCTTATTAGAACAGGGCTAACAACGTGACGACCATCTTGAAGATGGCCTTGTTTCTATTCTAATCGAAAGATTTCAGTATCATCTCGGTGTCATTATTCGGGTCTCGTTTTTTGTGAGAAAAATGATAAACAACAGTTTCTAATATTTACGCCAAAATATTGAAATGTATGTTTTAAAAACACAATTTGCTTATGATTTTCTTAATGAGAACGGACACTGAAACGAATCTCGCGGTCCAAAAAAATGTATTGTTTCAGTGTAGTACTTGTCTCAGACTCAGATGCATTTGGCAGCCCTAATTAGAACTCTCTTCTTCATGTTTTAGTTTTCCCAGTTGTAATTTAAATCTGGTACATTTATATCTTGTTGGATTTTTAAATTGGGAACTTCTTTGTATTAAACATATTGGATTTTTATAAAAAAAAATGTGAATAAATATAAAGTAAATACAAAAATATGACTCAATGCAAAAATAAAGTCTATACATATAGCTTGCTACAAATTTATTTGGTTTTAAAGCTTATTTTCCTCGAATTCCACAAAAAGGTTTAGGTAAATCTGTAAGCAAACAGAAAAGCAAATGGTTTGCAGAAGACTAGACATTATGCTTACATACAATTAAGAAAACCTGAAGTCAGAATTCCCAACTAGCAGGTTATAGGTACATAGGTAGATCCCCAGCGTATATGCTAAGCAAAACGAAATAATTTTGTTAAGTAAATACAAGCAAAAAGATTTTGTTAATAGTATCTATATTAATGCACCTAACTACCACTTGACGTAGGTAAGCCAACGTAACATAAATGTTACAAAGTAATTTAAAATTCAATAAAATAAAAAATGCGTATACGCCTGAGTGTCCACTTTTTTTTAAATTATACACCTAGGTATTGAAGCAAATGTTGATAAATTTATTTATTAGTTTACTTTTTTACTTTTTACCCTACCAAAAAATAACTCACTAATCGTTCCTATTTAAAAACTACCCGCTCATAGACACAGGTTAGCGCACTCAAATTGTTCTATTAATTAAAATCAATTTAAAGAATACTTCCTTAAAAGAAGACAGCGAGGTCCTTTAGATCGTTTGGCTATTAACGAATATCACACAACAGAATATAAGCATACAAAAATCACTTGTGGCACACAACCGCCTGATATACACACACCCAAACATAGGTGGATTATGTATAGCTACACTTTATTTTAGCACTTTGAACCTAATTTATTACTCAAGTGTATCTTCATAAAACACCATGACTCTTTATAAATCGTATAAATGTATCTATATAAATACGTTCATATATCAAGACTTACTTCCCACCAGGTATAGGTAGGTAGGTACATAATTGTCAATAAACATAAACGCCCCCATTAAAAATCCATAAAAACCCCCCGAAGAACCTGTTTTGTACTAAAAATCTCAATGTGGGTCATATCATGATTTCATTATACATTATATCCCGTTCTCTTCCCCTATTTTTTTTTACACATAAGTATCTAAAAACTAAGCAATAAATTTCAACGACACAAAATTCTGTGTCGTCATCTTCTTCTTCTTTCAATTTAACCCATCAAGACTCACTGCATATTGAATCTCAACAGAGAACTTAATGCGTCACTTATCACCGGAATTTCTGATATTTGACTTAAAAAAAATCTCGTAGGCGATAAGTTTTTATTCGAATTTAATTGTATAAAATCATTGCATCTCCAATTACTAGAGCTTTGGATATCCATGCTTCCGGGTACACACAAGCTTCTTTGTAAATTAAACAATTTCTTTTTTTTTAAAAATAAATCCATCTTGAATGATTGTCGAGTCTCACCAAAACTATTATCTAATTCGAATCTCATTTAAATTGATATGACAGTCATTTTTTCTCGCCAAAATATAAGTCTAGTTCAGTTTTAATATTTTTGTTGCTGTGAACCATTTTTTCACTGCAGTCAAACCTACATCTACAGAAATAATAAAAATACAAAAATGCATGAAAATTGACATGTGCCAAAAAAAGAAATAAAAAATGAAGCAAAACAAACGGAGCAAAACAGAGAGAATCTCAAAAACAGCATGAGAGTCCAGGAGAGGTTCTCTTTTGAAGAGAATCCTTTTAAAGTCAGGTGTATTGGAGTTTCTCTTTATAGCACCAACACTGCCACATATTTTCATTTTAAGAGACTCCATTTAGTAAGAGAATATAATCCACGCATACAATCTCATTGAAGGTTAAGAGAGAAATAGTTTTTTTTATAGAAATTCGATCTAAAAACGAAGGTACTTTTGAACATTTATTTCTACAGAATTAAAAAATGTTTTTTTTTTTAATTTTCTTAACACAAATTATTTTTTGTATCAAACAAATTATTTATCAAATATATAACGTCTGTGTTACTTTTCAATATATTCAAATTTAAATATCACGTCTACAAACCATTTTGTTTCCATACTTGCTCACTGCGGTTGTGATCCTGGATAAGTGTTCCACAATGAACAACAGATGTCCTTCTCAGTCTATGAACGAAGATATTTTATCTCTCTTATTTTTTCTTTTTTTCATATCCTTATGTTGTTAGCATTGTAGTAGAAAAAAAAAACAATGATGGTGGATTTTTCTCCTTCACTTTGGATCTCTTCTCTCATACACTTCACAATTTTTGTCTCACTCACTCTTTTGACACACCGAAAAACAGTATACTTCGCCTAACAAAACAACTTGTACGACAAAAAAAAAAACACAACCATTACTAACTATGCGCAGTTCGCCATAGATAACCGCAATTGTGTGTTTTTGCTTCCACACTGCGGTAATAACGGAGAAATGTTCCTTTTCTTTGGATTTTAAAAGAGCAAACATTTTGTTTGTGTAGAAATATTTTAAACTTGAAATGAATTCTGTTTTTTTTTTACATTTTAGTTCATGAGATGGTGTTGGTTTTTGTTTTTGGTTTGTGTTTTGGTATTTGAATTCTGTGGCGGCGAACCAGTTTTCATTTTGTGTGTGTGTATCTAGTTGTTAGAGAGTTTGTGCAATGATGGCTTCTTCGGGTGTATAACTGTATCTTGTATATTTTTGTATTCAAATATGGCGACGGTAGGTAGGTACAGGAAAAAAAATTTGGTCAGGCGACGGCAAAGTGTGTATTGATTTCTGAGTTGGTTGAAGGTGGAATAAATTGATTTGAAAGAAAAATGGAAAACTGATGATTTCGTAAAAACAAATATGAATGCAGTTAAGAAGTTTCTAGTTATGCGGACATTTTTTTTTATTTTTCGGAAAGTTTGTGGAGCTACAAAAATAAATAAGGGAAGAATTACAAAACTATCTGCATATACCTATAATTTTCATAATGACAAAGCTTGAATCACTCTGTGTAAAAAAATACAAAAGTTGATCAGAGTAGGTAGATATCATTATGTTTTAGGTACCTATACCTAAGTTTGTTTTTCATTTAAGTAAGAAGGTACCTATATGATAAGTTGAACTGAATTTTGTTTGCATTACAACATTATTTCTTCATGCCATTTAATTAGATTTTTTTTCAAATGGAAACATTTGTAGAAATTTAAATACCTAGGTACTTTGCTACCTAATATTGAAACAGACCAGTGCAGTGGTGAGACTTATTAAAATGAAAAACAAGCATTTCACACGTTGCACTATGGAGTAAATGCATGAAAAAACGAGACAAAATTATTTTTTAGCTTCAATGGGTAGATCTAGATATCCATCTGAAACAATATTTTATGACGTATAAAATATATTTCATGTTATATACCTATAGTAAGTAAAAAATATGTTTTTTAACTATATATAACGTTTATTTGGGAATATGTACGAAGATTTATTTTCTTGTTTTTCCTTGTATCGAATTTATCAAACTTGGAAATATCGATTTTATATCCACTGGAGAGAACTTCTACAATAATATAACCTTCAGCCTATAAATTAACTGAATGTCAACACCTGTTATTTGGGCAGAAATTTGTGGATCTTCAAAGAATCTACGACTTGTATTGCCATCATTTAAACTCCCGAAACCTGGCTATGGTACATCCACTATTAGACCGAGTTGGTTTTTGAATTTTTCTTGCAATTCTCTTTTTTTTATTTGAAAATATCTTTATCTTCTTGTTTTCGAATTTGCTATTTCTTTAAAGGAAGCTTATAAGCAATATGCAAAATGATTTCGAAAAGACAAATTCTTGCATGTAGAATTGATAAATGCCATATCCATTGTATACAAAACTTATAGTACTATCATCACGGTGATTTTTGGGTTGTGTGATGTGGTCGTCTGAGGGCGCACTTGTATATACACAGAAACAGCAACCAAAAAATTAGTGAGTGATGTAATCGCTAGGTGGCCGACATGTGGAACGTGCTGATGATAGTACCTAGGTACTATGCAAATTTATATACAATGGCCATATCTTAATTTCAAATTCTTTGAGTTGACCCTCCTCACAACATGCCTTGTCTCACAAATATTTTTCTCATGCTTTCACTCCATAGTGCGTTGTGGAATTTACAAAACTTTTTTTTGCCAACGAAATGGTGATATTTTAAATCATTTTGAAAAGATGTACAACTTTAAAATAAAAACAAAATTAAAGCTCTTAAACAAAACGCTTTAACTCTACAGCGTCTAGGTATTTTCCTGCTTTGGGATAAACCGAAAAAAATATACCTATAGTATTAAACCACTATGCCATTTTACCAAAGAGCTTATAGTATGCCATTTTATTCATATTGGCATATTTTATTTGGCTTCCAATTTTGAGCCAAATAAATGATTTTTTTTTTTTTTAATTAAAACAAAAAATTATTTTTTAATTGATTTTTTTAAATTCAACTATTCCCTATAGTATATGAGGTAGGCTTACTGAAAGTTCAATTTATTTTGATTCGTAAATTGTCAAATAACAGCTTGAGACTGTCAATATTTTTTTCGGCCGAGAATTTCTAAGTAAACCCGAAAAAGCAATCACTGTGTCTCTGACATATAAAGGGTATCTACCTACATAAAATCCCCTGAGTGTCCGCTAGTTTTAAAAAAAATTCGAGTACAATTTTAATAATTTCGAGTTTAAGAACGATTAAATTTAACAAATTTTTTGACAAAGTATTTTGGTCTTACGAACACAAAAATTAAGTGATCATCAGGGGCCCTTTTTTACTCAACACATATTGTACAAAATTAATGGCCTCACATCTACATATATGTTGGACTAACAAGACTGATTGTTATTATGAATTATCTAAATTTCTATCAGAAATTAACAAACCCATTCTTATGAACATACATAGGTAAGTTAACAAAGATCTTTTTTCTTTGTATTTTATGCAAAATATTTATGTAGATACCTAACTTTAAGAAAAATACTCAATGCCGACCAATGCCTTAAAATATATTTATTAACTAAGACATAGCACAAACGCTTACAAAATTTGTCCACCTGCTTTACAATTTTTTCTTTTTTGAATACAAATGACAAAACGGAACAATACTAATTTAAGTTATTTTAATACGACCACCACCTGCAAGTTTCAAACTGTATCATCTAGAAACACATTCAATTTATGCTGATTGCTTGTCTTTTTTTTAGTCTCAATCAATTAGAAACCAAAAAACAACAAAACCTCTAAATGTCATTATTTTAATATTGTCCCGTAGGTTGAATATTTTTTTTCTTTATCAAAGTGGCGGTAGAAATAAAATCATTTACCCGTACAAAAAAAAAATCAATTCAAAGCTCTTAAGAACATTATTTTTCCGACACAGAGAAAGCCGACCCTAATGTTTCTTCTTTTTTTTGTCTATAATCCAAACGATTTGTGAACATAATCATTTTTTTTTTTCTGTAAATTCAAATTAGGGCGGAGATTTTGAAAAATTTAAATTTTGTCAATTCAAACTTATCATCCTCCTACTATTTATAAAAATAAGGAAATGCTAATGAAGCATAAGGTACAAAATGATTTGGACTATTATGATGGTGAGCTAAAATATCAAGTGGATTGTGATTGTGAAAGAGAGAGCTTAACTTAATTTTGATTTTTTTTTCGTCATGCGATATAGAAAAATCTGAAATTAATAATTTTCGCTTTAAATTCAGCCGTAGGAATGTAATAAATTTACACCTGCTGCAATAAAACTACACCTACATACTTACGAAATAATCTTTAACTTTAATCGAAAAATTATTAGAATGAAATTTAAAATTTATGAAATTAGTTCAGGTTAGTTAAATAAATCCCCGACCTTCATTAAAAATATACTCGGGCGTTATTTTAAGAACTGTTTGCAGTAAAAAAAATCTAGTTTTTGTGGTGTATCCTTTGCTTTCAACAATGGCAGACCTCTGTGGCAACCATATTGTTTTGGTGTTGTCAGATAATGTTGTTTGATGTCAATATGGCGAGTTATAAGGTTGAGAATGCCAGCCACAGAATGTCAGTATCGCCATCATCGACCCAGCAATTAGCTACATATTTATATTTTACAGAATCAACTGGATTATTCCATATATGAAATGGTTTTAAACTTTTTTTGAAAAATAAATTCACAAATTGATTTGCTATTAAGGTACCTACAGTATTTTACACATTTATTGACGTTAATTTTCTTGCATAAATAAAACATAATGTTTTGTAATATGTTGTTCGGAATTTTAATGATTTCATTATTTATTAATGACGTTAGCGTAAGAAAAAAATGGGTTCATATATTTTAAATAAAGAACGTGTACAAGAAAATCTAAGCAAAAGTCGGGGAGTCATCAAAAAAAAATAATTGTAACAGATTTATAATTTGCTGATGCCTCTTTCAAGCGCTTCCTCAAATTTTTTTAACCATTATTTTTAAACCCGATTTAAGCAATCAAATTAGTCAAACTCGAATGTAATTTAAAATGGAAATTGGGCAGTAGTGTTTGTATTTTAATTGTTAGAGTATCTTAGGAGGATTAGATCCGAGTTTTTGACCATCAAATCATTGCACGCTTACCATAATTTTGATTTAAAGAGTGAAATAGGGTTTTTTATTTATAAAACCGGATTTTGTAATTATAGGAAATCATTACATATGGTCGTTCAATGTCGGAAAGTAGACGTTTTTTTAAATAATTTGTTAAAAGTATTTCTCAAATTCAAATTTTTAGCAAATAAATTAAAATTCTGATAACAGTTTTTCTTAAAAAGAGATTTTAATAAAAAAATGATAAATAAAAGTTAAACATTTTTTTCGGTTTATATTTTATTTTAACAGTATAATATCATTATTTAATTTGCACACAACTTAGAGACGCAAAATCCTTTTTAAATGTAAAGGGCATCTAGTTTCAGAAATTAATCAGCCATAGATTTGTATTATGAATTTGTTAAGTTTTTGGGAAACTATTTAGTACTGAAGCCATAGTTGTCATTTTATTAGGATTTAACTAGTAACCTTTCAAATCAATATTCCCAAAATAAGGTGGTAAAAATCACTATGACGTTGAAGAAACATTAAAAATCCATAAGAAAAGTCTATGCTTGACTAATTGGCTAAATTTTTAAAAGTTGAAACTATACTCGTACATTTTAAACGTATAATTCATACTCCCCTGGCGTAGAATAGGGCCTCTACTACTCCTGCCCATCATAGTGTACAATTCCTGGAGATGTATCTCAGCTTTCTCCAACTCTTTTGCAGTTGTGCAGATTCTTCTTCAGATAGTTTTTGACCAATTACATCTAGGTTGGCCCGCCTGCGTAAGAGGATTCCATTGCATTTCTCGACTTTCTACCTTCATACGTCTTCTTATCATAAGCCCATGAAATCTGACCTGTTCTCATATTATGAAGTTCATCATTGAAGAAAGAGATACGGTTGGGTGAGAGAATCCTCAAAATGTTTCGCAGACATAAAGTTCTTAAATAGATACGAACGTTTGGAGACTTCTTGTGACAGCAAATATATTTTTCAGTATATCAAATAAAAGTTCAATTTTGTTTTGACTTTTCAAACCGAAATATTTCAGTCTCGTCTCGTTATCGTCCTGGTACCAACTCCGATTTTTTTTAATATAGTCGTGAGAAAAATGAGGAAAAAATATTTTATTCTATAGAAGCTGTCTAAAAGACTGAGAGCATGGCTCAGTCCAAAAATTAGAATCTGATTTTTGATTATTTAAATTTATTCATTCTTTTGTCATTTTTTTTCAGTAAATACGTAAATATGGGCTTGAACGTTTACTAATATCATTAAAATATGTGCCTACGAGATTATATTTTTTTTGGATTGTTTTTGCTTACACAAAAGTCATACAAAGTTATACCTTTGCTAAAATAATGAAAATAATGGGATAACATAAGGTGGATCAATTTATGCATAGGAGCCAAAGAGGGATTTCTATATAAAATAATATCAAAATAACCATACACATTCTTTATACACGCCGTAACCTAATCTTCAAGGCATGGAAATATTTCAATTTCGTAAATAGTACTATAGTATAGTAGGGGTATGATGAAACTCAAAACCCACAGGAAAGATGTTTTTCTAGAGCACGAAATTCCATTTGACTTGGTTTGGTAATCCTGCTTATAGCGCCATTAGTCTTATATTTGGGTGAAATTCCATTACAGGGGCTGTGATGTGATGTGATGTGACTGTGGTATTAATCTTATAAGATGTATTCGTATATATGTTGATGGAAACACTATAAGATGATATTTGTTTTGTGTGCATAGTGCTACCAAATAAGGCTTAGATAAACTATTTTTGTGGATAAAATAATATATTCCAACAAAATAAGTTAATGCTGTACATGTATTTACTTACATGCATATATGTTTATGTCTGAAGAATTTAATTGGAAAGTTTCTGGGGGTTTCGAATGTACGAGTATATTGAAGATTGTATCAAATAATGTGTGGTATTTGTAAAAAGGATCAGAGTTTTGTGGATGATGTGGAAGCTGATTAATCCATTTGGCTCATTGAAATTTCGTATATTTGTTTTTTGAGGTTTTTGTTGAGATTAAGGATTATTTTCGTGAGGTAAATGCCACGGTGGCGTGTACCATAAAAACTTACAAATGTACCATTTTCCTTTACCTACAATACCAACAAGCTCTATCCCAGTTACATTATATACTCACTTCAATCGGTTTTTTGGCTTTTCTTAATTTGAAAACTTGTCGATGTTTGTTTTGAACTATATATGAGCAGGTGTATTATGGTAACGCGTATAGTTAATACCATAAGTTAAAATAAAATTAAAGTTGTGATATTTTTATTTAATTTGAAACAAAGTAATCAGTTTTACAGCAGACTCTGACGTAGTAGATTTGTACTACAAACGCCGAAATAAGGTTGTCCTAAAAAAATACATTTTAAGTTTATTTCAAATGATATATGTATGTATCATTAGCCCCAAAATTGGGTGGCAACATTTTATTTATGACGGCAGTTATAATTCTTTTTTAGGCGTTTGTAGAACTAATTTATCTAAACGGGGTTTGTGATAAGCTAGAATAGAAGATAGTAAATTATTTTTGTTTTACTTCTTAGTTTGTGCCTAAGGTTTGAAAAGATTAATAAAATATCTATTAATAAAACATTCATAAGAAAACAGAGATATTGAAAAAATAGAGCTTTGGTATTCAAATGTTTCTCAAACTAGGAAAACTAATTAATATAAAAATTTACCAAACTTTTAGGAAGTTACGAATTGAAAAAAAAGAAACTAAATCCATCAAATTTGTATCTACTTTATCTACTGCAGCATTGAACATAAGTAGATTGTTGTTTTCAGAACAAAAATTTACTTTTAAATCGGTTTTTAGTGAACTGGATTAAATTCGAATCACAGCTATACTGTGTATTTGTTAGACTCAAAAAAGTTAAATAGAAAACAAGAAACGATTAAATCGAAAGCCTCTGTTAATTCAAAGTCATTGGTCTCGAACATTTAAGAAAAATGATTTTCGTCCATTCCTTTTCAACTTTCAACTATTTTCGGCTCTGTTTGATTTTCGACACCACGTGTTACATTATTACCTACACTCAGAATTAAATCAAAAAGTTCTTTTTTCAAACTTGTATAGGTACAAAACTATTTTATGAAATAATTTCCAATATGTGTAACACATTGAACAACTATCGCATAACTCTTAACAAACGAAGTTACGTAGTTTAACCCTTGTGTACCCTTGCTGCTTGACACCTCACTGCCAATCTACCTTCCTCATGTGTATGGTCAGGTCACGTGATCTTAATAAAATAAAATAGCAAAATATTACACGTATAAGAAAATTTCATAAATAATTAGGGTAGTTTTCCTTATTTCTCTGTCTCCTTCTCTCTCCCCTCTCTATTTGCAATCAACTGATTAACTTCATTTTTTCTTATTCCCATTCGACGCCATGTTTCATAAGTATATTGGAAAACAAACGGTTGCTAAATATATCTCCTCCGCCATCCTTGAAATGTCAAAATCAATAAAAGAAAAATGGAATAATAATAATTTATTGATTGTTTGAGAACTGTAGATACCTATACGACCTTCGACAGCAAAAAAGTATATAATTGTGAAAAATTCGAAATCTTTTACTGATTGATGACAATGAATATAGATACAGTTAGGTATTCAAATAATTGAAGGTTAAATATACATTTTTTTATTAGAACACTTTTGCAACCCTTCATAATATTCTTTTCTGAAAAATAACAAAAAATCAAACATCAAACTCGTCCTTCAAACAAACAAAAAGAAACTGCACTCATTAAAATATAGAAAAAAGGTAGGTCATACCCATTTGATTTTCTTGTAATATAAGATCCTTTCAAAAGTGAAAGGCTGCCATTAAATCATAAAAATATAATGACCATAACCAAATTTCTTTCATGCTGTGTAACTGGTGCGACACAACTGGTTCGCCCAAGAAATGAAAAGATTGAATAGAAAATGAATTTTTTTTCCTTTCGGCAGAGCTATTGAAGCGTAAATGTGCCCAAAGATGAAAATCGACTCTTTGTGAGGTTCATTGAACTGAAAGACAAAAATATTTTACGCGTCGGTCGCGCCGTATCGTATCGGCCGCACTGCACCGCCTTGACACAGAAAATTAGAAGACATTATAGATTTTCTTTTTATTCAGGCTTGTCTGCGTCTAAGTGAATTTAGAATTTTAGATATACAACACACATACCGATAGATTTTATAAAATATATTGAAGTGATTTTTTATCCCAGAATAACTGTATTTCAAGAGGATTGATATGAAAAGTATTTTTATTCGTATATACAGAGCTGATGCACGTCACACGGCTCTAAGATTTGTATAATTTACCATGGAGGTTAATTGAGGAAATTGATATTGAAAACTATGGTGGGATGGAGGGAGCATCAGCGTCTCAGATGGAATATTATGCTTTTAAAACGGAATCATTTGTATCTGCATTTCTTTCTTTATAAAAACAAAAAGAAAAACATTCTTCTTGCTTTGTCATTGACAGGAATCCACTAAAGAGTGCGACAAAAATAATGCATTTTTTAAGGGCCGGAGGTTAAATGACTCACAGTAAATTAATATGAAAGTGTTTATTTAATGAAGTTTTTTTTGGTGATATAATTTTAAGGCTGTTAAGTGAGAGCATGAATATTCAAACAAGAATAGAAAATTGCTTTAGATTGTGAAAATGGGTTTAACGTTTAAGTGGGAGTAGAATTTGTTTTTTAAATTTCTATAACCTTTTTTAAATAAACATTCTCATACTCGGCGTCCCTTGATTAAGGTAAATCTTTTTGGAATCATTTTTTGGGGATTTTTTTCCGTTCGATTAGCTATTTCATTTCAGGAAAAGCGTTTTACCTGTGGGAGAGTACATAGCTTCATATTTTCCAAAAACACAATGACATGCAATTGAACAATGTAACTTGGAAAATCTTTCAAAATTTCTAATTTCTGCTTATGCTACACACATAAATTACAAACGATTGTGTCACTTGATTGAGAGCACTTGAAATATAAGGCTTCAAAACCTTAAAAGGTCGATTTTTGGTTAAAAATTTGTTTTTAGTACCTATTCAAGAAAAGGCACAAACTTAAAAAGACAAAAAAAGTAATTTTAAGGCAGTTTCTTTTTTGGACAGCGAAAAATCATTGACATCAAAAAATTGGTTAAAAAGCTTGTAAGCAACTATCTTGTGGATTCCAAAAAGTAACGAACAAATAAAAAAAAAAAACATACTACTATATAAATAAATAGATTTTCTGTCTATATCTAGCCTATGCTACTAAAGTAATTTTCTATACAAACTTGGAAATTAAAATTTCTAGGTTTTGAAAATGGATGAATTTTTATAAAGTTTTTAAGTATAAGTAATAAAATTCTAAAAACTGACATATCAATTTATTTTCTAAGAATCAATTTTTTTTTTTTTCAAAGACTTGTATTTTTATTTGGTTTTGTGGTTTTGTATGCCTATTCTAAAGTACTTACCTACCTACTTTGACATAAGAGCAAGTTCGTACAATCCAGTCAAGTGTTTTATTTTAATATTGGATATCTATTATAATATTAGGTACTAATTGCAACCCATAATTTTAATTATTTATGAAAATTTCTTTCACCTAACTTTGCTTTACATAATCAAAGGAATCACAATATTCTGGAAAATTTATATGCCTATTGTAGAACGATGCTAATAGAAAGCTGTAGTCATTGTGTTTTCAAACGTTAAAGTAAGACGAATAATAGAACAAAATATTTGAAATCCAATGAACGTAGATATTGATTAATTCAGTTTAAAAGTTGGATAAAAGTTCCTAAAAATTTTCCGAACATTTTGTTTTAGTTATAAATAATTCATCAGCATTTTCTTCAATCTTGCTTGATATAGCTTCCCGCAATTCGAACTAAACATATTCTTTATTTTAAATATCAATTTAACTTGAACATTTTTTTTAACATAACACTCTAACTTATCGCATGCATATCAAGTACGCTAAAATTTAGTCCTTTTTTTTGGAAATTTAAATTGCATATTTTCTTGAAATCATTTTAAATGTATCCATTTGGAACACTCCCTACATCGCCATCGCGCATCGGGTCGGGACAATCCCCCTATAATAATTCCGATAAAAGAACCAAACGCAATTCAATCCATTTCCTTTTAACTTATGTGGCACACCCACATTCTCTGATGGGCAAATGTTTTCCTTTCGTTTAACACAAAAATAAACTAAAATACAAAATTCAGCGAGAATAGAAAGAAAAAAAAAACAACGAGAAACCCATTTATGTATATGGATCGAACAAAAAAAAATAAGAAACCAAAAGGATATTTTCAAATAATGAGCCTTATTTTGTATTCCAATCACATGAAGAAATCTCTTTTTTTTCACATATATTCGGTATATTATGCCATATCGAAAACAAAATGTATGCGAGCATTTTTTCTTTCTATACACAGCTCAAACGGAAACGGAGCAAAACGTTAAATGCCATCGCACATAAAATAGCTTTCACAACAAAATAGAACTTCTGCTTTTCGTCATATCGTCTATCAGCAGCGGAGCGGAGGTGGCAGCGGGTCATACTCAAACTCATGGAATTTCATGAGTATCCCTCCCATAACCCTCCCTGGCGCAGATGGATCTGGGATTATAAAAGCAAAAAAAAAAACAAAAAAAAATAAGAAAAAAGGAAATCTAAATGGGATCAATGTCGTCTTACATATCAAATAGGTAGCTAGGTAGAGGAGCTCTATGTTCCTTTTTCATCGGCAAAGGAATATGAAACAACATTATTTAAGATACATATACAAACGTATATATAGAGGTACTCAATCCGAATCCTAAAGTGCACTTTATTCTAAAACACAAAATGAAATGGATCTGACGAAAGGTAGGGCAGAACTTCGTCATCCACATCATCCTCACCCTACTCTCCTTGTCTTTTCTTTTCGTTTTCGTTTTTTTTTTGTTTTGTTTGAAAGAAACACTGTAGTCAGAACGAGGACAAAGCAATTTAGGTAGGTATATACTCTATACAAAAACTTTTCCTTCAAAAATGTCTGCGATTCTTTCAAAACCAACTAGGACGACATACTCGTATATAGAATAAAAGTCCTTGGTTGCTCTTAATATTTGGCTGCTGCTATTGCTGCTACTGATGCTGCTGCTCCTCTGGCGTATCGTAAAATATGCTGAAAAGTAGAAAAATGTAATTTATGAAAAGTAAAAGACAAGCTAACAAAAAACCAACTTGGGAAAAACAACTTCTTTAGATGAAAACTGTGTTTTTTGCCGATTTTCGTGTATTTTTTTTTTTTTTGAGAAAATATAACAAAAAACATAACCGCCATGAGACCAAACTAGATAAAAACTTTTTAAAATGATGAAAGAAAAACTCATCCCTCTTTTGTATTCTTAGGTACATATATCCAAATAGTCCTATGTATCCAACTTTAGGTTCAGGAATTGTTGTAAAGAGAGAATGGGGATAATCTGACTGCGAACAAACTTTGGAATATCTCATTTCATGTAAGAAAATAAATTGAATTAATTTAAGAATGAAAGCTATACAGAAGCTTGCAAATAAGTATGACGTAGTACCTACATCTCATCTATATAATGAATATCTAGCATCCCTGAAAAAGAAACTTTAAGAGCATAAATAGACAAAAAAAAAGAAATTGCAAAATTGTGTTCTTTACTTTATATTGGCGTTCGCGAGGGCAATATTTTCGAGAGTGAAGTCAGATATCTTAGAAACATTGTAGGTATAAGTAGTAGTCCCCAAACTCATTCCGAATGATATTTATGTAGGTATACCACCAGGGTCACCTCAGACCATTCTTGGAGCCTTTTCATTTTTTTCATAGTGTATCGAGTTTTTGATTTAAAACTATTTCTTATTATAGCAACCAAAAATTATTCATGAAAGGTTTGAAAATGTCGATTATTTCATTAGCTGTGCCAGATATTAAAATTTGTCGAGAGACTCAAAAAACGTAGTTTTTAAATTGTATTAGTTTTGTCAACATTTTTTTTTTAATTTTAATTATTACCAAGGCTCAGTTTTTTTCTTTTATTTTTGTCTCTGAGTTTTGAACCTTAAACCTTCTGATAACGAGCTGAAACTATCTCTCTGTGCCACAAAGGAAAATATTTCACGAATCCTGCATCTGTATATCGGGTATACTTTTTGTTTTTCTTTTTTACACGGGGCTGTATTAACAAGTAAGTAAATAAACAAATTATGTATATGTACTAGTGATCTAAAAAGACAGAAATTTATGACTCTTTATTACAAAAATAAGTCATTATAGTTAAGAAAATTTTTTTAGGTAATTTTTCATCAAATGCAGTTGCGTGCAGTTATTACTAATTAAAACAGAAAAAAGTAGTTACCTAAAAAAATCCTCTTTCTTTTATTTTTTAAATCAGTAATTATCCTAAAGTTAGTAACAACAATTATCAGAAAAATATGTAATTAGCTGAAAACAATTTACTAATCACTGCAGCTGTTTGGAACTGAATTAAAAAGTTTTGAAATCGGATCCGACATTTTTTCTTCAATGAAAACTAGCTCTAGGTCACAAATTCTTTTGAAAATTCTGCATTTCAAAATTACCTATTAAATAGCTGTGGCTGTAAAAAATTCTGTAATACCAAAATTCTGAATTTTGGTTTCAGAATTCAACTTTCTGCTTTTCAAAATTCTATAAATAAATATTTTGTAAAAGAGAAATCATTTCAAGAAAGTGCATGGAACCAACAATAAATCTACTTCCAAATCCAGTTGCGCGTGAGAGAATCGTATTCTAGCTTGTCGGTGCTTTAAAGTTCATTTTAATCGCAGAAAGTTTTGGAATAAGTTCTACTCGTGTTAGCTGTATTTGGAAGTTAACGACAATCAAACAACGATTTCGAAGAAATGTATTCAAGATTAAGTCTATATTTCCTCATTTTAAGGATCAAATTAATAAATAAAAGCAAAAAATATCAGAAAAGTATAACCTCAAAACTTGCGAAGAGAAAGTAGTAGATGGTAGTAAAGTACTAAAAAATGAAAGTGAATCTCATGGAGCTTCTATACCCAATTTCAAAGTTTCTTATATTATAAAAGGTTATGAGAATTTCAAGTGAGGCTTACTAAATCCGAACCTGTGTTTATCTTTTGAGTTAATATAGATGGGAATACATACGACGACCTATAAACTTTGCTCCAAACATACACAGTGTCTCGCAGAAAAGTTTCAAAGTGGAACTCATCTTGATGAACAACAACTATATATTATATGTAGGTATATAAATATCCGTTCGTGTAGGTGTAAGTATAGTGGGTATAGATACTTTTACTTCCCAAATAAACTTACTTGGATATACCTCTACAGTACATGAAGCAATTTCATCCTAATGGAGATATTTTCCCGCCATCCCTTGACTCCCGCTACTAAAATCCTACAGAGAGGAGGCAAAATATATACGTAGGGTCATGCAATTACCTACTAATACATTGCTTTGGATATAGGCGTGCGTATCTAGTTCATATATCTGTGTGCTTAACATGAATTTCTAACGAAATTCCATTAGGATTCCATTTGCTTTGAGTGGCTGACTGGTTTGTGTCCTGTCCTGCTCGCATCATAGTCATCCTCATCGTATAGCGCAATAATGCGAATATATGTACGTCGGGGAGGGTGGTCCAAAGCTAACTAAAGTGGATTGAAGGAGGTAAATTATACTTAGGTAGTGTACGAGTGTATCAGAAAATTGCCTATAGATACAATTCCCTTTCCTGAATGTGAATCTGCTTCTTCTTCGCTCAGCAGGATGATAATCCGGCAAGATTCGCCCTCAACCACCTATCAATTGAAGTTGATTGGTTTTCCAAACGAGAATGACGACGACGACCGACTACGACGATGAGCTCGACCTTTGTAAAAACCGGTGATACGCTGGCTGCTGCTATATTATATAGCCTCAGATTAGACAACGCGATACTATTTAGATATACCTACGTATGTTTGTATTAAGCATTCCATGGGATCCGAGATGGCAGATAAACTCTGAATAAAAATTACAATTTTATGTTAAAGGCCATAGTAGGATTATAAATACGAAAATGCATGCAAAGGACAAAACGGTTAGCATAATGATTTGATACAACGATCGTGATTTGGATGGTAAATATGGTTTAGGTATACCTATATAGAGGGACAAAATTAACATGGATAATAGTAATTGGATTGTTATCCTGGGTTATTATTTTGAAGGGGAATGAGCGAGGGTATATCGCTGGTTTAAGTGCGTGGAAGCATCAGTTTCAATAGGTTCTGTACCTATACCTAATCAAAAGATATAGACCTCTGATTTAATTAAGAAAAACAGGAAACTAATTAAATAGAACTATTTAAGGTTGGTGATTACATTATACTTAGCAGATCTATGAGCTTTTCTTTTTGTTGAAATAACATTTTCATTTTATTTAAAAGGTATACCTCTCCCTGTTATGATAATGAAATGATATGAAAATTATTCCATTCACTGCCAAGGTGAGTATAGGTTTTAATTGATTTAATTTAATTCCATTTGTAAACCGTAACTTTTCAATTTTTCAACAAAAAAAAAACAGAATTTACATCAAAACTTATAATTCCTTTGGAAGTTGTACATATATGTATATAATATTATGTATTTATATATAACATTTAATCTTGCAACCACATTGGATTAGCTAGTTCAGAAAAGAAAAACAAATTTTAGAAAATTTTAAATCAAAATTAAGACTCATTTATAAATCATCACGGTTTTTTTTTTATCGAAGTGCGATATTCAAACAACTTGTGATCAAACGATATTAAATTTTTTAAATAGAAAACAATGGATTGAGTGCACTAGGATATTCGACCTCACATATTGAGTATTTCCAATAGTTGAACGTGTTGGTTTTTACCATGACTCATGCCTAGCAAGGAAATGCTAAAAATCTGTATGCATTTATCAAATTTTGTATTTGCGGTACTTTATATAAGACCTAAAAGACTAAACAATTTAAATAGATCTATAATAAGCATAATATATATATTTACACCCAGATAGCTACTGATTTTTATATTAGAAGATTATACTAGAAGATTTAAAAAAAAACAATTCCCCTGTTACCTAAATTGATTTTTTCAAATCTTTAATGCTTCCGTTACGTCAGACGATATCATGCATGTCTTATGTAAATCTTGTCTACTCCATCATTTTACATTTGGTCTCGTATTTTTTTTTGTGGGAGACAAGTAGTATAGAATTAAAAGGCTTAAAAAATATGAATAGTCGGTAATGATTATGTTCTAAAGAAAGACCACCGAGACTCTCGATAAATCTTTTCTAAAAAATATTTATGTTCTCGTCTAAGATGCCCTATAAATGACCTAGTCTGCATTTATTTCTCATTCTTTCTGCATAAGTGTAGACAATTGTATGGGATGGATGTCGATATAATCATCCACTCTACATGCCCTAGTCATCTCAACCGTTGAAGACGTAAGTTTTTGACCGGCTCGTTGTTGTACATCTCGTACAGTACCAAAGCTCAAAATGACATGGTAAAGGTCATCCCTGTCAACGCCTATTAGAAGCTGCATAAAAGTTTATAAGAAAGTTAAAAGCTAATAAGATCTTGGATCTTCTCGAGGATTTGGTGTAATGTAAAGATCTATCTGTTTGCTTCAACTTGGTGATCGCTTATTTGATCTCAAATATTTTGATGAGGTGGAATCAGAGCATCAACCAAATTAACTTGATAAAACTGCTTTTATAAAGTGACTGTCTCCTAAAATTAACCCAGACTCATAAAATATTTTTTTTTTTTGAAAATTTTAAAAATGACATCATTTGGTTTTAAGATTTAAAAAAAATTAATATTTTTAAAAAGTAATACAAACAAAAGTCAGATTTGGCTGAACATCAAATTTGATCTTTTCCAAGATGTTATTTGATAATGATTTGTAAAATAGGTAAGAGCATTTGGAATAACTTCTTTTTGCGAAATGAAATAAGTTCAAATTCAAATTTTAATATAATTTTATTCCGAGTTTTTATGTCATCTCCATTCTCAGAAACTCCACCTAAATAAGCAAGTAAACGATTTCCTCTCTTATTTTTACAATTCTACACTATTTTTTTCAATATGATTTACGGCTATGTGCTCAGTAGTTAAATTGTTGACCTTCAAGTAATTATCATTTTTATTGCTCTTGTGGCACACAACAACGAAGTTAACAAAAAAAAAATTGAAAACAAAACAAACAAAAATAACAGCTTCGCATTACTTCATCACTGGTCACAAACGCGCTTCAAAACTCTCATCGAAACTATCAGGTAAAAATTCTTTTAAAAAATAACATGGGTGTATTTAGGAGTGAAAGTAATTATATCTAGTTGTTAGGATTCTTACTAATGCTGGCCATAAAAAAAGGATTGATCTTGTATAGAACACAATACTTGAACGTGACCTTCATATACATTTTTGAACTCAATTTTAGTCATGCTCTGTTTTCGACAACAAAAATATATAAAAATATATGTATTAATGATTTAGACTTTTTTTTTTGAGTAAGTTTCTTATGACCTTGCTCTTAATAATCGTATAATGTGTTTCCAATTTCATAGTTTACAAATTTTTTAAATTTTCAGCGTTTGCAATATAGTAATTGACGTAGGTACATTCCTAGAAAATTTTAAAACCTTGAAGTACACTATCTAAAATAATAAATAAAAAATATCTAGAATCAAAACTGAGAGAAGCAACAAGATCATTGTATATAATTTTTTGGTCTTACGTAAGGAAAATATCAAAAATTGAAAATTAATTATAATAAAAGTCAAAACCATATTTTAAGATGTGAAGATAATGTGTATTTATTTAATACCTAGGAACGCTGAAAATGTTCCAAATTATTATATTTTTGGGTTAAACTAAAATGAAGTTTTTTAAGCACAACCCTTAGGTCAGTTTAAGATTTAAAACCTAAATAGTATAAACACTTTGAGGGTCTATTGAAGTCCTTAAATTTTATTTTTAACATTTACATTTACCTTTATAATATCATACATACATATACCTCTTATATCTATTTTAGTTTCTACATTGAAATATACATATAAGTTTATACAATATTTTCAATTTCAACGAGACATAAACTTATAAATATGAATCTCATCCAAATAAAACAAAGGTTATCCACATTGAACCTCTCGACAAAAATGAAAAATATCTTTTATGACACATAGTCTCACCCTTCAAATTTTCTACTACTAGCTATTCACCATCAAAATAAATCCAACATTTAAAATGTTTTAAGATTCAAAAACAAAAAAATATGTTTATATCTACGTAAGTGCGTAAATTCCATGACCAAAGATAAAAACCATCAACATATCTACATCTATCAAGCCGTAGAAAACCACTTAGGTACCCCAAATTTTATACGTCTGTTGTTTTCTCGGACTAATTTTCTAGTTTAATATTTTATTCAAAAAGAACGAACAAAAAAAATTAATAAACAAACAAACAAATTCGGAGCAATATAATTTATTTTCACAAAAACAAAACTCAACAAAAAAAAAGAACAATCTTTCTATACTCCGAGGTTTTATGTCACACGAATCCATTTCATTTCTTCGTTTTTGTCAACAACAAGAATATGGTAAGAGGGTGACATATAGATGGATGAAGAAAAAAAACATAACAACTTAACAAAACAGAAAAAGCAAACAAAGAACAAAATATTTTAATATTCCAAAGAACTTTTCATCACTCGCAGAGATACGAGTGGGTACTATAGAACTTGTTCGTTTGAAATTTTTTTTTTGCACATATAGTATATGTACCTAGTCATCTGTGGAAGCTATACTATATCTAACTATCTTACTATAACTAATCCAGTGAAAAACTTTCACAGAACTTTTATGACTTAATTTACTTTTGCCAGCGTATGATGTACGAGGAACATGTCCTCTTAGATCTTCACTAGCTCCTATTACGCTGCACAATGAAATCTCGTATAGCAAACTTGAGTATTCGTCCTGTACCCGAAATTCAGAACCACCTCCATCACAAAAAAAGATGCAGAATATTTATCTCATGGATAAATTAAGGCGAATTTCACCAAACAAGGATTTCAGAATTGTAAATTCTGTGCAAACGTTTTGGGTTCTATACAAAAGCTTAGACAATTAAGTCTCAGGTATTTCATCACTTGATATCATTTCCATATAAATCGGTATAATATCATTTTTGAGTTTTAATTGCTTTGTTAAACTGTTTTTTTTTTTCAATCTTATCGAATTTTTGTTTTCGATATTCAATAACAAATAATTTAGTGGCACGATAGTCCATGAAGAACCAAGGCCTAAGTGAACTACAATTCTATACCATTCCTGCCTGGCTATTATTGTAGGAATGGAGGGGAAACTATTCACAATCGATACTCTTGGAGAATTTGAAAATTTCTCGCAGGTGGCTGAAGACCGTCCAAAATAGAGTTTTGCTCTTTTAGACGGACGAGACTGGCAATAGAAACCAGACCTTCGGCAAGACCGTCCCACTTATACTAACCATTATGCCACGGGCTACACTATATTCAGTATTCAATGCTCTTCTTATTTTTTTTAATTCAGACATTGAAAACTGGATGCATTGAATAACTTTTTAAGCAAATATCAGATACATAATTTTATGACTTTTCCGAAAAATTAGCTACTCTGATGGTTGAAAGTGTTATTAAAAATTAATTTAAAAAAAATTAACCATGTATTTTGATAAAGTAAATTTGCACGTTGCCTTGTTTTAAATTATACCAACATTTTTAAAAAGTGACCATGACTTCCTTCTGCTCAAATTTTTCGTTATACGACTACAATAATCTTTTTGTTCTTTCCAGCTACAAAAAAAAACACACTCCCAACTTACAATTCCTCAGGCTTCACCGTGAACTTATTGAAACCATCAAACCTCGGCAAACACTTTACACTGTTGGATCCTATAGAGATAACAACTCCACCTATGCAGTCATTGAATTGAATGCAAACAACGAAGAGTTCATCGTTTCCCAAGGTATCCTTCCTGACGCAGCTGGTAGTTACATAGCAGAAGTTACAGCATTGTTAAAAGCTCTCTCAATGGCTCAAAAATGGGTAGATAAGACACTCATTCTAACTGATAGCTTGAGTATCCTCACTGGAGTTAAAAAACGCAACAAATAACTGCTCCACACTTAATGAAATCCGAAGAATTCTTCATAGTAACGACAACATTACCATGCTGGTATTAAAGGGAATGAGGCTGCAAATACTGCAGCAAAAGAAGCGACTCATTACCCGTACATAAAAGAACTCCCAAAGATCTCTCAGCTCATCTCTTAGTCTTCATAGCTAATGAAAAAGAAGATTTTCAAAGCTCATGGCTTAGTGAACAAAATTATCTTCTACAATATCACCCAACAATTCTTCGAGTTCCTTACAGCAAAAATCTAACCAGAAAAGAATGCATAACTATGTTTCGGATCAGAGTGGGAAAAACGCTTTTCTCTAGTCGACACTAGCTCACCAATGACTCCCCTGAAGAGTGCGCAAACGGTAGAGAAGTGCTCCCAATTTGGCATATATTTGCCGTTTGCTCGACTTCACGCCAAACTTATAATACCAACTCAATTGAAGACTTGCAGAAACAAATAGCTGAAGTACTGAATCGCTCTGATGTTCGAACGTTCAAGCGCATTAAAGAAGCTACAACACTACATATTAAATTTAAAGAAATATAAACTATTATTTGTTAACATTAAATTTATTTTTAATTTCCATTAAAAAAAAAATAATATTTAAAAAAGAAAGGGTAAGTAAATGCTAAATGCAAAAAATAATTCATTAACCTAAAATAATCAAATTAAAAAATGGAGAAATTCTTCTTAAAAAACTCACCCCACATAGTTTTTCGGCAACTTGAATGGACAAACATTTTTATGGAGGAGGACATGAACTTTGCAAATAATCCAGTGAGCCCAGAGTTATGATTTCTACTGTACCTATATTTGTATTCATACACATTTATATTATTATGTCCTTTTCGCATCGCAATTTATATTCGCACACACATCCCTCTCAAATGATAAATATAAAAATGGAGGAACCCTCCCAGTCCCCCATTCTACCTCCATATCCAAAAAATAAAGAAAGATGTTTGTTCCATCTAATATCAGAAAAACTTATGCAGAACCAAGTGATACACAGGTATAAGCCTCGAATGTAGTTTGTTTTAGTAAACCATAGGTATTATATATAGATACCCTCGTAATCATCTGAGAAGACCTGGCTGAATGTTAAGAAACTTTTTCATCCCGCAACAGCCATCTTTCTTTATTTTGTTTTTTTTTTTTGTCGTTGGCTTATTGCCAAAGGTAGCGAAATATCAGAAATTCTTGAGTTTATGATATGCGATGGCAAGATAGCTCTACATATACCATCATCAGAGTAAGGTAAAAAAAGGCATCAAGCTCTGGAGACACACAAAGGTGGATGAATTGCTTTCGTACATAATGTTGTGTAGATCCGGACCAAAACTACATAATCTTCCTATCCTACATACTATACACGTTTGCTCACATCAGGATAAGTTTAGTATAGCATAGAAGTGAACCATTTTCAGCAAAATGCTGTTTTGGCTATATCTCAAAAACGTGTCCTTAGTTGTGATATAAATAATATATTCATTTTTTTTCTTTTTCCAGGGGTAAAACGTTTGCAAATAAATTTTCGAAAGGTTGATGGTTATTTCTTTTTTTTCTTCTTTTTGTGATGCTTTCACGTTAGATATGAACTGGTCGGTGCTGGTGCTGGTGCTGGTAAATGATTGAGCTTTGACTTTTGGGGCGGATTTGTTCACTAATAATAATGAGGTCTTTTTCCTTCCTTTTTCGTCCAACTATGTAGGAAAAAGTTTGTATAATAAACTCAGAGAATGTTTCGGAATACCTTTTTAGGAAAGAAAAGAACTTAAATGCGCAAAAAGGGATGATTCCAGTGGATAATACCCGGGACTATAAACAAAATAAATTAAATACTGAAAATGTTGATAATAAGACTAGTATAGTTTTGTATTACGAGTAGGTATGGGTAGATATTTATCATTTTAGATTTTTTTTGTATCATTTCATTTTTGTTTAAACTTTTTAAATTAATTTTAAAGGTTTAATTTAGAGAAAGCTGGATAATTACATCAAATTATATTGAATTTTTGGAATGAACAACAACAACTTACATAATGTGTACTACCATCAAGTAAAAATTTCAGACTTCTATTGAAAGTTAATTATTTACATATAATATAGGAATCTTCATATCTTAGTTTGAGGAAAAACAAAAATCGAACTTTGGATATTAATCATAACTTACATAGCGATAATATAGAAAACGTGAAAAAGTGTGTCCCGCAATTCTGTCTGTCAGTCCATATGTCAAATTGCATCTTGACTAACAGCCCAAGCAACTGTGTAGTGATTGATTTTAGAATTGATTTTTTAGCTGATTTTTCAACAAAAAAACCGTACCTACCTACCATAGAACCGGATTTTTTTGATTTTTTCATAAACGGTTTGAAAGATTGCGATAAATTTTTTATGAAAAAGATCATATAAGATTTTAATAATATTCCATATCGAAATTTTCAAAATTTTTTTTTTGGATTTTTGAAAACAAAGTAAAATATTTTTTTTTTTGAAAACGGGTATATATTCTTTTTTTTGGGAAGGTTTGTTTATGATTATAGTGTCAAGGGACATTTTCTGAAACAAAACTTAAATATTTAAGTGTTTATGTGACAGTTTATGATGAGTTTAAATTAACCCATAAGATTTAATGTTAAAAATGCGACAAAACCAATTCGGAAAAAGTGCCTGTTAAAATCTGAACTAGCAGTTTTCTGATTTCAAGTCTTATTTACACATTGTTCTATTTTTTTCCTAAATGAAAGAACGCCAAAAAAAATTGAACATTAATTTTATAAAGAAAGATCAAAGTTAGAATTACGTAGTGCTCAAAAAAATCCAAAAAATAAAACAACGCAGAGATACCTTGTCAATAGTTTTACTAAAATACATATCGCTTGAAGCAAATGCGAGCTTTCTGTTCCTTCAATATTAGTTTTAAGATTTTTCAAAAATGTTTGCAAATAAAGTTTAGGTATATTAAAATTCAAATAAGCCCTCGATTTCATTTCAGATTTTTTTCCCTTTCTTTTTTATTTATAAGTATATAAATAGAAATTAAAATTAAAAAACAATAACGTCAAAATTTTCAAGAACCCATAAATATATTGTTAATCAATATACTGAATCTATTAAAATTAAAATTTTTAAGAAATTTCATAATAAGTCTTCATTGGATAGTTAGGATTTTGATTTTTCAAAATATAGTATTTTTATTTTAAGTACAAAATTTTTTAAAGTTTATATAAATTTTTCAATAACTTAAATAAATTTCGAAACATCTGATTTTTGAAAAATACCATACACTGAACAATCTGCATTTTTTTTGCAAACAAAAAAAATAGTTTAGTAATATCATTGGAAACTTTGGAAGGGCCACCACATTTTAAAAACAAAAAACTTGACATTGAAAATATTTGGTCAATATGGTTTTAAATAAGGTACACTTTGTTGCCAAAAATATTAAAAACCAAACATATTACGAGAAAAATTGTTCGTTCAAAATCAAATGAACCATTTATAATACAACATCAAAAAACTAAAAAAAATATTCTTTGGAAGTAATGGTAAGCCTCGTAGTCTTGAGAAAATAAGTATATAGCGAACGCCTTAAAATTGCAAATGTTTCTTATAAAGTTCTGAGAATTCATTTCCTACAGAAATATATAATTTTCCTAAAATGTTCTAAAACAGTGTATAAATGATATCTACCGTTAATTTTTCTTTAAAAAACGTAGTGAATGTCCCAAAAACAATAGTTACCGAGTGTAATAGTGTCATAGAAAAACCATCAAAACTTTTTGTATTTAATTAAAAGTTTTTAGGGTTGAAAAATTCTTTTAAGCAATTCATTTTGTCTTCAGAACACCCTGTATATAAAGAATATTTAGTTTGCAACACCTTATAAGTATGATTCCATAAACTATTCTTTCATTTTCTACATCACAGCAAACTATAAACAAGCTCTATTACATGTTTTTGTAAAATTATGGCCAAGTCCCAATGAGATATTCCAACCAAATTATAAATAAACAAGATGCTCCCATAAAAACAAACAAAAGTACACAGCAAAAACAACAAAATAATAATTTCATTAGAAAAATACATAAATTGATGTTATGGTTATACCTATAGATATGTTCCATATACACATCCCAGATACTCGTTCATCACATCGCATCGCCCCAATCCCAATCCATAAACTCGCACAAAGTATGAAAATTTATTCCAATTAAATTGTTCGGACGACACACCGTCAAGGATGTTTACTCAAATAAAAGGAAGTAAGAATATACATATAAATATCCACCATCATGGCTGGTGGCTGGAGTTTTGTTTTTCGTTTGCTTGTCATTTATTATATTATGGTGTCTTACTTCCGCTTGTATTGTTTTTGTTGTTTGTTCGTATTATTATTGCTATTTATTGATGAAGCACTTTCTTGTGTTCTGTTTTGGACGAACTAGAACGAGGTCTTGTTGTTGTTGTTGTTGTTATAATATTATTCTTTGTTTCATAGCTATTTTGTTGTTTTTGTTATATTTATGCATAGCTATACATATTAACATTGAAATTTATTATTCAATTTGAAGAAGATGCTTTTGTGCTTGCTTTGAATTGATAGAAATTTTCTATTTTCTAAAATTATGTAATTGATCAAGAGGGGGTAGATGGATGGGGAGTGAGTGGAATGAGAGTGGACAATGAGGCTTTTAGTTTTTCTGATTGAGACATTTTATTATACCAGAATACAGACAGGAGTGCTAGATTGTAGGTAAGCAGGTATAGTATTGAATATTTTGAAATGGAAAATTGTAAATTTAGAGTTTAGATGGTAAAAACTTTGCTTAAGTTAGTTTTAATTAAATCATTGCATAATGTGAGCAATAAATCAATGTTTGTATACCTACATTAGGGTGGCCAAAAGATTTGTTCGCTGTTGGAAACGTGGAATAAGAAAAAAGGGAAAAATTAATCAAAAGAAACAGATAACCTAATGATTGAACTTCTAAATACATATGTTATAAAATAAATTAATGTTGACGAATAAAAATAAACGTTTTTGTTCAATGAATAAATTAAAAAAAAGTGCGTATACGCCTCAGTGTAGTACTCTTTAGTGGTAATAATTTAGTGGTTCCATTTAATGTATCAAGTTTTTTTTTTTTTACTTTCAGCAGCAGCAGCCCTTAGTTGACTTTAGTGATGTCTTTTGGATTACTGTATAATTAGCGTATCTCTATTTTCATAATTTTGAAAAACACGCATTATTATAAATTTATCCATTTAGAAAACAAGTTTCTGAGTTAAAATATAATGATATAACATTTTGGGCATAAGTTTCAACAATTTTAGAGATAACATAAAAATTAAATTGCTTTTTGTACTCAATATGGCCATTTAAAGACATTTCCTACTTTAAATGTGCTTTCGGGATTTTTGATATGCATATAATTTTTTGGTTACAAAAATAAAACAATGTTTTATGTTTTCATAAATGGCTCAAACTAAATTTTTGGCACTTAAGAAGTTATTGATGGGAATAATATAAGTTTAAACTTGAAGTTTCATTGTGACTAAAAAATTAAATAGCATTTATAGAGACGAATTGTATTTGAAATCGTAATACACATTTTTTTATAAAATAAAAAAATAGTGAAATCTTTTTAAAGGATTTTGAAGAATTTATAGATCAACTTAAAAAAAAATTTTAATATATTTTTTTTTCATGTAACAGATTTCAAGTCAGATTTTGATACAGAAACATTTGTATAAATAGTTGTTTTCTAAGGATTTTCACGAAATAAAAAGATTTTTTTTTTCAAAACTCCAAAATAAATTTTTTGAAAATTTTGATAGTTTGTTTGTAAAAAAAAAAATAAGATAAAAATTCTTTATAATGATTAATGGAAAAATATTTTTTGAGCTAATAATTTAAGGTTTTCTCACAAAAATATTTTTTTAACCAACATCGTTAGGTATAGAAATTTTCGAGATAAGTATAGTTATAGTAAATTTTGTTCACAACAGTTCAATGACAGGTGTTGTTAATTTTGGAAAATTTCAATTTTGCCTTTAGCAAATTATCAAAAAAAACATTTAGTTCCAAGTTTGAAGAAAACGGTTACAATAGCTCAGGCTGTTGATGGAGCCACAGATAAATACGTATACAAGTGTCTATAGATAGACTGACTGACAGACATAATTGCCGGACCCACTTTTGTACTATTATCTATCATCGTTATGAGAGGTCTGATAAACAGCTCGAGTTTGATTTTTTTCACCAATTCAAAACTTCAAATTTTGAATTTAAGTGTTTATGAATTAAAAGCAAACATTTTTGCGTTTTTTGAAATGATGTATACCTATTTGACCTTTGTCTAGATAGAAGCCAATGGCCCTGGTTTCTTGCTCCATTATAAAATAATAAAACTCTGACTTATTACGAGTCTCTATAGTTTACAAAAAAATTCTAGTCCTAGTTTTGCAACATTGTCCGCACTCGTTTAACATTCTTACCTACTTACTTAAAAAAGTTGCAAGTTTGCGGTGCAATCAAATATGAATATAAACATCACATTAAAACACAAACATGAGCATAGGCCAATTATAAATTAATGCAATTCATACCTACAGACAGGTATGTAGGTAAGGTAGAAAAACTTGTTTCGAATGTGTTACATTACACAATTAAACAAAAAAGAAGAAAATAACTTTAGACATGTGTTTAAATTGCCGGCATTCAAAAAACTTGTTTTATAAGAAATTAAGCTTAATTGAAAACAGCTTTCATTATTGGGATAGATGCAAAAAAAAAACATTGATCGGCTAATGAACAAGAACATCCATAAAAATAAATTGTATCTCTGGCTGCCGGACCTCACATCAAATCTTGTAATTTTTACATGATCTGAGAATTAAATACAACACGTTGCACAGGGTGCTTTTATTTAGTTTTTGCAATCAATATTTGTTGCTTCAATGTTAGTTGTTTTGTACTCGTAGAATTGAAGAAAAAGTTCTATTTTATTTCTTTAAATATGAAAAAATGAAGAGTAATTAACCCACTTGAGGAAAACAATAGACAACAAGATGCCGAAAAAAGAGGTAAAAAAGCAGCTGTCTGGAAATTTCTAAAAAACAAATTTCTAACTCCTGATCGAAATTTCTAAGACAAACATCGGCACTAACCTTATTTTATGTGACTTAATTTAACTTTAAAATAGATACACTCATTTAATTTTGACTTATATTCAACTAAGAATTTTTTTTTCCAACAAACTCACCTGAATGACTGTAATAATTAATGGCTTCATTTTGCTTTCAAAACTGTTAAAACACTTATTGTCTGAAATAAATAAAAAAATCATTTTTAATTCAAGGCAATATACGTAAAGAACCAATGAATAATATTTTAATGTTATTTAAAATTCTCTAATTTTATATTCATGTTCAAAAATTATATACCTATGAGGTACAAACACATATACTTGTACGTATTTACTCACACATTAACATTAACTGAATACATTTTTAAAATCAAATTAAACTTTATTCTAAACTACTCTTTTCCCTTTATACATAATCTAAGTTCATTCATTCATAAAGAAGACATAAAAATTATCATAACCTTTCAAAAATACAATCTCTTAAAAAACAATAACTTCAAATACTGGTTTTTATCTACCAGACGATAATCATTTAAATGCAATAAAAACAGTTTTGCATATTAATATTGATTTGCATTTGATAGCAATAAATGAATTTGTATATTTACTATGCGGACTCTTCCTCTCATCGGAATAAATTTTCTCGTATCAATTTGAAAACCATTTTGCAATACAAAATGCAGAATTTTTTTTTTTAAATTGCAATGACACTTAAAAGATGTGGTACTTAGTACCTTAGGGTTCGATATTTTCTTATAAAGAATTTTTATTCACATACTAATGGTTTCAAATCAGAGGACATGTGCATACAGCATAGCTTATAATTTAATTTTTAAGGGCGGATTTATCCAATGTTGTGTCCCCATCGTTGTCGTCGTGTCGTCGTCGTCTTTGAGGCCTCTGTTTAATTTTACGGTGATGGGGAATCATTTTTTTTTTTCTTTCGTTTGGGCAATGGAAGGGGATGGTAAATATAGAATGGCGACGCGTAAACACGAAAAATCAGAGACGTCGTCGTCGCCACCACCATCGCCGAGCCGCCATATCTTCTTTAATTTTCATCTCCATTAACTTCGAGATGAATCCTACTCACTCGAGCATATCCCATACAGACAAAAAAGGGAATATAATCCTCTCTATTACCATTGAAAGGCCTATGGGTTTGAGGATACAAAAAAAAAGAAAGACAACTCAGCATAACCAGCAGAAGCGGAAAGGTGTCATCGAGCATGAAAATAATTTAGCCGTGATGTTACGATCTCGCTACGTTAAATAACGCAAAAAATAAAGAAAAATATAAAAACATACAGAAAAATATGACAAAAATCTAAGAAATTCCAAGATTATGAAGAGATGATATACCCTATATGGAACCAAAATAGTTCTTTTCAACAAAAAAATATAAAAATATTGTATAAACTATGCATTTAAAATATCTTGTAGATACTTTTCTGTGTTTAATGAAAATAAAATAAAATCTTATTAATAATTTAACTAAAATTACTTTTGTTTCAAACCAAATAAGCACTAGAACGAGACAAGAGCAAGACGAGACCGAGGCTAGAGCGAGATGAGAGATAGTGCTAATTTTTTAAATTGAAAGTTACATAAAATTTGTACTTTCAAACCATTTGATCAACAAAAACTTTAAATGTACTGTAATGACAATTTTGTGCTTCTTCTTTTTCTTCCGGTCGAATTTTTTCTGGGTCCATTTTTTTTACATTTTACAATTTTTTGAAACCAAGTTTTAAGTTTCGGACTCTTCCGGGGTCTAAATTTATCGAAGTATGCTATTTGAATGAATAAATAAAATTCAATAGTTGAAACAAGTTTTAATTTTCGTTAAACCAAGATTTAAAATGTCAATGTCAAGAAAATTCTTCTTTAGACTCATTAGAATGGGCCACAATTTTTTGTTCTTTATTTTTTGTTTGATACAGCTATTCAAGTGAAATAACATTTCTTGTCAAATTTTTAAAAAGCCTTTTTTTTCTTAATTGTTTAACAAATGTACTTAATTTTTGAAAAAAAAATTTATAAAAAAATAAACCACGAAAATAAAAATCAAGCCTTTTGGAAGTATAAAATTCAATGATTGCAAATAAGATAAAAATATGTCAGAATCCTGACAGCAGATTTATTTAAAAGAAGTGGACCGTTTTCTTTCTGTAAAAGAAAACAGCATTCGAATTAATCAACCGCATCTTGAGACTGCCTTCTTTAAATAATAAAATGTGAGTGAAAATAAGCAGACATTATTTGCAAAAATTATGCATTTTATAAAAACTTTCATGAAATTAAAATAAATGCGTATACGCCTTGTTGCCGGGTACATACCACTGCTTCATGGGTTTAAATATTTGTTTCAAATTAGCATAGGTAAATCAAAATAATATTTCTATGTATATCCAGCAAAATTTGAATAGAAATTTTCATCTTATGATCTTATGGTGTAAAAAAAATTCAAATTCAAATTATAAAGAAATTCGTATTATAAAGAAATGAAATTTTCAAAAAAAATATCACTATTAATAGGGCGCAAGCATAGGCATTTACCCTATATTCCGACTCAAATTTGATTATAAAACAAAACCCAAAACAAAAAATCCAATGTCATTCAACCAAGGTTCTTTATACTCTCCAACAAATTATATTCCCGGAAAAAAAGGATAACTATATTCCTTGAAATTATATACCTTCTATTGCTGTGATGCTGTATTTCAAGGCACGATGAACAGAATAAACATTTTCCTCTGCCGATTTTTCATTTCATTTCGTTTTTTGTTTTTTTATTCCAAAAGGACCTTTTTTTGGTCGAAAAAGCAACGGAAAAGGAATATTTTAAAGTGAGCAATTTAAAGGAAATTGAGCGTGCTCCTGAAATTACATTTCATTTCGGTAGGTTGGTTGGTTGGTGCGTTTCTTTCCCAGTGATATATTGTGTTCATACCCTTGCCCATGCTCATACTTCATCGGCAATTGGATACATCCATATAATTTTAGCTATATATGCTTGGAGAGCGAGAAAAAAGGTATATTCAAGGCTCAACTTGGTAAAATTTCGTTTTGAGATGGAACCGATTTAGCTATGCACACGATAAAGGATAAAGGTGAAAGATAAGACTTTATATTTTTCCTTCAATATATGTTATTTTCCAAAACGATTTCATTTTCATTTATTTCCGCATATATAGGTATACCTGTGTTGTGTAGTATGTAAGGATACGCGAGTATATTTCGGCTGATGGGCACGTAGTACCTACATATGTATATCGAAAGGTTTTATGGAAAAATATTTTAAATTTGAAAATTGATTCTCTTATCCTTTTCTATAAGGATATATTTATATTCCTTGTGGCATGCATATGTTCAGAATATATTGGGGCAAAGAAAAGCATGTATGAAATAAACGCGTACGTGCTGGGTCCTTCTCTAAACATTCGTTTTGCTTGTCTAAGCAATTTGCCTACAAATTTACTGCTTTCCATTTATTTTTATTTATTTTTTTCGATATTGGTTCGTTAGTTGGTTGGTTGATTTCGGCAATAAGATGAAAGGATCCCACGATAAATAAAATGAGTGCTTTGTTTTTTTTCTTCTTTCGTTTATTTTATTTTAGAAAATATTGTATTTTCAAATGTTTCCCAAAAATTGATATTGTTTAATATTTAACGATTATTGGTTGAGTGTAAAATTGAAAAATATTATTTTATTACAATATTCGAACATATGAATACAAAAAAAATAAGCTAGTCCTAATACGGTGCAGAGTGCAGTGTAGATGTAGTGATTGCAAATTTTGTCTCACATAAATATTAAAATTAAAAAAAATACTTATTATCTTATTGCGCTTCTTTTTTTTAATTCTATTAAAAGTCGCAAACAGTGCTATTCTCACGAATTTTCATAGATAAATCAAATAAAAGTTTTTAAAAAACTGATTGTAGGTATGAGTACTTTTTATTTTTCTTATTAATTAAAATTTAAACTTGAATTAAAATTTAACGATATACTCATATGCTTGGTTTGGTGGCCAACTTTAGAGAAAGCAACAAAAATTGCATTCACTCTATTCAGATGGACTGTTATGCTTATGACTTCAACAACACAGTCTTTCTATATACATACATTATCGTACATAGATTTTCAATCAGATATTACGACTCCACGCAGCACCGGACCCGAAATCATCGCCATGAATCTGCTATTAAGACCAGAAAATCAGCCTTTGGAGAATATAGTTTCTCAATTAAGTCTAGTCTCTGCAATTAACAAACACTAAACATATTCCTTCAGAATTAAGGATGGTTTAATTAATAATTCAAATCTGACCAATAAATCTTAGAAACATAAAAGTCTTAGTCAATAAAAGTTTGAAAAATATGAAAAAATGCAATATATGTTCAAAACAATTTTCCATTCTTAAAATTGCAAAATCAAAATTCAATATATTGATTTCATATTAAGACATTCCTATGCACGTCATACAGGTATTTAAATTTATAAGTCAAACCGGAGTAGGTTTATATAAAATTTCATTATTCCTTTGTTTTACTTCTACAAAGTCAATCCAATTCACTTAAAGCAAAGCATGAAGATTTAATCAGAGTTATCCACAAAAAAAAAAAAACTTGAAAAGAATTATTTATGTCTTCATTTTGAGTATCTCTCATTCAGATCACAAAGCATACACCTTGTACAACAAAAATCCATATAGAATTTCCATAATTCTAGCATTTAATTTAAAATATAAAAAGTTCTAATCTCACGGATAAACGCAAGATGTACATAAATTTTGTTAATCTTTCTTCAAAATCACTTCACTTCAAAAAATGTTAGCAGTTACATAAAAGAACTTTATAATTTACACTTCACGAAGGTACAAACGTATACCTGTTTCTGACACCTAATTAGCATTATTCAAATAGGTATAAAAAAGCTTACATATAAAGAACACATGCAACTGTTTGGAGCTCAACAAAAATTGTATTTTTGTTGTTGTTTCTATAAACTCACCCACATTTTATTCGCAGAGGGAGGATTTTAATTAAAAACATTTCTTTGATATTAAAAAATATTTCTGGTTCACACATCCTACACACATCGTTTAGCTAAAATTTTAATTAGAAAAGACAGGATACGAGATTTTTCCTTGCACTATAAATCTAAGCCGATGGCATTTATTTTCATAAAAAAAAGTACTACTTAGAAAAGGTACAAACAAAACCCTAAATTAAAAACAAGAGGATAAGAACAAAAAAGTTTACCAAGAACCAAAAATTTCACATTTCTATAATTAATGACCTTTCAACATTTTTTTGTTTTGTTGATGTGTTTTATATATAGCTCCCTACCCTAACTACTTGCCTATTAAAACAAAATGTTAACTTTTCGTGCTAGGGCTATGAGCACACAAAAAAACGTTATCTTTCTAAAAATCACCTTCAACCTCCCTCATAACCTTATTAAAAGCTATTTTAGTGCGGTGGTGCCAAAAAAAAAATGTTAAAACGTGAATATTCATCAGGTTGATGGTTAAATATAGGCAACTATGTTATTTTGCTTTTCGTTTAGTTCAAATTCTTCAACCCTAATTTACTTCTTTATTTTTGTGTTATGAAAATTGCGAACCATCCGTTTCTATCCCCCTCCATTAAATCAGAACACTTCTTTAAAAGTAGATATCTTAACTATGTAATAGTATGGTGGTATCCCGCAGCATAAAATATTGATAAGACGTTGTTTTTTTGGAATTTTTTTTTTCTCGTGAAAATGACAATGATTAGATTTTGATTTAATCGATATGGAAAACACTTTTGGTATTTTTTATGATGGCAAATAGGCAAACCAAAGTAGGGTTGTTTTCAAAATATGTATTTACTTTTAACGTAATCGATTTTTAAATAGGCATTGAATATAAATCTTATTATCAATTAGGTAAGAAATCAATTCACAACGTAGAAAATTATGGAGCAGTACGCTAGCTTTGGCGCCAAAAATCGATAACGTTTTTTTTTGAAGAACCGAAAAACAAGCATTTCTTTACGATGGAAGGGTGTCGTATCTCCCACGCCGACCGACGGGAGGGGCAATTAAAAAAAATGCTCCAAATACACACAATATTACATTTAAGTATTTCACAATCTATTTTATAAGAAATCTATGCAAACAAAAAATTCGGGTAAAAAAAGGTTAAAGTATTTTTCAGTTGTTTTACTATTTTATTTATCACATTTGCACAATTAGCGCTTATGTCTCAATATGGAGGCACCATATTGATTTGAGTCATTACTAGCAGGCCATTTTGTGTTTCTGTATAAGTATTTTGGAGTAAAATTTATCAGAATAACCCCTTTTAATGTCATAGATGTTTAAGTTAAGGTGTCTCAAGGTAACGTTGCTTGGATGTGAAAACTGATTATTGATATCGATTTCACGTTAAAAGAAGAAAAAATTGTTTTCTTAAAAATTCATAACACAATTTTAAATTATTACAACATTAAAAACATTATGAGAAAAACAATATATACATTTTAAAGTACCCTTGTTTTGTATACTTTTTAATAACTTTAGATGTAGTTTTTGTTAAAAATATGTACCTATAGTATTTTTAAGAAAAAAAAATTGGGCTTTATAATAAACAAAAACAAAAAAAAATTAAAATTTAAATAGCATAGTAAAGAAAATCTCTCCAAACAACTTTATGCTGCTAATTTAAATCATTTTTAAGGAGGCTAATCTTTTATTGTTAAGAAATTGTATTTATTCCCCTTGAAGTCATGATTTCGAGGGTTAAACGAAAGCAAGTGAAACTTGAGTGATGGAATTTGCGCAACATGTACTAAGTTTGAAAGTGATTTCGAATTTGTCGAAATAAGAAATTGGTTTTTATTAGATTCATTGAACCACTTCAAACAATTTTATCTATTTAACTATCGTAGTGGCACTTGGCTTGGTACTAGTTTTTAGGACATTTTCTATAATTTATGATGTTATAACATTTTTGACGTTAATTCAAGAATTGATAAAGAGAATTTTGATACAAAGCGATACTTCCTTGGAATAAAATAACATTTTAAACTTTGTGCCTTAAAGCTTTCCTTAACTTATTTCTACACTGCACTAGGATTTCCAGTTGAAAAAAAAACTAATCCACTTTGTAAGCGTGATATTTACAGGGGCTTCAATCAACTGACGCAAGTTTTAATAGGTACCCGTTTTTGACAGTGCATTCATTAAAAGAATCCAGAAATTTTAATTTTACTAGTAACGCCATTCAATTGTATGATCTTGTACCTGCATAATTTATGTAGGTAGGTAGATACCTTATTATACTCATAGATGAAAAAAAAACTTTCCTGAAAAAATATAACAGAGAAACATCACCAAAAAGACTGTGAAATGGCTTCATTTTAGTGACGGGCAGTGTAGAACTGATTCATTATTTTAATTTATATTGTGTTCTAATAAATTTCAAAATTCCCATTTGAATTCAATTCTTACACGAAATTGAAAATTGTAGGTACCTAGGTTGTGGATGTAAATGTTGTACCTACGAGTACCTAATCAGGTATTTTCCGTCCGTCGCGTCTGTCGGTTAGTTTCGCTTTTCCATGCATTAATCAGCTAATAAAAAGCCTTTTCTCATTGTTAATTAAAACATTCCTCTTCACCTTGGTCTCATGCCAAACCATCAAAGTCCCTTTGCCTTCAAATTACATAATAATTCAAAAAAATGCACAGGTACGCATTTGTACCTAAGGTAGGTATCTACATAATATTATATTGAATATTTCGATATCTGTCCAGAGGTAGCAAGGTAGAACAATTTAATTAACAAATCCCATTAAGAAAATACCTAATATATAGGAAGGTAAAACAAGAATCTAGAAAGCACAAACGGGAAAGATAAAAACATTCCTTCAAACGTTAAGAACTGAAAATATTCATTCATTTTATCAAAGAAGAAAAAAATATATAAAAATGTATCTTAACAAAATACCCACCTAGTTGATCAGAAAATTCCAGGAGGTATAGATACTTTTGGCACCAGCCAAACATCAGGACCACGCCCAAAAAATGTATCTTTCTGATGGAATAATGAAAAAGTTTTGCCGTCGGTCGGTAGCTAGCAGCCATCATGGTTCGATGTTCAGTTATGCATGCATACATATATATCTGCTGCTATACACACAAACTATATTTCCATAGATACCTTACTCCATATCGCACTATGGCAACTGGGATAGCAATGGCAGAAACGTGGTGTAGGTTGTAGCGTACTGAAAAATGTTTTCCCATAGATACCTACTAGGTACAACAACAAGTTACAAACAGAACAACAACAACAACAAAAAACATCTCAATTTAGAATGTTTGAATTGTGGCAATGGCAGGGCAGGCATAGGCAGCAGCGGGCAGGTATACAATAGACAGACGGGCCGAATTTTTGATGGTGGTGAATTGTTCTTCTTGTTATTCATTCTGGTCTTGATTTTTATTTTTTTTTTTCATTTCATTACCTACCTTCATACCTACATATATTATAATATCGAGATGCAATAAATTCACGATTCATTTTATTTTGGAACTCATTTCAAGCGATATATACAGAGACAGACATCAGAGAATCTCGACAAGCAGATATTATTGACATGCTTACAATTTAAATTTTTGGTTTACAAAAATATAAATTTTGTGAATTTTACCTTTTGATGAAAATAAAATTTGAGGTTTTATTAATTTCTGTTTTATTTTTGATTAAGTTTAACTCAGCTGGGGGGAGAGAGCTATTAAAATTGTGGTTATTTTCAGATGTTTATTAAATATTTTTGCTTGCCTTGCGAAATTATTAACTGGCAAAACAAGAGCAATGTTAAAAAGTCGACATTCAGAAAATTATTTTGAATAATTAAATTTGGATGGAAATTTAATTGGAGAACGTTGCCGTTGGTTGTTGTGCTTGTGGTTTTAAAAAGGGGTTGTTGGTGCAATCCAATTTAGGTTGGTAGGTATACTGGTTTTAATATTTTTGGATATATCTAGTGAATGGGGGATAATAGTGAGGGTTGATGGTTCAAAATATTTCTACATATAGGTAGGTATCTACATGTAATGCGTTCTAACCTTAAATAGGGTTTTTTTACTTGGGTGATTCTTTTTTAAATTAAATTGGGAAATTGTGTTTTTGGGAGGATCCGTATAACGAAATTGACCTATACCTAACTATTAGGAACATTTTTGAATAAATTAAGTTGTTTAATAGGTATGTTGATAGTGCTAAAAACTCAAATTACAAAATTTAATTGAAGCGTGTTAAAACTAGTTATTTTTGTAACAAGTCAAGTGGGTATGGGAAGGTAGAAAGGGTCTTTAAATAAGTGTTTAACAAGCCGTTTATTTTAAAATGAACTTCCTATCTAACATTTTGTGATAACACAATTAAAAAGAACAACTATACATACATGTTTAAAGAATAAAAAACAGAAAAATTAAGTGATAGTTGAAACATGGAACCTTATATTTCAGCATGTTTTTCCACAGACCTTGGCCTGGCAGACGTATTAAGAGAAAATAAAGCTGAAATAAATTGAATTAGAGCTGGAGAATGAAAAGCTCGTGTGGCGTGGTAAGGAAGACTTTCTTCAATTAGCGTGTGATATAGGCGATTTACTGATGACAACCTTTAATAAGTCTAACATTTAAAAAGTCTTAAGACTCGGTAGTGGACAAATAAGTTGTTGTTGTTGTTCATTGAAAAATGTTAAAAAATGGGTTTGAAGTCTTAGGAACAACACATGATTTGACAAATTTCTGTGTAAAATAAGTTGTTCCTATTCTACATTGCACCTTTTCATTATTTCATCACATAATTTTTTATCGTTCAAAACTAAAATAAAGATAGGTTTTTAGGTTTTTTAAAGATTAGGTTTTTGAAAATTTTGAAATACATATGTTATGAGATTGCCATACCTCCAAATATCGGACAATTATTCACCATTATCTCATATGATTTTCAAAGTTTTCAAAATTAAATTGGGCTAAAATGTACACTAGGTAGGTATACATAATTTTGAAAAATTCAAATACATACCAACATTAAGTTTTTAATTTTTTTTAAATAAAATAAATACGTGTTTTAAAATATTACGGAATCATTTTATTTTTCATTTTAGAGCATTTAAGTCTATCCACGGAGAACTAACGACCACCCTCATGATGTACTCTACTATACCTACAGCCTCTCTTTAACTAAGAAGTTAAAAATATTTTGCAAAATCCATGGGACTTTGCAATAGAAATTTTTAAAAGTTAGTTATAGCTTTCACTTGCTCAAGAAGTCATAATAGGATTCACATTTCTCGACATATGTATCTAAAATCTGACATTACGTTTCAGAAGTTTGACAGATCGCAATTAGAATTTAAGCTTAATTCGAATCTAATTTCATCTTTTATTCAGGGTGAATATTTTCGAAACTTCGTCAGCATACTTTTTTTTTTAATTTTGGACCTACAGGGTCACAATAGAAAATTTGTTTTTTTAAGGAGTAACACAAAACAAATTATATAATAATTCCAAAAAGTTGGAGAAACAATATTGTCGGTTGGTACCCTTAAACTCATTGGCTATGGATTGAAATACAATAGGTAATACATGACACAGCACGTTCAAGTTCATCGATCCTAAAAAAAACACGCCTTATTTTTAAATATTAAATACTTTCATTCAAATCGGTCTGTCAAAAAGTATCTTACAAAAAAGTCATAAACATAAATTATAACATTTAAAATTAACACAGTAAAAGAACCTGACTTGTATAAATTCATGTTCATTAAAAATTCAGATTTTTGTTTTCTTAAAGCAATTTGTATTAAATTACCAACGATTACATTAATGTAGTTGCCTTATCGATTAAGCTGTACCGACATACTATAAAATTTATACTTTGAATAAATTAAGCAAATGATTAGTTTGCAATTTGTTAATATTTTTATTCTTTGGTTCAGTTGAAGAAATATTTAAACAGAAATATTTAAACCGATTTTAAGCTTCCCAAATTGGTGAATTAGTTGTGTTTTGGTTCGGGGCAAAAATATATACTCACATTTATAAATACATATCTTCATCTAATAGGAAAAGCTGTTTTCCGGCTGTGTTTTGTGTAAATCTTAGAATTAGCGACTTAAAATTTTTTTTGGCGAGAGGATGGGAAATCATCCATATTTTTGCAAAAGGGACAGAAGTCAAAATATATAAACTGTGACATTTAAAAAAATCAGTCATATTTGCCACAAGTTGAGGTGCCTCCTATTGCTCCCCATACGGGTGCCTATTGATATTAACTAAAAACACTAACCTGCCGCGATGAGCTCTCGCATTCGCATTTTTGAATAAATTATAGATATAAAAAACATAAATAAATGAAACTAAGACAAGAACCGAAAATCAAAAAAAAAGTCTTTCAAACTGCTTAGCATATTTTTTTAAGGAAAAAATGCTACCATCGGTTGTCGGAAGTAACACCTGAATTAAGATAGCGTTTGATAATTTTTGTGTCCTACCCATGTGGGCGTATTATCAACTCTACATAAATTACAGCCTTATATAAGTTTTGAAAATAGATAGAAGATCAAAGCAATACCCAAGTTTTCCATTAGTTTAAAAAAAATACTTATGGGTACGATTTTGATATTATAGAAAGAAACAACGGTTCCGAAATTTTTGTAACCTCTGACGAATAAAAAAAGCAAACATCGATTTATCTGTTATTGGAAAAAAAATAGAAAAAAAGAATGATACGATTTCTATTTGGGTTTGATATTACCTTTTGCTTAAAAATATTTCTGAGTTTAAGAACAAAGCTTATACTGGGGATTTTAACAGTTTGAAAGTTCTTCAGACATGTTTAAGAACTCAGCTATTAATTGTTTCATAAAAAATTAAATTCTGTGTTACTTTCAGAATCTTTATTCTTATTTGACTAAGTTTAATTTGTATCAGTACCATAAAAACTAAAAAAAAAATATTAAAACATGAAAGTGAAAAGAAAAAATATTTCTTACCATTTTTGATCCTTCTTAATAATTAATTAAATAATTATTGATATTGAAAACACTAATGAGCAACACCGACGGTAAAATGAACACCCACATTTCCGTAAATTCACTCATCACACTCCTTCTCCTTAAAACAACACCACTCAAATGTAATTTCATTCAAAAATATATTCTTATTTACTATACACCTTCTGAAAATCGAAAGAACCATTTCATCTGCGAATTAAATACTATCAGCCGAAAGCATTTTTGTTCTTTTTCACATATTAGAGAGATCATTAAAAAGTGTAAATTAAATAAATTATTTCTTTTCAATCCGCAAAAAAAAATACTAATTATCATTTCTTCTTAAAGAAACTTAAGAAAACCGTCGGTAGGTCGGTTGAAAAAGTTGACTAGGTCTGCGTAGCGTCGTTTAATTTGAGGAACACATCATACCCTGATGCTGAAGTTATGTCGTCGTCGTTGTCAGTTGGATCGTTGTTGTCGTCATCATCATCAACATCGTCTATGCTCATCTTTGATGATCCCATTAAATTATTTACTGGGCCATAAAAAACATCATCGCATGATTTGCTAAAGCATCGACCTTGAAAATACTGTTTACAGTTGATGTTTTTTTTTTTTTGTTATTAATTATTGTCATTTTTGTTCTTTTTCCGTTCAGTTTCATAATTATATGACACAAAATGTGCTGGTGAAATAAAAAACAATAAAATAATAAAACGTGATCTTGATGGCGGAGAAAAAGAACAAAAGGATCGGGTTAGAAAAAAAAACAGCATAAGTGATGTAGAACAGAAAGACCGGAGCACAATGACATTGACCTTAGATTCTTTTAATGGTATCTATCTACACAATATTTAGAGGGTAAGAACAATAAAAAAAATGCAACCAAAAGAAATGTTTGGAAGCGCAATGTCTGGAATAAAGTCTAAGAATGGAAAAGTGTTTTGAAATTTTTGGCCTAGGTAATTTTTTACCAAGAAAAAGACACTGTGTTAGATTCTCTTTATTGACGGCGGAACTGAACTAGATATTAACAGCTGAACCGGTAAAGCCATGGCTGCGTTTGTTCGGTAATATTGGAAAAACTCTACAAACACTACAATGTTAAATCCGTTCTTCTTTATGGAGCAGCACTGAAAGTCACAACAACAAAATCACTAGAAACCTGCATGAGTTTCTAAATAGATAGGTATATGTATATCTCAAGAATTTTCTGGCCAAATCGCATGTTTAATAATGAACTCAATGCGAGATCAGGGCAGGAACCCATTGATACATAAGTGGCAGTGGATTAGTAATACTCTGCGAAAAGATAACGAATGCATTGCGAGTCAAGCGATGCAATGGAACCCTTTCTCTCAGACCGGCAGACGGGAAGGCCCACCTAGAAGCAATTGACGAAAAAAGTTGCAATGGAATCTGAAAAACCGTACACGTCGGCGCGTAGCAGTAGTGGAGGCCTCGTGAACCTTAAGAGCACGGTGTTGAATGGGCGAAGCAGTGCCTCCAAAAAGAGATTCAACATAATTTTATTAAACAAGAACTATTTCAAAATATTTCGTTTATTCCACAAAAATGTACCGAATCCAAAATGTCAGACGAAATTAATTTTTTTTTTAACATTTACGAATGTAAGATCCTTTGAAAGCAAAAATTTCAGCAATTGCACTAAACATGGATGAAATATTTCGTATTACTATTTTTTTCGGGAATTCATTAAATTTACGAATGCGATTAAATAATGGAATTACTATTATTTTTTCTTTCTAAATTGAAGATATTCGAGCTAAAAAAAATAAGTATCTTTTATCACAAAATTCTTATTTTTTATTTGCCTATTCTTAGCTGTGACCTTTTTGGCTGTGGCAAAAATCAATCTTGAAGACTTAAAAAAAAATTATTTACTTAAAATATTAGTAAAAATATATTTCAAGTTAAAGAATTGTCCCTACCCCTACGATCCTTAAAACTTTGTTTAGAAAAATAAAACATAAAAATGGCACAGTTTTGTTCGATTAGATTAAAAGAAGTCCCAAAAGCGGAATTGTGCATATTTCAGAATTGTTCTTATCTTACTTTTAAATGATGTAGCATAAATTATAAGTTTTTTCTTTTATTTTTGAATTTTTTTAAAATTTTGCCCTTGCAAACATCATTTAAACAGAAAAAATATATACCATTTTGTTATTTTATCTCATCAATTCTTAAGATTTAATTTTTAACATTTAAACATAAAAAATAAGAGAAAAATATAAAAAAAGGTGATACTTTTAAATTATGAAATAAATAGATATTCATAATTAATAAAACTAAATTTCAATCTTAAACAGGTGCCCGTTGGTCTTAATCAAATAGATGTTTTCTCTTTGAGATATCCTCCTAGCATAAGCATTTAAAAAATATATATCTTAAACAAAACGAAAAAAATTAGTCAACCCCATTTAATAATGTATAAATGTATATACTTTTCAAAATTCAAACTGTCCCTCTAATAGCTTAATTTTTCTTATTTTATGTTCAACAGGTGACATTAAAACTAATTTATTTTCATGTTTATAAATCATGTTCCTACGTAGGTAGCTGAAAGCAAATAAAAAGGTAAAAAAAAAACATTCGGTTTTATGGATTTCCATAAATCACATGCTAAAATGTTTATTTTTGTAACTTTTTTTTTGTTTTTCGTGTATTCGTTTGTTATAAAATTGTATTTGAATAAGTTAAGGAAGAATTATGTACATAGTTATATTGTGCATAGTAATGCATTTGTAAATTTAATGCAATAATTTATGTATATTGAAATGAAAAATATAATTTAGGTCTTCGTGAAATGATAATTAATTACATTATTGAAATTAATTTACGTACAGGTAGGTGTAGTTGTTTTGAATTTTAATTAATTTAATTCATGTTGGAAATTCACTACATGCAAGACATGTTGATTGATTTTTTTTTAATTTTGTCTATTCTCTTATTAAATTTGTTTGTTTTGAAAAATACATTAATGAACATAGATAAATTTAAAACAAATTGAATGCGACATGAAAATTATTTGCATTAAAAAAATTTAATTCCAGGTGAAAATTATAAAATTGTATATCTTACAAAAAAAAAACTAAAAATATAGTAATTTAATTTAAATAAATAATTGAAAATATGCTTTGTATAAATGAAAAGCATGCTACTATCATGGCGCTGCAAAATTTGAGGTGTAGAATTCATCATATCAATAAATATCAATTAAAACCTCCATAAGCTCTGCGCAAAAAAAAAGAGTAAGGGTTGCCCCCACTTCTTAGATGTCGCCCTATTCGACTTCCAACATGATAGTACCTACTATGTTTTCCATATACAAAAATGTACTGGAACTGAACTAAAAACAAATGTTTCAATATCTTAAGATCTAAAACAGAAAAAAAAACTAATTTTATCATTGCATAAAAGGTAGGTATATCTAATGCATTGTTTTAAATGTTAGAAAATCATATAACTTCATGTAATATACCTATTCTTTGATATTAAGATTTAATTGTTGTTCAATTCAAAATAGTGATCATACTTTGCGAACAATATGTGGAGAAAACTGACCGGTTTACTTGATCCCATACAATTCGGAAACGATTTAACACCAACTTCTACCTTTTTTCGATGACTTTACTGGATTATTTACTTTGACCTTTTATAACATATGCGACTATAGAGTTAGTAAATATGTATGTACCAAAATAATAAACATAAAATATTTTCTATTATATCTACTTTATTGAATATTATGAATTAATAATCCATTTTTTTTACGATAAACTTAATAACTTTGTGTCATATTCCAAATCTCTGAAAAACATAATAGTTATACATAAATCTAAATGCACTATAAAATACTATAATTTGCTAAGACCGACAAAAACAAAATTTATGTTATGTCAATTTTTGTACAAAACGTAATAATCAACTTCAGAAAAATTAAGTGCACAAACAAATAAAAACCGTTTTCTATTGCCTTATAAATTCCAATAAATTGATTCTGATTGTCAATGACATGTTTTCTTTTTTTTAAATCTCCCTAATGGCTAACAAGTAGCGTACACCAGATAGCCTTTTATTTAATTCCCGGCCTGTTTCTTTTATTCATTGACATGAACTAGTTGGAGGATAAAGGGGCTGATGCTTTTTAACCATCAGCCATGTCGTCAACTTGTCACTCCACACGGACATGATTTCTGTGATGTTTTAACTAAATTTTGAAATCACAGATAAACCATTGAGATACAATTTCATCTTAGTTGGCGCCAAATATGATATTTTATTGCAACTCATAAGTCTGGTGTCCTCCTTGTCAAAGTATGACAAAGCACCACCAGGAACCAAAACCAGTAGCAGTTGTATAGGTATAGCGAAAGAAAGAGAATGGATATTTTGATTGGCTCCCATTTGGAAGGAAGAAGAATATTTTCTGTGTTATGTTCCTTTTCAACTTTCGCCCGTAAATCTTTGGCAAAATGTTGTATAGGTAGGTACTTGTAAGAAAATGGACTTGTTCCATTATTGAAATAAAAATATGAACTCCATCATCCCTCCCCTCCATATAGTTAGCTCATCTCACCAAAGCTCATTCACATTATGTCTAATAAAATTTGCATTTTCAATTCAACTGCCAGACAAATATTCCGCAAAAAACACATCATCGCAGTCAAAGCGGCAAGCATTTGTGTCTGGTTTTTGAATTAAATATACATTTACTTATTTCCACCCTCTTTTCCCCCCTATGGGTTGGTTTTGCAAATTGTTTTAATTAATATTACAATGCACGCAGCCTTACAATGTTGCTTGAAAATCTACCACTCAGTGCCGTTGGTGTTGCCGCCACATCCAGCAGCGTGTTTGTTAAGTGAAAAGATGAAGTAAGCACTCATGCAATTGTAGAAAATTGTTACAACATGCACTTGTGCCCGAGCGAGGGGCAAAGTTGATTTTGACTTTTATTACTGCCGCATAGTAAACACTCCTATACGCTGAGTGATGTGGTGTTATCATCGTACTCTCGTATGAAGTTTGCAACAAAGTTGCATTTTCTATAAATTTTTAAATATTATGTACGTACTTTTGCGCATAGTGGAAAATTGAACTAAATTTAAGAGTAACATTTTCTCCATATATGTTAATGTACATTGCTGACACTAATTGCCAATCCCACGCAAATGGGATTAGTTGCAAAAAAAACACAACTTCATCTGTTATGTGTTTTTATGATTCCAATGATTCGAGTGGGTATGTATATTAAATATGAATTTATGCCATGCACTTGTTGGTATTTTTTTGTTTTTTTAAAGGATCAGCATCAAAAAGACGGAATGAACATTTGAGGTAGAATTGAAGAGTTTAAGAAGTTATACCTACACGAATTATTAACATAAAGATTTTTTTTTTTAAATTAAGAGGATTTAAAATCGAAGCACATTTTAAGCCTTTCCATTCCTATCGTACAGTGAGACTTTGTAACTATGTATATGCTTAATTTCAGTTGATGATACAATCTTATGTTTGTTGATGTTAGTTGAATTATATAAAAACAAATTGAAAAAATTACGATTATAATAAGTAATGTTTACTTCAAAGAACGTTTAAATAACTAATGCTAATGCAAATTTTACACTAAATTTATAATTTTCTTGTATCACGATTATATAATCAGTATGTAGAACAAATCAAGATGGTTAAGTGGTTCTAGACCAACAGAATTATTTCAGAAAATTCTATCAGTTTAGAAAAAATGTTCATTTTTATTAACATCAGTATAAAACCACGTAAAGCCAAAATATCGTGCGTTGGCACCACATGTGCTTGGCTTACATGCCCAACGGATGCCTTAAATTTTATTTTGCATCTTCTACCACTCGACCCTTTTATTAAATATTAGGTTGAAAGAATCTAACAGTTGGTTGTCGAAACCATACAGTCACAGCAACATAACGAAACTGATTCCTTCAGATATTATCTCGGCAAATACTGACTACTGCACTCCTACTTTCAGCCTCAGTTAGAGTTTTAAGGTTATTTTCCCATCCAGAAAAGATTGAGAGGATGACATCGTGACGATAGGTTTCGACACAACCATCTTTACTGACGGCTCAAAGATGTGGTATTGGTTCAGGGATCTTTTCTGAGTCCCTAAAAGTAGCTAAATCCTTTCGGCTTCCTGACTTTGCTAGCGTTTTTCAGGCTGAACTACTATGCAATAAGGGAGGCATGTAAGCTACTTAAACAAAGCCCAAACCAGAACCGAAATACGGCTATTCTTAAAGATAGTCAGGCAGCTCTCAAAGCCATCAACTCGGCCACATCGTCATCTAAATTGGTCCAGCAATATCGCGTTGAGCTTATAGGAGTTCATGCAGAGAAGTTGGGCATTCCTCACAACACGTTTTGCAGTAGTTGTATTGACCAACGCGAAAGGGAAACGGTAATCCATTTCCTCTGCAAATGTCCTGCTTTGGCAAACATTAAGAATGCAATCCTTTGGACAAGCATTCTTTTACGACCTCGACGAGCTATCTGAGACGAAGATCAGAGATCTGATCTTTTTTCTTAATTTGACCAAATGGTTTCACTGTGAAGCTTCTCTGTAAATCTTTTCCTTTCAATCATAGGTCAAATGAGTTATGGTATCAACACGGCGGACTACAGCGCCAATTGGATCACAGGCTAGGTTACCTTAGGATCGCTATTTCTACCTACCTACCTAGGTTTTGTAATTTTTACTCAAAAATCTAGTTTTTAAATAAAATCATATTTTTTTTTTGGTTCAACTAACATCTTGAACATACCAACTGTCAGAATGTTGAAAAAATTACTTATTTATTAAATGAATTTGCATCAATGTCCTGGATTATAAAGTCAATAAAAACAAACACAGCAGGAGGTCGAAGTAATTTTATTTTTAATGCACATTCGTACATATCTACTCGTACGTCGTCCCCAATTGAGAAGGGGAAATAATCAAAAATACAAAATATATTTTACTTAAATACAAAAAAATGCATAAAAATAATTTGAAATAAAATGATGTGACTAATTTAAAAGGTAATGACATAGGTATCCGTTATGGAATAATATATTATGATTAAAGTATTACCAAAACAAAATTTAAGAACACATTTTCGAAAAGTGGTTCTTGCTTCATACTATGAACATCACCCTCCATCAATTAAACCGATAATACTTTTCGTCTAGTTAGTACGGACGTGTCAATTTAAGGGTTACTTTTTAAATTTGGCTTGAAAACGGCTTATAACAATTTTTAATAAACTTCATATTTGTATTCTGTAAATTTAAATGTGAAATTTGTTTCGCTCTGACTGGCCGAAGTCGGTTTTCAGGGGAAAAAACATTATTTTTACTAACTCCTATTGAAAACATATATTGGCTTAATAAATCGATACTTACTATATTTCAATATAATGATATACTAGTATAATCTGTGGGTAATGTATTTTATTTTAGAGCAATTTAAAAAAAAAAAAAAATAAACAAAAAAATGCCAGGGGTCTTTAAATTAAATTTAAATTAACAACAATCAATTTTTTTTTTTGCAAATAAAATATTAATATAATATACAACATCATCTGTTAGGAATATTTAAGGAAAAACAATTAATGTCGAATTTCATTAAAAATAAAATCTTCGAAAAAAGCTTCTAATTTATGTTTTTAAAATAAATCAAGTGATTTTACAATTCTATACTCTAGCATTATAGCATCAAAGACAAACATTTATATTTTTAGAATCATGATTTTATGATTTTAAAAAATTACTCTGAATTTTCTTTTTTCTTTTGTTTATTTGCTTTCAAATGAAAAAGATGTATGTACGTATATACATATTATTTATTAATAAAATAAAATACACGTGCTGATTATAAATCTTAAAATTGAAAATATGAAAAAAACCCAAAAAAAATTAAAATTACTGAATTTTAGTTACTTAGGTATTACTAAATATATGAATTTGAAAAGCAATTTTTTTTTACAAAAAACACGTTTAGCAAGAAAATTCAAATCTTTAATACCATTCAATAACCTAAAATCTACGAATAGAATACAAAGAATAAAAATATCTATAAATGTTATTCTACCTACATTATGTATTGTATACATGCATGGAAGTATAGTATTTTTGTGCCTATACAATTTTTTCTTGTTTATATTTATATTATTTTTGATAAAATCACGCGCCTCAAAATAAACCAAATTTTTGTTATGGCGATAGATATACCATTCTCTTGACTTCAAGGTAAATACATCTCCTCCAACATTTATGCCTGATGCTGATTCGACTAAGGAAACCAAAATAAATATTTATTAACATTCAGCCCCAAAACAGAGCTCACATCATAAACATTTTTTCAGAAAATAAACAAATGAGGTTAAGAAATCATTCTCGCCCCTCACACTTTTCTTCTCCATCATCATAAATCTTAAAACCAATGTTTGATATGGTTTACCTTAAGTCTGTCTGTCCCAAATCAAGAAAGAATAAACCACGCAAAAATGCAGACATTCGAAGATGTTTTGCATTTACAAAATTTCATATAGTCAGGGAGTTAAAGTTTCATTATTGAGATATGATTAATGATTTTAAATTTAGATATTTTGACATACTCGTACATAATATATAATTTCAAAACCGTGGAGTAAATAATCTTTTTGTGGTTTATTTTACTGAAAAAAATGGAAGGCTATTTTTGGAAACCGGTCAGCGTTCAAATCAATGTTGACATTTAGTATCAAAACCTAATTTTTCATTTCCTTTGTGCTTTTATCTCCAGTTTTTGTGATATCCTGTTTTAAATAAAATTTTTAAAGAAGAAATTTCTCATAATATTTGAGGTTAAAGGTTATGTCAAAGTGTTATTTAGACAATCAATTTTTATAGATTTTTATAAAATAGCTCTTAACATAATATGCAAAATATCGTTTCTAATATTCGAAATTTTTAAGACCGTAGGTTCCTATATCAGGAAAACCAGGTGAGGTGGAACAATTTTCAAAATCTGCAACGCTTAATAGATAACTCAACAAAATCATGCATTGTTTCATTCATTGAAGGTTTATGTTTCATTTGATCTAGAATAATTAGAAATGCCGAAAAAAAATTATTTTGGAAACAAAACCAACCAATTTTTTATATATTTTTATTTTAAACCTGGTTATCAAAATTTTCAGATATTAAAAATTAAGGGCCGATTCTTGCCTGGCTAGCTCATTTCCCAGATCAGAGTGATATCATGGTTAATGTTCAGACTCGCAAGCTCAATTTAGACGATGATTTGGCCGAGTTAATGGCTTTGAAAACAGCCTGACTGTCTGTAAGAATAGCCATATTTCGGTTTTGGTTTGGGTTTTGTTAAGGTAACTTACATGCTTCCTTTATTGCCAGCAATTCAGCTCGAAAAACGCTAGCAAAGTCATGAAGTCGAGAAGTTTAAGCGACATGAATTAATTATACTAAGAAAAAGATATTGTAATTTAAGAAGATTTTTTAATATTTTAAGAAAAATATTGACTTGTAATTTTAAGAAGTTTCCGTATTAAACTTTGAAATTTAGAGTTACAAGTAGAAAGTTGGTACAAGCACAGCCAGAGCCATTTCTGAGGTTCAAGGTTGTCATATAATTGGCTGGTAAAATCGGAAGTTTCAAATGTTTGAAAAAATCCTCTAACTTCAGGTTTTAAAACTGCCTCTGATTGTGGTAGACATCAATATTTGCTGAGGTTTAGTTGATAAAAGTCAAAATGGTGTTTTTTAAAAATCAACCAAAAACCCCTAACAAAAAAATTTGATTTTTCGCAGAAACGGCGTCTCTGGCATGTTTTTGTTTCAAACCAAAATTTAAAAAAAAACTGAAACTAAAGAATCCAGGTGAGGTTACTGGGACGAAACGCCAAATTTTTGTTAAAGGCCCTTAAAAGCTTAAAAGAACAAATTATACCATTTCCTTAAGTTTTTGGACAAAGATACACAAATGTAATTTTGACAAAAATAAATACATTTAAAGAGGAATATGTTTTTTTTTAAATTAAAATCTTTTTGAGTTAATTGGTCAACTTATTTCTAGTAAATGCAATAACCCCAGAAAAAATTGACCTATGTTTAACCAAAGAATACGCGTTACCCTCTTTTTTCTATTAAAGTTATCTATTCTGCCCGAAATAATTAATGCTTAGACTTGTAGAAAGTATTTCCTTTTGTGATATGCCTTTCATAGGCAAATAAAAATAAATTGAGCCTCCAACCAACGCCAACGTGTTCATTTAAAAAACATTGATGATTTTAATCGACATTATGTAGGTAAGTCAAATAAATAAACTTGAATTAAGAAATTAAAAAAAAAAATTAAAAAAATGCGTATACGCCTAGGTTTTAATTTTTTTCAAATAAACTCCATAACATTGTGGTTTGACATTGTACGATAAAACAAATTACTGAAATTTCAGGAAGTACGCTGCTCAAATTTTCTCCCAGCAAAACAAATCCAGGGACTTAAACTGAAAAATTTAGAATTACCTAGTGGAAAAAATTGTCAACAAAATTTCGTTCTACCAATTTCGTTCTCAAATTTATCTTCCAAAATATTAGAATCTCGTTTTGATGGGATCATAGTAATGCAGCAGAACCATCTAAGAAGCTTCTTTCGAATTGTCCGAATTGCCTAATTTGCTGACAACTTTATGTCGACAATTGTTTATGGTCTACATTGAAATGTCATGTAATACTGGTTCAAGGTTTTAATGAACACTGTGAAACTGGCCATCAACCAACATAAATATTCTGACAAACTGTAATTTTTCTACATTTTTTGGTCACATCCTAAAGGGAGGATTTTTTGAGTTACAAGTCTCATACTGTTATGATGAACGTTTAACAATCTGAGATCAGAACAGTTTGTCTTTTGTTTGAATTTGTTTAGAATGAATAATGAAAAAAATTTTGGTTATAATCTAATGAAAGTCATATTTTGCTGTAAAGGTAGAGGCCCTTAGTGTCAAAAATTCTTAATCCAGCACTACTATTATAGCTCGTGTTAAAATAAAAAAATTAAGTAGAAAGCAACACTGCTTTCCGGAATATTCCTGTATACAGAATCAATTTTAAGTGAAGTTAAGCACGAATTCGACATTTCGTCAGACTTGCTATAGTTGTCATCAAGAACATTTCGTTCCATCCCTGCACCGATTCACACGAATTTCAAAAATTCCCTCACTCTTTTTCGTCATGATTCATGTATGATGTTTTATTGTATATTTTAATTTACTGCTTATTTGATCAGTTTACCGTTAAAGGTGTCAAATAAATTAGCCTGAGTAATCCGTTCTGATTCGTTCAACTTGGATGTAAGGGTGAAAAACTCTTTATGACTATGTCGTAGTGACTGAGTGTATTCTGAAGTTATTTTTTTTTTTCTCGTTTTTATTATAATTGTATAAGAAAAGGAGTGGTGTCATATAGACTTTAGTTTATTTGAAAATGATTTTCTGATACCTACGAAAAAACTCATTTGGGTTATTTCAATCAAGGCCACACCTTTGGACAGAGTCATTGCGCAAAGGAAATATCATATCACAAAGGACTCTCAAACAAATATACATGGTATAGGTAGGTATATATGGTATTGATTTTTCCTTGAGAAATGATTTATATAGATAAATGTAACTACAAAAAAAAACAGAGCATGAATAAAATTTAGTTCAAGGATTTTAGTTTGGTTTGGTTTAATTACTATGTCTAATGCACTTCATAACCCGTTTCATTTGTTCAAACAACGTAATATTATAATATTTCTCAATAACATCTTATGTTTTCAGGAGTAACAAAAAAAAACACAACAAAATTCGAGGGCATTGGAAAATAGTAAAATAATTTATTACCCCCTATGGTCCTTTATTTAACCTCAACCCTTTTTATGGCTACTATAAATAACAAAACTAAGGATGTAGTCCAGTTAGGTTAACATACAATAAGAATCTGAAAAGAAACTAAAAAAAAGATAAACGTACGCACATTTTCTTTACCTGAGTTGAATATAGTCCATTATACATAGATACGTTGCTTTGATTTATTTAACAAGGTAGGTATGAGCTGTTGCATAATGACATGGCGCAGAGGTGATTAGCATCATCCGATATCTGGCTGAGAATATCCGTTTATTATAACCGCGTTCGTTATACTTTATGGCTGGTAAGGCAAGACTATAATGTGGCTTTAAGTTGTGGAAAGAAGGACCAACAACTATTTTGGTGAACCATTAGCCAACTACTTTCGATAAAATTGCAAGCAAGAAATGTCTTTCTTCTTAAATAAATTACACTTTAAAACAATATGGGCGATAGTGTTAAATAAACTTTCGAGATTAAGCTATTTTGGACTTTTGGTGATTCAGTTTCACTCGCTGACTCATCTCACTTCGCACGCAGAAACAAAATTAATTGGTATCTTATTTTCCTACAAAACAATAATTCCCAATATTTTAAAATTTATTTATGGAAAATAATTGCTCCTTTATAGAGATTTTTTAATCTCTTTCATCAGCTGAAGGATTTCATTGAAAAATCTCGCAATTTGAAATCTCAAAAGTGTATGTGGCGAAGCGAAGATTTGAGCCGAAATCAAGAATTTATCGGAGAAGTTCTGAGATGAGACGGAGGTGAGAATGAACTTTTTTCAAAATTTAACTAGGCCAAGACAGGACTTCAAAAGTAATGCCTCGGTGTCATCTCATGGTCAGCCCTACTTCAGATGCTTTAAGGTCCTTATTGGATATTGCTATTATAAAAGTCATCCCATTGATTTCAACAAAATCCAAATGAAATCTTTCTGAATCACTAATGGAAATGGTAATTCAAATAACTACCATATAGTCATCAAATATACCAAAGAAACTCACTAATATAAAAATCAAGTGCATTTAAGTTGTATTTGCAAAAAAACAAACATTCATGCTTTTGCAACTCCATTAAGGTGGTGGGTGGACAATAGAAATAAAAACATTGTTGCTCCACCTCTATTCTGCTTTACCATCGCATCATCGCAGCCCACTTAAGATGTGAAATCCTAAAATATAAATAGGACAATAAAACCCATGGTATTTTTTTTTCTTAATGCAACACACATGTTTGATATAATTTCATCCGGCACTTTAATTCCCAAACAAGAAAACTATCCCAGAGTTGGTAAGTACAGTCCTTTCATACAAAAAAAAAAAGAAAAAATGCCGTAGAGTCTGGCCATCATTATAGTATCAAGTTTTGCATTTTGTGCGCACTCAACCTCCAAATGTTACGATTCGCCAATTCGTTGCAATTCCGTCGAAACGCATCGCAGCACTTGAATATCAATTAGATGGCCCCATCACCCTGCTATACCTACCACTTGGACTTGAGTCTTTGATAGGTGCTACACGGGGTATGAAAAAAGGCAAACATTTATTTCAAATGGCTTTCCCAGCCTCGATCGTCTGATGGTATACAGTGGTAGCCCCAAAGTCGTGATGAGAAATCCAATTGCCATTAGCAAATAAAGTGTCGTGAATTTATGTTCAGAATCCTCCTTCTTTTTTCTTTCTCATTTGGAGAATTAATTTTTGTTTCACGGTTTTTTTTAGGCGTAAAATAGTTTTGGAAACGTGTTTTCCTTCAACTTCTGCTGTTCCTGCTACTGCTGCTTGTGGATGGTTTGTTTATACTCTATACAGAGAGTCGACAAAAATAAGTAACGTAACACTTAAATATACGCGGTTCGTGTATTTTATTTATTTTAAATCAGAAGACGACATTTTAATGGATGAAGATGGCATGTAGCTATATGCCGATGGTTATAAGGAAACGGCACAGTGTTTCTTCTCTATGACAACATCAAACGAATACTTAAGTTTTTTTTTTTTGCTTTTCAAATTTTATTTTAAGATAACTAAGCGAATGACATTTTTAATTAAAAAAGGAATAATTCAACAGGGTGTGGGAGGTTGAAATTGATAATATATAAAGAGCTTCCGTTCTTGGTTTTTGAAAAAGAAGTAAGATAATGGGACCGCCTATGTAGGAATTTCATTCTAAGTATTTTTTTTTTATCCTCAGATGTAAGTGATATAATAAGACATGACAACCACTTTAATATAGAACTGGATAACAGGCGGTGCCAACATAAGAGCAGTGGAATTTCTAAGACGATGTGATTGTTTTCCTTGATGTGGGATATTTCTGTTTGAGTGGACAAAATCTTGAGCTCAATCATTTGAGAAAAAAAAATGGTGATACTCTCGAGTATGAGATACTGCTGGAGAGATTTCGTTCTTAAAGGGGGTATCATGCACTTAATATTCCTAATTCCAATTGCATTCATCAGACAGTTCAATTTTGGATTTCTTAGTTCTCATACAAAAAATAGTTAAAAAACCAAAAAAAATAATATTGAAATCAATAAAAAACACTTAAAATTTCAAGCCTAAGTTAATTATTTAATGTAGGTACTTTTTAAACCAAGTATTGGTAAATGATAATACCCTGCAAAAAATCATTGCTAGGAATTATAAAGCCTAATCAACGTGTTCCTCTCATAATAGAGATAGAAATCCATCCATTCATCTATGTACGAGTATATAAAAAGATTCATTATTCGGTGTTTTTTTGTATCTCTGAGCTTTCTAAAATACATAGTGAATAAGGCAAACACAAAACTTATAATAAAATATATTTCGTATTTTTGTTGATGTGTTCGGCTCATTAGCTTTTTGTCTTAGGTTATCTAGAAAAAATTGGATCTTAAGTAGAACTTAAATAGTAAATAATATAAATCCGGAATGTATTTTGAATGTTTTTTAAAATCAACAAATAAAACCTGCAAATCTTCCAATATCTTTCCATTCTGGTTCTCTTAATTTTGATTGCATCTGTGGTCTAGAGATTAGAAGGTATCACATCTGGCCAAATCGCTTTTCCCTTTTTGAAGTTTTTCACTGCATCTCTAACATTTTCAACAGTTCAGCAACGTTTTTGTTGCTAAATAAAACTTTCGGAATGCGAAGTTCATAAACTGTGCATTTGAAAAACCTTCATGTTACTGTCGAAAATCGCGTAGAATTATATCGTCATCCACAAGGAACTGGCCATGAACATCCTTAAAGAATTTCGGTTAGTCAATTTATTCAGCATTTTTTGAAAATAGGTGCGCCAGTGTTCATATTGGCAGTTCCTGAATAGCATGGTTTGAAACAAATATTTTCTCCAGCGTCCGAAATATACTTTTCGTGAACTCTGCTTGAAGTTGGGCACACTTCTTCTTTTCTTTTTTCTAACATCGCCTGGTAAGCTACTCCTAAGGATGGTTTTCTATCTATATTATGAGAGGAACACGTTGATTGGGCTTTATAATTCCTAGTAGTGATTTCGCCTTGTTAAGGCAAGTTTTTTTGCAGGATATTATAATTTATACCAATATTTGGTTTAAAAAATACTTACATTAAATGATTAACTTAAGTTTGGAATTTTAAGTGTTTTTATTAATTTCAATATTTATTTTTTTTAGTTTTGTAAGTATGACATATGTAAAAGGGCAGGTCCACTATTGATGACGTAGTCGGCAAAATTACTTGGCATTTTCTCAGTAACAGAATTAGGAGAAATTGAAGGCCTTTCTTTGATTATTTTAGCGTTAGTAACTATGTACTTTAAATGCCAAAAAGATGCTAGATTTGTTTAAAATTTAACATAGTCGTCTCTTTAACTTTTAATACAGATATCATTTAGCATCAAAATGCTATAATATTGTACTAAATTTACATCAACCCAAATCAAATGTTTAATAAAGATTCTTCACAACTTGCAACTATTCAAAGCCAATTAAAAAACTCAAACTAAAAAATAAAATCAAATACGACTATAACAGCTGATTAAACACAATAGTTATATTCATTCCTCATTTGAAGAATTTATTATTTCTCAACCAAAACGTAGCACAACCCCTCTATTTGCTTTTTTCCAATTAGACAAATTTGACGCCTAACAATTTTCTTCGAAAAAAGTCAACACGACAAGAAGAAAGCGCCATGCAGTGATGTGAACACCTAGTTACTCAAATTTATAGGAAAGTCAAATATGTAAACGTATATAACAAAACAGCACAACAAAACAAACAAAAAAAAATTATTAAAAATTTAGAGAGGCTCTAGTCCATTAGTCAAATAAAATAGCAGACAGTAAACAAAGCAAACAGACAGACAGCACAAACGCTGCCATTTAACGATCATTGTAATTTCACGCCTTCCTTGGCGGAGATTTATGAAAAACGTCAAACTCTTCTTTCAGCCCTCTCGGCCGCTTTCGAGCTGACAAAAAAAAAATACAAAAAAAACAATAACCACAGACGCCCGCTGCTGAGTTTTTTTTCTATAGTAGGTATCTATCTATATAGGTACGTATGTACATATATCTATCTATATGCACAACACTATACTTAATGATTTAAAACCGCCATAATCATAAAGATTGTTAGCTGATGTATTTTGTTGTTTTGTTTGCTTTTTTATTCTCGTGTATTGGGCAGTTTCGTTATTGAACGCTAAGTAAATTACAATAGGGATAATAAATTTAACTTTCCTACTTACATAACATATATATTACATTAAATGGAAACAGGATATAATATGTAGGTACCTGCTCTGACAATTAATCTAACGCCTGAATAAGTAATTTAGAGCGATAAGTGATAAAAAAAATCCAATTTGAAGTAAAATGTTGGACTTATAAACGAGTATGTTTTGGGCTCACATGTTTAACTTAATATTTTGAGAAAAAGTCACAATGAAATAAGTTTGAGTTTGATAAAAAATTCATGAAATATTCAAGAAAATTGGTTAGGCAGATAGCACTCCTTTCTCCATTTTTTATTTAGTTGTTAATTCCTACAAATCGATTCTAGTTTCAAATACATATCTACATATTATTTGTATGCTTAGTGTAAGCATCTTATATTAAAAGGAAAAACAATCTACTCAAACAAGGCTTATAGCGTGCAAGCATGATATTTAGGCACCAGAAATATAACAAAAAAAAGCTTACAAACAGAAATATTATTAGATTTGGAAGATAAAAAAAACCAATTCGAGTTGCTATGAATATTTTTCCTACCCTTCGAAATAAAAAAAACAAAAATACCGATACAAATCCACCTGCCGTTGTCAAAAATTTCTGATAAGCAATAATTTACCAACCAACTTTTTCCGATACCAGCCCAACTGGTCTCTGATGTTTTTTTCAGATACAACAACCTTTTTGATTAACTCATACAAACAAAAATTGATATGCCAATGTGTTGGAATTTTATTTTTTAAGAGAATCAAATCAACCTTCGATGTATGTGTCTTATTAGATTTTATGAAATATCCAAATTTAAGTTTGAGGATTGAGTTAGAGAATAAGGCCAATTTGAATTTTCTCTGTGACTCTTAGAATTTGTTTTTTTGGGATTGTGTGAGTCTTTCTCACTAATATTCCAATAACTGGATTAAGATTGATATAATAAAGTTTTTAATCTGAACAATAGATGGCAGGAGTAATGGAAGAGTAGTTGAATTCTTGGATAAGTAGGTGGTTGCATTGGATGTTGAGAAATTCTGAACATTTGTATGAATAAATTTGAAATCATTTATACGAAAATCCTTCGAAAATATTTATACGCTGCATTTTGTGAATTTTATTATGAACTTAATTTTCTATGAACAAAAAGTATCCAAATTCAGTTAGTAGGTAGTAATTGACATCCTAGTTTAGCTTTATTATCTTATGTGACAGAGGAGGCCCCCAAGTTTGACAAGTCTACTCAATGTCTCCAGCTCAGAGCCGTTCGCTAGACCTATGATTAGGAAATGAAGTTCCTTTTTTTGTATTGTCTTAGCGGAAATATTTACAATACAAAATGAAAAAATGAAAAAAATGTGCTAACAGAGCCATACTCTTCTGTAAGTCAAAGTCAAAGTGGCCTGTTCTTTTAAGAAAACAAATTGCTCATACTTTCGTAACATTTATTTGAAAATTTAACGAGTTTTCGTGGGATTCTGAATAAAATAAATAGTTCATTAAAATATTTTTTTTTTAGTTTTAACAGGCCTAACGGCGGGTATAGGTATAAACCCGAAACCTTGCTTTTGATAAATAAGTCCATTTTATTAAGAAAGCTCTGTAACTTACGAATGTTCAAAAGATTTTTAGAAAACTAAGCGAATTTCGACAACACAAATTTAGACACTTTTTCTCTGCAATAAATTTTCTATTTAAACTATTGAAAACCAATCTTAAAATAAATACCTAATCGAAAAATCATATACATATGTATGTAATTTTTTTACCAAATTGTTTTTTAAAGAATGGGATAAGTTACCTATCTTCTAATAAATAAGATAAACATAAAAACATAATTCTTTGATACAAATTGTCAAAAATTAACCCATTCAAATATAAGCAGTTCTTTTGTTAGCTGTTTTTGCTCGTAAATCACCTCTTGCTCCCTACAAAACTTTAAAAATAATAAAAATAGTGTAGTGAAGTCCATGGACATGGAAACGTTTATGAAAAATCCTAAATCTATAATACGGTTTCATAGCTGATTCGAAATTTTTTTTTTCAGAAAAATATTTGAAAACTTACTTAAAACTCATTAAATTTATATATCGTTAAGACCGTTTCCGAGATAAATAAGTTTAGTCTTAATTTTTTGGGGCAAAACAAAAATTTAAAATTTCTCTGGTAGCTTATGTCATAAGTCAAAAACAGAATCTTACGGTCCGATTCGCTTTCTACATACAATACATATATCATCGTAATGTGAAGTCGGAACCATATCTCGATTTTTATATTTTAGTACCTCTGCAAAAAAAAAAATGATTTTGTTTGAATATCTGCAAACTTGTATCAGAATTTTCTTTTTTACTCGTCATATTCCTACTTATTAAATGTTACTACGTTAACATTTTCATATAACAATTTAAATTGTTTATTTTCATAGAAACTCTAATTCTCATCGAAAAGTTTCTCAAGTGAAATTCTGATATTTCTTTTAGCTTCCGAGTTTTACTTAAAATGTTGAAAAATTCTTAGAAACCTACTGGGGTATTGAGAAGCATTTTTAGTTTTATGCAGCCCTGTAACGAATTTGCTGCTTTCTATAAAAAATTGTTGGTTTACGTAAAAAAGAAAAATCTCTTTTCAAAATTTTTGAGATTGCAAATGTTATTTCAAAAACAATTTCACAAAACCATGGAATTGAATTTCGGTTTTAAAAAAAGTTGTAGCTGTATATACCTATGCTGTCATTTCTTATATAAATTGCTCCTTTTACTTAAAGAGGAAGAATTAAACCCCTTCACCTTTCGATAAATAATTTTTCTTGGCCGTCTTAAGAGTTTTGAGTGTCTTAAGAGTCTTAGGAACCTGTAGTGTCTTGGGCGTTTTCAGCGTTTTGAGCATCTTCGGAGTCGTCTTGACAAGGTTGGACATCTTGGGTGTCTTCAGTCCTTCAGGCTTCTTCAATTCCTCGGGCGTCTCGTCATCTTCAGCGTCTTTGACATCTTCGGCATCTTCACTTCTTCAGCTTCTTCGGTGTCTTCAACGTCTAAGTCGTCTTGAAAGTCTTCGGCGTATTCAGTGTCTTTGGTGTCTTCACCGTCTTCAATGTATTTGGCTTCTTCAGCGTCTTGATTGCTTGGGTGTCTTAAAAGCCCTTAAGGTTTTGAACTTGGGCGTCTTCGGTTTCAAAAAGGACTTCGGCGTCTTTATAGGTGTCCTAGTAGTCTTTAGCACCTTTTACGCTTTGCTAAATTTGCTCATCATACCACCCATGATGGGCGTGTTGGGTGACTTGGGCGACCTGGGCGTCTTGGCTTCTTAAGCGTCCTGTTAGCTTTGAATCTCTTCCGCGTCTTTAATATCTAAGGCTACGTGCTCCACTTGAAGTAGAATACTCGTATAACAACCAACAAACGAGTAAAATAAATACTTTTTAAAATAAATAGTAGGTTGTACCTAGGTAGGTACATGGGCCAAACATATATAGGTACATAGACAAAAATCGAAAGAAGATCGCAAAAACTTCCATTTCATGTTTTTTGAAAGCCTATAGATAGCATATTTCTTTAGTCAGTTTATTTCAATTCCTATTCTTTGGAGAAAAACAAGCCACTCTATAGCTAAAAATGTATTTTTATCCAAATTTAATGACATACCTACTATCTATAACAAACCATGGTCACCTATCCAATCCTACCAACGTAGGTACATAGGTACTTATGTATCTAGGTCCCTATTCCCTATTATTTCTTTTGACCAAAAACAAACATCAAGCTGAGACATGAGAATGAAAAATGTTAAGTCCACACAAATGGCTAGTTAATAGGTACCTACGCTAAGAATTTTCCATAGATAATGCTGCAAGCTGTTAAATTTTTTTGTTCCACTTGGTATACTTATTTTCCATTAAACTACATGGCATGAAGATTCTTGAGTCTATTAACATAATTTTACTCATTGACAGCATCAGCAAACTTTAAAAAAAAAATACATACATACCTATCTACTTATCTACCCACCACCTAAAATATATATGCAAACAAAAAAATTAATTTTGTGTTAGGTAGGTAGGTATTTTGTTTTTGTATAAGAAGATAAAAGTTATAAAAATAAATTTTCCATTTTTATGTTTAGATGTAAATTAACCCAAAAATAAAGTCGAAAACCCCAAAAGAATTTCTGATCTGCTTTTAAGAGGGACAGATAAATTTGAATAAAATAATAATCAACCGATGACCAGAATTTATAAGCAATCTTTCTCCTCTTGTAAACTCAACAAACATTTCATTTTGTGGACCTTTTTTTTAACGAAAAAGCAAAAAAGCAAAAAAGCAGACCTATCTGTACCTACAAGTTTCACACACGCACTTCTTCTTATTACCATCTTCTTGGTTTTATTCAACACACATCATTATTTTTCAGAGTGCGGTGAATAAAAATACAAACCACCATTTGGCCACGCCTCTTTTATAATGGCTGTCGTGTATACAGTTGTTGTTGGCAAGTGCATGGAGAATTCTTAAACAAAATCTATTTTCCTTGTTCAGCCATACTAACGATAAGCCCGCAAGTGGAACTCCACTTTGCGCAGTTGTTAGAGCGAGCACAAATGATAATGAGACACAGAGAGAAAGGCAAACATGAATACCAAACATCATGGCCTCAAATTTCTGTCAAGCAGTAGAATAAATATTTACTCAGCCACAAGTTAGTTGGGATTTTTGCTACAGTGATTGTTTCCCCTTCGAATTCTTAGGAAATGACATCCAAGGGTGATTCTTGGCTGGGAACTTGAAATTATAATTGAACTTGGTAGACCTAGGAATTGGAAAGAATGGTAAGGTGCCATCTTTAATATGAAAAACAAAAATCGATGACTATGGCGCGAGAAAATTCATGTAGGTATTGAAAGAGAAGAGGGAGATTTCACACGTTTTGTATGGTGTTAATTAGAGTTGACTGCCAGCTTGGCATATGACATGTCTAATCTGACGCGACGATTTCATGTGTGAGAGCAGAGATGGCATGTTAATTTGTACTAGTGATTTATTAATTTTTTGTTTGATTAAACATGGAAGTTTGTCTAGCTTTGGCTTCGTTCTCTAATGTTTTCGATAGGTAACTCTTATGAATAGGTATTTATTTTACTCATGACTAGCGATGAGTGATCTTATAGGTACACTTATACCTACTCAATATAAGGAAAAAAAAATATTCTTTGCTTTTTTTTAATTTTCTAATTTTCTTTATAGAAAATTCATTCCAATTTTCAAATTTATGTCCCATTTCGAAATATCGATGATCAAAGAAAAAATACTCACTTTCATGAAAAGTAGGTAGGTACCTATCCAAGAGAAAATCAACAAGAATCAGAAATTGAAAAATAAAACAAATTGACTTTGTTTCCGTTATTTTTATCATTCTGACATTTAAAGCTTTTGGTTTTTATTTTTAAGTTTTTCTTGAACCAGCAATTGTTAACGAATTAAGTTTTTGATTCTTTATCTTATTGACTTAGTGTATTTTGTAAAATGAAACTCAGATAAAAACGATCTATACATCCTACGAAGAAGACATTATTAAAACAATGGTACCTTTCAATCTCGGGCTTATTATGTTTTTTTTTTTTTTTAACTAAAATACATATACATACCTACCTATGCAGGCTAACAACTATATTAGTTTTTATTCTTTACTTGCATCTATGGTGAAACAATCGTCTTTCACTATAAGTACATAGAAGCTAATACACTCATAATATTGTTTTGAGAAACTTTTTGACAATTATTATTCTATTTTTTTAAAACAATTACCTTCCTATAACAGTATAAAGGTTTCAATCTCGAAATAAAATATTATAAGAGCAATACATTTTGTTTTGAATATCAAGACAACTTTCCCAATCCAATTTAGGAAGAAAACTACATATACCTATTTTATGTTTTGTATATCAATATCAACATCAGCTACCTCCCGCAATGCCTATATTTAAATTTCTATTTGAATATTAAAATCTGAATTCGTTCCATATTGTTCGGTATCTATATCTATACAAGACCCCAATAAAAAAATCTTTCCTTTTTTCACACCTCTTACATTTTCAAGATCAATCCTTTCAAATTCAAATTCTAAGAAAATCAAGATTTCTCTTTTTTTCGTACCTTCTTTAAATCATTGGTATTCAAAAAATTCGAATATCCAAATTCTGTATAAGAACTAGGTCAGACTTTAAACTAACTGATCGATACCATATTGCATAATATATGACATGGGTCATAAATTTATCTGACAGAGTCATTCCTGTATTGGTCTTTTGTCTGGTGCGGTAGAACGGTTTAACCCTTTTTGCTTCGCTACAGGCCATACCCATTCCTTTTTTTTTCCAAGGAACCAAAATATTTAGAGCACCTCTTGCTGAGTTTTACAATGGGTAGATATAGGTATGCCGAACCTTTAATAAATCGTGTTCCTGACGTTGTTATTCAAGGAACGCGCAAAGTGCCGCTTTTTTGCTTCGTTCCAGTCGAAAAGTATTGCCACTGCAAATTCGTTAGGCTTCCATGCAAGAGACCTCACCGCAAGAGCTTAAAGAACTCATAAATGATCATCGAAAAGAAGTATTGAACTTTCGAATACGTTATAATTTTATAAAAAAAAATATAAGAATTTTTATAGTCCGAGTTTTTACATTACACATACAATCGGTTGCTTGGTTTTTGATTTTGCTTCCATGTTTCAACGGCATTCTGGACTGGTGTCTGCATCTGCTGTATAATTTTGCTGCACCTATACCAAATCTACCTACATAAAGGTTATACATGAACACATGGAGCTGGGATTGGTTTAAAAAGTATAATCTTTAAGTTGCTACGGGCTCACATCACCTGAGATATAAAATGCAGTTCAAGTTCCAGTTAAACGTGTTTTACCCGCTTCGCTTAGTCACTAAATCTGAAAAGTTATTTTTTTTTTATTTTTTATTTTATAACTGCTGGCATGTTTTGGAAATGACTATGCTATCCTCAAGAAAATGTTTACTTGGGATGGTTTCTTTATAAGCGAACTGGGTAATTTGTTGCTTGTTTCGATTAATATTTTAGACTTAGTAGAGTCAACAATCTGTGTATATATGTACATAAACATGGGTACAATGTAATTGAAAAAAAAAATTAAGATTAGATTGCGTAAAATTTTCTTGCAAGTATTTTTTTTACCATATTAGATTGAGTATCCGCCATGTTGTTCTCATTTGCTAAGTTAATAACAAAAGTATGGAATAATAATATATGTATATAATATTATGTATATTAAATATGGAAGCTTTTGTGATTTATACGTACATTATAATAATATACTAGTAGACATGATCATGATCAATTTTATGAGAAATTTTATTGTTATACTAATTTGTATTTTTATGAGTTTGATTTAATTGTCGGTAGTTAATATTATTATAATATGGATATTCTGCATCCAAAAAAACGTTTTTAAGTGGTGCAGGATTTATGACTTCATTTTAAATTTGTTTTTGATCGTTTAAACGGGACCATGATATTGATATTTTTTTAATACAATTAAAAAAAAATTATAATCGTTTTTTGTGGCTTAGATACTATCATAAACAAGACAATTTTTAAAGCTTAAAAAAATTATGAATAAAAATGAAAATGTTAATATCTAATAATAATGAGATATTTGTTTATTTAAAAGCTTATTGTTAAAATATTTAGGTAAGTGAAGAGCAATTTTCACAAGGTAAATTTACTAAAATCTTATGTGAACTGTTTGTCAGAAGTATGTCAATAGAAATAATCGTTGGAATGCATGCACTTAATTGTTTCATATGCAACCCCCTATTTATGACTACTGAACGTAACTACATAATTATTGGCATCATGTTGGAAATATTATAGTAACGCAACTAACAGTTATTATCTCTGTTACACAAAAAATTGATTTTTTGAAATGTTATGATTTTGTTGATTTGTGACATTATGTGCTTATATATTACAACGCCAATAAACTTTCAGAAAAAAATCAAAATATAGCTAGATAATGCTTTACTAAAAAAAAAGATTTTTGTACATTTGCCAATTGTACGGACAACAAAATATAAAAATAATAAATAGTGGCGTCGCCGCTTGCGTAAATTTTCCAATTTTTCGGATAAGAAAATATAAAAATACTAGCAAAACCCGGCGAACTCCGTTTCGCCACCAGATAGCTTCGTTTTTTGTAACTTTTCGTTTGGGGATTAAAAGATGAAGAAAAATTATTTTTTGTTTTATATTTGAAAAGGAAAAATTTTATTTCATTTCACAACAGTAATGAATTCATTTCGATTACAAAAATGAAGTGTATTTTGGTTGAACTTCTCTAAGTAAAAAATGAAAGTGAATCCAAAGTAAATACTGAATCGAAACGTTATACGTGTCATCAAATTATCCGTTTCATTGAAGTGCTCTTTGGTAAACCACAGTTTTTGTTTTTTGGTCTGACGTTAACACAAACAAAGCGGACGGTTTCCCAACTCGTGAACACGCAATATATAGCTGTCCATGTGAAAAACAATGATTTTCTAAATTCATCCCGCAAACACTAAGCGATTGGCCTTGCAACTTGTTAATTGTCATTGCGAACGCAAGGCGAACCGGAAATTGCAAACGTTTGAAGTCAAACGGAAGATCAGTCGGAATCAGTGGTATTTGAAATTCATTTCATAGTGAAATCATTATTCTTTGCGGCGAGAATTGCTCGTTGACTTAACTAAGCATAATTCTGATAATTCTCACTAATGTTTGGGAAAACATTTTCAATAAGAGCTAATTGAGAGTCTACAAATCGGCAAAAGTCGTTGGTAAGAATAAATAATTAATCCAGTTGTCGTATCAACTGGGACTTTTCCATTTCCAATAGCTAACAATTGTTTGGAAAATTGTGCAGCACTCTGATCATCACATAATCAAATAATAAATATCACATGAAATTAACTGAGCAGAGTACAATTAGTAGCTGTCAAACAATGTTTCACGCACCGGCACCATCTACATAAAATGAAACGTACTTATTTTCGTGAGGGATACTCACACACCACGTACTGGTGCCTTTGTAGTACATGCTATGTATCAGAGATGGCGCTTTATATGAAAAATGATTTTCCCTGTTTTCCTGCTTTTCTCTTGAAATTTTTCCTGAATTTTCTTGAATGCACAACGGTGGAAATCGGTTCGTGCGTTCTAAAGTTATAGCGTCAGGAAGGAAAACTCGACTTATTTTTATATAATAGATTAAATAATTTTTTGGTTTTTAAATTTAACTCTTTTCAAGAACTTGTATTTGATACTTCAAATTTCATACAACATATTGGGCACATATAAAGAAACCTACCCATTTTCTTTTCAAAAAAAAAAAAAATTGTATTGTCATTTAAAATTAAAAAAAGAAAACTTGGAATTATATGAAACCTTTTCCACAAAACAATTTACCAAAAATCGGGTGTTTATAATAATTTCTGGCCAAATATTTTGCATAACTTACGAAAATACATGTCCCGGCCTCATCAGAATTGAAAATTTCAGTATCGTTTGAAGAACCATATAAAATAGAAGGAACACAATAATATTTGTCTGAGGTTTTTATAAAAGAGGGAACTCGTCTTTTGACAATTTAGAAAATCGTTTAGATTAGGTATTCTATAGATTAGGTTTTAACGTGAGCGCTTTTGCTTACCAGCCAGAACAACCTGAGTAAAATTATTAAAAAAAATAATAATATTGCATTGTTGATGTCGATTGTAAATTTTAATTAATAGTCTTCTAAATTGTATTATTTTATGAAAAAAAAACTGAATTTGTTAAGACGTTATGTTATTTCCTATTAATTGTTTTTAGTTATTTATTGCTTAAGTGTATATGTATTTTATATTTAAATACCATCATTTTCGAGTGAAAAAAGAGTCCTTTATGGCTAAAATCTCATATGTAGGTATATCGTTTGCCTTAATTATGTATCTACAATATTGAATCTTTTTTTTTTGTTTAATTTAAAATTCAAATAGTTTAGACTGCATTCATTCCAGGTTTCTGCTATTCTAAAAACAAAATTTATTTTTGTAGGTACATGTTTGACGCTAAAATAAAGTTATTGGGCTCAGAGTTATATTGCAGTATGAACATATATGAGACCATAGTTCCAGAAATATTTTTTCTTAATGAATTCAAATACGAATAGACATAAAAAAGCTATATATTTGGTAATTCACCAAGTAATGGAGTAAAATTATGATAATTTCGAAACGACATTTATGGAAGTCCAAAACTATTTTGATTTACATATTAGTTCTTCCTTTACATTGTTAAAAGTGGGCAGTCAAAAAACTAAATAAAAAATCTTTATGGACATTTTCAAATAATATTTTTAAAAGAATACATTTTACTACCTAAATTTTGACTTTCAATATCAATTATTCAAAAACTATCAACCCAAAAAACTTGTTTAAAAGGCAAACTAAAAAAAGGCTCCCAGCCTTTTTACACATCTTATGCTATAAACAAAATAAGTTCAGTCCTCCTCTTTATTTAATTTCTAGGGAATTGATGCGAGGAGACTGAGTTCTAAAACACAGCTCTTGAAAATGTAGCAGTACAAAGTTTATAACAACAAGTAGTGGGAATAAAGATTATCTAAAATTATTCCGTTTTGTTTTTCAAAGAAGAAAACAATTTTGTGTTGCTTTGTTTGAACAGCGAATGAATTTTGGAAAAATTCGGTCTATAGAAACAGTTTTTGGCTCAAATTGAACTAAAATTTAGTAACCTTAAGATCATATTATTTACTGTCAAAACGAGGTCTTTTTGACTAAAAGCGTGCAAATTTCCCTTTTTTTCACCAATGTTTCGTTCAGCACTCAAGGTCTAAAGTTTAGATGAGTCATTGGCTTAACATCATAAACTAATTAAGCCAAAAATTAGAATTACTTGATGTTTAGATGTCTTGACGCTTGGAAAACGCTAAGGGATTGAGAATCGGACATTTTGAATAATGTTTTGTGTAATAAGAAAGTATCAGATCTTAATAACTTGGTTTGTCCAAGTAGATATTGATTAGATTATTTATATATATAAATAAAAAATCAGATTAAAATTTCTGATTTTAATTTACCAAAAACCGTTGTATGCCTTTGTAAAAACAATAAATTTTGTCTTCAATGTTTAATTGAATCAGTTTGGATAACTTTACTGTTTAATTGGATTTATATTTTATTCTATGAATTAAATATTGCGTTAAACATTATATTATTGTCTAATAGCTGCCTAACATTGACATCGCAATTGGTTGTCTATAAAACATATTACCACCAATAATTGTAAATTTCTCAGACAATATCCAAGTAAGCAAAATACAAATTAATATGAAAGTACACATTCTTTGATTAATATACTTATAAATGTATGTATTTACTACCAATAAGAAGGTTAGTCACTCACCTCAATCTCAGCTCCAAATTTCACACCGGTTGAACATCCGGGATTCAACAATTATTGTTTTGGACATCCAAATAATTTCACGTGATAATATTTCTAATAAATTATTGTTCGAAGTTCTCAGTTTTTAATTTTTCATTTGAACACATCTAACCACAAATGACTTTTATAATATATATTACAATTCAATTAAAAAAAAAATCTCGAGAAATCCAAACCAAAAAAAAACTATCGTGCAACTCGATACTTAGTTTAAAAAAAAAAGATGGAAAGATAACAAAACATTTGCATAACATAACCACGAAATGGCCTCGTTCAGACCAAAAGGAGACGACGAAAAAAAATCACGAAATCACTTAGGCACTTGTAGATGATGATAGAAACTTAAAGCCGGCAGTAGAAAGGGTAAGCGACACAAACACGCCACATCTTTTTTTGTACTTTTATACATTGCATATAAAACAATAATTCACCTTGGAAAAGTTTTTATTTTTGTTTTGTTTTTGTATTTTTTTCTTGTTTATTTATAAAAAAAAAAAATTATTTGTAATTTTTGCTCACATACACCACAAGTACATTCACATTGCTGTTTTTTTCTTTTGTTAACCAAAAAAATCCAAGGTCTTTTTGCACGAACTCACGAATATTTTTGTTTATTATTTTCTTTTGTTTGCCAAAAACATTTTTAGTAAATAAATAAAAAACAAAAGAAATACAACACAATAATTTTTATATAAAGAATTTTTTTGTCAGCCAAAAGGATGTTCACAGAAGACGATTGAAAAATTCTTGTTTATTCTGTAAGATAGCATCAGAATGAAGGACTTCTGATAGAAAACTGTCCAAAAATGTTTTGTTGTGTTATTCTTGGCGATCTGTTTCCACTACCCCAGTGCCGTGTATCTGTCAGCATATACCTCATCAAAGTACCCGCACATACATACATTTGCACATGCATACACACACAGATTCGAAACCTAAATGAATAAGGCAAAAAAGCCATACGAACAACAAACCGAACTAAAGAAACATCAAGCCAAAAAAAAAAAAAAAAAAAAAAAGATATAAAATTTATACTCAGACTTCCCAAAATCTAATAAAAATGTTTTTCTCTCTCTTCACTCTCTGTGTGCTTTGCGTGCTGCTGCCATCGTGTATATAGTGTTTGATCTCGTTCGACACACTCGTCATTTACATACATTACAAATGGATTCGATGTATCCGCGCTATGTACAGGACTATATCTAGATACTTTTTACTTATGGTTCGAATATCACACGGGGAGGACGAAAAATATTGTTTAAGGATAGATTTTGAGGTTATAGCTATAGTCTTTTATATTGAAGAGTATCTATATTTTTGGAAAAGATACAAAAGTATCTTTTGACATCTTTTTTGTATATTTTTCTTAATCTTATGAAAGCAAACAATTTTTGTTTTGTTCTTTTTCGATGGGGCCTTGAGAAGTTAATTAATTACCATTGAGCACGAAAGCAAATTAATTCACGATGATAACGAAACTATTTAGTATTGAAAAACAAGTAGGTATATATTTAGCGAGTAACGAATATGAAAGAAATACTTTTGAGATTCTTGTTGGAAATGAAAAATCGAAGAGCATGGTCGCAAAAATATCTACCGAAGAAAGTCCGAATTAACACACTGTGATGGAGCCATGGAAGACTTACTTGGCTATAATACAACCTCGAAACGTATATAACGTAAAAAAATCCCATTAAAGAATTTCAAAGATACATGTAGGTAGGTAGATAAAGCCATCCAGGGTTGCTATGTATAGATAGATACTGTGAGTATATTTTGAATTCAAACTGGGGAAGACATTCGTATTGGGAAAATGCATTTGTTCGTTCGTGCCATCCTGCTATTATAGAGTCACGTTGTGAGACTTAACTTTGTTTTTTTTTTTTTTTTGTTTTAGGATACCTTAGCAAGGGAGTGTGAGTGTTTTGCGTGTATCTGTATATGGAATTATTTTTACTATTGGAAGGATATATAGAATAAACGAACAAAAAAAAAATATAAAAAAATTAAGGATTTTTTCACTTGCGTACTGGGGCAAAGTATCAATGCTAGAAAATCGATGCATTTGTTAGATACAAATTCAAAAATGTATCTGGAGGGTCTGGTAACATGAGTTGAAGGAATTTGAATAGATTTTCAGTTTGGTTTTGATTATTAAGACCAAAGACAACTCAGCTATAACAACTCGAACTGTTTGCTTTTTGGGTATAAGATTGTATGTAATTTTCGGTGGCTGGATGTCAGAAAGTGATATATGCGACGCCAGTGTTGGGGTGTATTTTTTTTATATATAGGTATTTTCTCCTCGACCTTTATTATTTTTGTATCTATTTTTGTGTATGGTGGGTAAAGATACATATAGATAGATCTAGAGAGACACTTTTGGTTCTTTACTGTATTGGGGAGGACAAAAAATGTTATTTTTAGTGGAATGATTTTTTTTTTGGTGTGTGTATTTTATGTTTTTTTTTTTTTTTTTGAATGGAAGAGGGCAAGGTGCATGCGCTTGTGTAATGTATGTTTTTGAGGGAAAAAGTTAGAAGTCTAGTGGTTATATCGGCAGGACATGAATACCTAGGTATTTATTGGCAATTTTTTTTAAATTAACAAAACTTATTTGTATGGGAAATGCTAATGGATTAAATAAACGAAGACTTGATTTACTGTAAAACACAACTGTTATAGTTAGTTAGTTATAGTATTCCTAAAACTGATTCTTAAAAGTTTAAATCATTAAACTTTCTTTCACTAAGATAATATATCAATATGGAATATATGCTAATGTCTATTTAAAATATATAAATACTTATAGGCATTATAATAATAACAAACACTTTCATTTGAAGAACGGAAATTATTTACCTCACAGGAAAATATATTTTGGAGTCAAACCATTCTCTATACATAGTATAGTTAAGTACCATCAAGCTGTAGATTACTTAAATTATTAAGTAATAAACCTATAGACAGTCCTGCATTAGGTAACAACATAGTCAAGATTTAAGACTTTATGATGGGGTTCCACAAGGAAGTATTCTTGGTCTTTCCTCAGAATATTCTTCAAGAATCTAAAGCTTGTTGTAACTTTTGAAGTTATTTTTGTAGATATCATCGAACCTAACCTACATAAGGCAAGTGAGTTTTCAAAACTTTGACATGTCTATTAATGACTCGCTTCAAACATTTTTTTACGACTGAAGTAGTTTTAAGGTGAAAAAGTAATATAGTTGAGCAACAATAACTATACGATTATTTTAATTTTAAGCATGAACAAAAAAAAATCGACTTAAGCGAATCATCCAGGGAGCTACCTATTCGAGATGTTCTAAAATAAAAACTCCGGCTTCAATCTTAGTTATAATGGGGATCTAATACAAATTTCAAATTTGTTAAGGTTCTAGCTCAAATAATCAATAATCAATAATAATTAACTTAGGAGGCATTTTGCAGCAGATACATTTTTTTTAAGATTGGTATTTGTTCATTTTTTATATTTAGGTACATTATTGGTAAATTTTGCAGTAGCTACTTTTGCTTTTAAGCATCACTAGATCCCACAAAAATATAATCAGTTATAGAAACCTTTAAACAAATTTGTTTCCATCTAATGTCTTTTTAAAGATTTCATATCGATATTAAGCTTAACTTACAACAAATTTGTACTCAAAGTTCAGAAAGTACCTACTGTACTGTCTTAGAAACATTTAAAATAATATTTTTGTGTGTTAAAGACAAAAAATAAAATATCTTAGATGAAGGTACCTAAGCCCTTTAATTTTATACAAAATCAGGGAACCTAGGCATATATGTACGTATATTTTTACAAATATTTTTAATTTTTGCTATTGCCTCTAATAAAAACTCATGTTCCTTACCACTACATAAAATTGTATGGCAAAGAATCCAAGGTACGTGGGCAGATATGCTAGGTTGGAAGACACGAGTTCAGTTTTTTCCTATAGGTACCCAATTTAGTTCTTTATTGGGAACTAGATTCTTCTGAGCCATCAAAAAACTTTTTTTCTGATTTAAAGATTGACATTAAAAGTCATCATACACTTTCGAAGTAGTTCAACTAATAAAAAAATTTGTATTTAATGTTTTTCTTCTTTGCTAAATTTTATTAAGGGAATAAAAAAAAACATACAAAAAATGCAATTTGATTGTGTAGGTATACTTAATAAAATACACTAATAGCTCTAAAAATGTTTTTTTTTAAGGTTTAAAACCAAATACGCTTAGGAATTTGCAATCTCGTAGTTTAAAACTTTAAAGGGTTTTTCTAAATATTACCTTTATTAATTTTTTTAAAAACCGATCTCTCAAATGCCCACTGAATTTTCAAAATTCTTGATTTGCAGACAAAATTTTCAAATTATTTTAAAAGACCGACTTAACCATGAGCCATGAGATGTAAGCAGTTACCTAGGTAAGGCTACCATTGATAGAGTTTTTTTGGTAAAATTCTTTAAAAAAAATTTTATTATAAAGTTCTTAGGTATAAAAAACGAATGCTTGTATCCTAAATAACATCAAATTTGAAAAGCAAAAAAATGAATTTCATCATTCCAACCTAAAAAACTTTACAGAAAAATATTAAATTGTGTGTTTCAGAAACCTTTTGATAGCCAAAAAAATAATGATTTTCTTATATCGTGATCCCTTATTAAATAATATCTTTTTCAAATTTTGGGGCCGGATTTCAAACCTTTCTACCTACCTATCTTAATCTTCAACCATATTTTATTTACTCTTTAAGAATACATTTCCTCGAGAAAAGATTTCATCATTATTTATTCTAACTGCGAGTTTTCGTACCGTATATAATCTTTTTAACCCCCCTGGTAACACAGCGGATCTCTCCCAAGATTACCTCGAAAATGTTATTTTAAATCATATTTAAGCCCATATTGCTATGCAAATAGTATATATTTCAGCTTATTACATTTGGAAATGTAGAATTCGCAGCACGAGCGATGAAAATTGCTTTTGATATAAATCCCAAAAAAAGCCCTTCCAAGTTTTTGTTTCTGTATTTTTTTTTATTCCATTTTTTATCAGATGAAAATCCCTGCGCGAATAATATAACCATCTCCCCTCGAACTTTTTAAACGCATAAATTTCATTGAAACAATTTCAAATGCCTTGGGGATCCAGCTAAAGCAAAACATTTTCGCAATTTTCAACATTTCTCATACTTATGTACCTATAGGTACACAAGCAGGATATACTAGGATGTTTTTGTATTTGTGTATTTCCTATACCTACACTTCTTTCTAAAGTTTGCATTTTCTTCGTTTCGTTCAGCAATGTCCCCTTTTGAAAACAAACACCCAATCAGAAAGTCAAATAAAGAAACCTTTGACTTGCGTTTTCTTTACCCTCTCCTTCGGGTGGGTAGCTAGATATATTTATGTTTTTTTTTTCATCCCGTTTAGATGACATGTCATGGTCGGGTCTTTGGAAGAAGAAGTGAAAATATCCATTATTCTTGCGCCCGAAGGACATGGAAGGAAATACACAGCTTGAATATGGCAAGAAACATATTTAGATACAAAAGGGAGTCGTATAGATAGGTATATTTGCCCAGAAATAGATACTGTACCAGAGCACGAAGACATATGAATGGTTTTTTGTCAGTATTCCCACATTCGAATACATAGATACATATAAAATGTATCCTTCTCCAGAAATGGAAAATATACATAAGAGCCATTGTTGCACAGTGTGGGGGAAAGGTTTCCCAAGAAAAACTGTTTATTTAAGCCAAGAGGCAAGAGGGTTGTCGTTTTCAACAAAAAGAAAAAAAAAAGTCGATGAAAATTATTTGGGGGAAACACAAGTGAACTGGCATGATTTCTGAAAGATAAAATGGAAATTTTGACTTTGGGATGATGATTTTTTTTTCAGAATAAACCGTTATGGTAAAAGAATATATCCACCATGATGGTATAAGGGAATCAATATAACGATGATAATTGCGTAGGAGGATTAGATTGTACACAATTGTGTGTATAAGTTCGGGTTGATATGCGGGGGAATGAGAAAAGTCAATGTACCAGAGACCGTATCGTATCTGATAAAATTCGAAATACTTCATTAGAATTACATTTTCGTTTTTGGCAAGCAGTGGGTATCGTATAGGGCTTAATTATATTTCATCCCAAAAACACATACCTATATAGAAAGTTACTCACACACGCAGTAGGTATGATTTTGTGGGAATATTTAAACACATTTTGGGTATAATTAAGATAAATATACTTTTGGGGTACAGGGAATTGGAGTTGCCCGGATGGAATTTGAAAATGTGAACGTGAGCATGATGTAAGATATTATATACTGTACCTATAAGCTTGGGGAAAATTGAAATTTAAATTAAAGATTTAAGGGCTTGGAATATTCACCTATCATCAAATAAGCATTGCTTTACCGACGGTAAATTAAAATATATAAGTCGGTGTGTGTAACCTAAAAACATCTACATATATACATACATTTAGGTACCTATGCCTATTGTGATATTATATATTAGATAAAGTTTGATATATTTTTTTGAATCCAATGACGTTTTTTTTTTATTAATTTCACTCTAAACCTATAAATTAGTTTTCTATAATAACGCAGGTCTTCTAAAATATATTTTTTTTTTTCTTTTTAAGGATAGTTTTAAACGAGAAGAAATAAATAAGGCAACTAGTTTTTGGATCTTAATTAAATTTTTTTTTAATTTCTTAATTTTTTTTTTTCATGTGAGTAGTTTCGAGAAAAATTGAGGATTCACGAAAAGTATGTAAATGCAAATAATCACTGAAAAGCGTGTGAATAAAGGTCGAAATTCAGTTGGGTGTATCAGTTTTTTTTTTTTTTAATTAAAATGATCCTTTTCCATTTAAAGACTGATATTTCGGCTACAAATTCTTTCACAGCTTTTAAAAAAAGCATTTAAAACTGAATCTGATTCTTATGGTGGTTCGAAGTCAAAACAACATTTTTTTACAGAAAAGAACAAAAGAATTTCGAAAAAAAAAATTTGTACCAAAAAAAGTCTTTTCCACTCTTTTGGAAAATTCATTCAAATTTTTGCCGTTTTCTGTTTCAAATTTGAAATTTTTTAATCATATTTTTAACTCAATGAAATATAAATTAATGACAGGTAATTAAAATTTACTCATTTTTAGTTCTTGTTTTGAATTTTTAGTTTTACTTTTAGAATTTAAATTTTAAAAGTAATATGGTTGACGCAAAGGGAAGGCAAATTAAGGAGATTTCTTACAATTTAAGGCAATGGACATGGACTCCAAAACAGGTAAAAAAATATCCATTTTTGCATTCAAGTCCATATAGCAAAAAACTAGCCTCGAGCCTCTTAAAAATGTTTGCAGTAATTGCAGAAGAAAGCTATATGATGAAGTATTTTTGATTTTGTTTTAGAAACCTTTACTTTGACAAAATGTAACTTTTTCTTAGACCTTGATCTGATCTCCGTATTGGAATTGCAATGTACAGGGCGATTTGATGGCGCAGGCTACACCATAGGTATTGGTTGAGCCGAGAGACGAAAAAATGTTTGGAAAGGGGTCTAGTTAGGTATACTTTTTATGCAGAAAGGGCAATTTTGAAAAACAAGTAAATATTTATAAGTGGAAGATTTGTTATAGAAATATTATCAATATTTATTGAATCATTTAAATTACAATTTGTATTGTATGCTCTAAAATATTGCAAAAAATAGAACTTCAATTAAAAAGAAAAATTTGGCATATTACAATGACCAAGAACTAATTGAAAAATAATGGAACCTGAATGAATTTCAGCATATCAGAAGAATCCAAGGAAATATTTATTGAAAATTGAAATTGAAAAAATAGTATCTTAAAAGAGTATATAAAAATCTATTATAATAGAAGGGTATTTTCTTGTAAGTGGAGGAAAATGCAAGAAAATATTTAAAAGATTTAGTATTTTTGTATAGATGGAAAGGGTTCTTAACTTTGAATAAATAAGTGTATGTATTTACTAAAAGTTATTATATGGGGTAAAACCTTAAAGCTTTTTTTCAAAAACTTCGGTACAGTGGTAGTATTTAAATATTCACAAATGCATACACATTGCTTAATTATTTGATAATAATACCACACTTTTCCATTTAAAAAAAACACCCTTCTATGCAAAACATTTGTATATGATCGTTCTCATAGTGTTAAATTTTTTTAAATTTTTAGGAGGTATCTTTTTTTGTCACAGATTTCTTAGCTTTCTTCTCCTTCTAACGTAGATACATTTTTTTTTATATATTCTTCTGATTATTAATTTTTATGAAATTTGAACCATTGAGGCCAAGTTTCATTAAAATAACATTCAATTGGTTTTTGCTAATTATTAATGTGATAATACGGATGATTTTTCTTGAGATAGCCGAATGGTTTTGGTGCCTTAAAAATCGTACCGTATCTATATAGGTACTAATAAGATTATGGTTTCTTTTTCTTTAAAAAAAAAAACTACAAAATAGTTGTTTTGCCATTTTTAACCAATCTAACAATAAAAACGAAATCTAAACCAGTCTAAATGTTAATCAAAAATTGGTGCCAGTAAAATATGGCATTTATGATTCTTGTGAAATGATCTGCGATTTGAGCATAATTTACGTCTATTCGACGGACCACTCACATTTGTTAATCATATAAAAAAAGAATATAGAATATGATATAAAATTTACAAAGTTTAGATATATTGTCAAAAACAACACATTTTGGACGAACACTTCTTCAAAATAACGTCTCCAGTGGCAAAGATATAAGGTATCTATGTACATAAGTGAAAATTTTTATAAAAATGTCCATTTTTAAAACTTCTCCAAAAATTGCCTGGTAAAACTACTACTTTCATATAAAGGGAAAAATACATCAAACAAAAATCTGGCTCCTTTCTTCATTCTCTATTCAAAAAAAAAGCGTTAGAAATATATAATAGAATTAAAATATATTTCAAAATAGAAAAACCATCAATTATTTAAAAAAAACTTCAATTCTAACAAACCCTTTTGAAAGTTAACCACAGTTTTTTTTCTAGATGTGCAATAAATTATTTTACCTGTTTTTTTTTTTTTGAAACATCTTTTATATTTTACAATGCCCCAAAAAAAGATGCAAAAAGGTATTATTGAATAGTAATGCGCATGGCTGGGCGCTGCCGCAATTTTCAATTCGCTATAGAAGTTTGCAAAACTAATGGCTATTTCGTTTAAGGGTGAAGGGATGATGTGGTAAAATATCTTTTCGCATCTGTATATGTGTATTTTTTACATGGGTTTAATGTCCTCTTAGTGAAAATTAACTTTGCATCACAGGGGTTGCAATGATAGAACCATCAGAGTAACATCCTATTGCTTCAATCCCAAAAACACCTGTGCACATTTTTTTTGCAAAAAGGCGGTCATTGAACAGAATATTTCGTATGTAACAAACCACAAATTATTTACCTATGTATAAAAAAAGGTTTGTATTTTCTAATTTGAATGTTTTTGAACTTAAAATAATTAAAATAAAATCTACAATCTGTTTAAAACAGATCAATAATTAAAAAATCCATCGCCGTGATGAAAAAGAAGACAAACATGTATGATGATCATCATGGCGCTTGCAATTGCATCGCAGTTATTGCTTTGGGGTTGCTTGCTTTATATCGACCTTTATGTATGTAGTTAATACTTACTTGGATGTCTGGATTTTTCATCATGATGATGTCCTGGCCAACGTCCATCATCGTGTCTGGGTTTATACGACAGACAGAATCAATCAATTCGATGGTGATTTAGTGAATTTAATAGCATCCCATAAGTGACATTTGGGCTTCCCTGTGTTCATCCATAGTGTCTCAAGTACCTTTCAAACGATGAGTGCGATGGGGATCTTCTATCTAAGGACAAACAAACAAGAAGAATATACAACTCAAAGAACATTTATGGTGCCAACCAAGGTTTTATTACATTTTTTATTGCTTTATTTCCTTTAGTATAATACGGATTGTCAATGAGTTCAGCCCATTTCTAAGAGATGGCGTTAGTTTTTCCTTGATTGCATATAAAGAAAAATTTATATTATACATTATCATATGTTTTTTATTTCATTTACATACATATGTATGTATGTATATTATTTTATAAATATTATCTAAATGAAAATAGAAATTAAATTTTGACATTTGTTATCAAAAAAAAAATGTTTTAAGTTTTTAATTGTTTAGAACAGTTGTTAAAAGAAATGTTTGTTTATTTGTTACCTGTCGCAGTCAAATTATGGGCCTATTATTCATGATCAAAATGAAATGTCATCAACATTTAAAACTGTCGAGACCCAATTGCACAAATATCTAATTTATACATTCTTCAGCCATTTTTTTCCCTTTAGTCTGTCATAACAGCCAGTTCCATGCTTAAGACAGCGTTGAACCGCTGGCGCTGGTTCGAAATCTAATAGTCAGGTTAAATAAACAGCTAGTAGTGTTAAGTTCAACAGTTAATAGTGTTATATTTTTAAAAACTTCACCCTGTAAATTTTTTGACAAGAATCTGTCTGTGAATCGTTTAAAATCGTTATCCTATTTCTAAAATTATCTAAAAACCATTAATAAAAAAAAAAAACTATTATTCATTGTAAATATCAAGTAGTAAATTGCACATTTTTATATGTTTACCAAGTAGTTAATACTTTTATTTTTTTATTTCTATTTTGTAAATAAAAGCAAGAAACCAAAATAAAATTCAAAATATTTGATTTCTTTGGTTAGGACACATAATTTTTACCTCAAAAATCGCGCGGTATTTTTTTATTCGATCTAATTTTGATAAAATTATATTTAAGACTATTAAAAAAAAATCTAAAGCTAAATTTAAAATATCATTTCAACGGAATTAGAAAAAAATAAATAAAAAATAAAAATTAAAAATAGGTAGTCAGCCATCAGCCGAATAGGGGAATAACATGTAGCATACGAAAACATGCACGTGCCGTAACTATTCGGGACTGGTGGAAGTGTGATCATAGCCACTTCGTGCCGGCCGCTAGAAACAATCCTTTAAAAGGTTGGCTAATATACTAGTTCCACAGATTGGCAACAGGTTAATTCCCTGTTCCGCAAAACTAAACGAATTACGAGACCATCAACAAGCCTCGGAAACGTAGCAAGCCAAGTAAAAATAGCCGGATTACTATCCAGACCAATCAACTTTTTTAATGGGCTCCGACAAGGGGAGTCCAACCTTACGTTGGAGAAAGCAATGGCACGGCAACAAAAGGGACCATCGTCATCGTCTCCAGCCACAGATACTGGCTTACACAGGCGACATTGACATCATCGGAAGGACCGAACAAGCTATAACTACACGATTTCTTCATCCAGATCGAGAAGGCGGCACAAAATATGGAGCCGATGATGATGATGATTAAAAATATTAAGTATATAGGCTGTTAACGTTGAGAGCAAGGAGTTTTATTTTCAAAATGCAAAAAATGTTTTAAATGCAAAAGTGGGATTTGTATGGGGGGTATGCTCGACCACAGGGACACCTATGGTTTAAAAAATTTATGATTTTATTTTTTTGATGCTAAATGAATACATATTGTGAATATGATTCCCTTTTCTGTAGAAATGTACAATTTGTTAATATCATTACTCCAGCGTCATCTATCACATCAATTGATATCTATACCTATATAAAGATTAAGAGAACTTACTTGCTTACTTAAGGTGGCGCTACAGTCCGGAACGGACCTGGGCCTCAACCAACATTCGTCTCCAGCCAGCTCGATCCCTACCTAGCTGTCTCCAGTTTCGCACGCCAAGTTGGTTGAAGTCCTCTCCCACTTGCGTGCGCCACCTGAGCCGCGGTCTTCCTCTACTGCGCCGTCCCTCGGGATTGGATTCGAAGACTCTCCGGGCCGGAGCGTTGAAGTCCATTCGCTCTACATGACCCAGCCATCTAAGTCGTTGGACTTTGATTCGTTTGACCAGGTTAGTGTGGCTGTACAACCCGTACAGTTCATAGTTCATGGTTGTATCCTCTCCTCAACTCACTATCTATGCAGACAGGACCAAAAATCACCCGCAGAATTTTCCTCTCGAAGCATCCTAAGACGCTCTTATCCTGCCTTGACAAGGTCCAAGCCTCAGCGCCTTAAATAAGAACTGGGATGATAAGCGTCTCATCATCCCAGTCACTTTAGTTGCCCGAAAGAGGACTTTACTACTCAATTGCCTTCTAAGTCCAAAGAAGCAGCAATTTGCAAGAGTTATTCTCCGTTTAATTTCAGCGCTGGTGTCGTTGTCTGAATTGATAGCGGTGCCTAGGTAGACAAAGTCCTCAACTACCTCGAAGTTATAGCTGCCTATGGTGACGTTTTCTCCAAGACGTCGCTGTTCTATGTCCTTTCTTGAAGACAGCATATACTTCGTCTTGCCCTCATTGACCACTAAAACTTGATTAAGAGAACTGTAAGTCTTATATTTGTACTAGACATAGAAGAAAAATGCTAATTTAGCAAACAAAAATCCTTGTCCACCCTTTTTTCTTATCACTCCTATTTTCGTTCAATAACTAGTGAACGTCTCTGTTCAACAATATTCGCTTATTCCATTTTTTGTTTTAAATAAGCGCTTTAAACGCTGGATCTGAGGGACCTCATCCAAAAATGTATTGTTTTTTTACTTTAGGCAAAGATATTATTTTTCTGAAATAAACATATGGGTTTATATTTCAAAATATTTAAATTTTGAAGTACGCTGATATATATTGCTATATCGCTTTCACTCAAAATAAAAACACTTCTTATATTGCTGTACTCAGGCGTTGATCTTGTACCGCGTTTCGGTATCACCTTTTAACTCCGATCCTAGTACCCTAAACGCTCGTACTGTGTTAAAACCTATTAAGGTTAGTCTCCTTAAGGGCGCGCTCAATATAAAAAAAAATTAATTTTGAAAATTAAATAAGGCTACCTACTACAAAAAAAAAATAAAATGGAAAAAAAAAATAATTTAAAATCATCCACAATGTTATGCAATATTCTTTTGAAAAGCCAAAATCTTTTTCTTTTATTTTGTTTTTAAATAAATCTATTCTAAGGAATAGTTTTTGAAAAATTAATTTTCAAAGTCAAACTTTTGAAAAAAAAAAAATTTGAACTTCAAAATCCTACATAATTAAATGCTAGTTTTAATTTCAAAATTCAATGCTGTTATTAATTTGAAGTGAAAACCAGAATTCGGAGGCAAACATTTTATGTCGTTTTCAAGAAATTAAAAAAAAAAAAAAAAAAAACATATTTTATAAGAAAAACCTTTATTTTTATTTTAACTTGTCTGGACTTTTAAGTTAATTAATTTATGAAACATTTAACTTGGTTTTATTACTTGTTTTTTGAATTGCAGTCTTATGAGAACGAAATAAACAATAGTGGAATAACCAGGGATTAATGGTTTTTAATTGAAAACGTTTGAAAACTGGAATGTCAATATTTTTGTCTTGGCCCGCCCGCAGCCGATGGGTTCCACCTGTAAGGGCCTTAAGACAATAAAACCGCAATTTTTCTTGAATGAAAAATAAACAACAACAATTAAAGAAAATCATCATTTTCAACTCATTTTCTTGTTTTTAAAGGTTAATGTTAGGTATATACAATACATACCTATAGTATGTCGTGCACTATTTTCACCCTCCTCTATATATAGATCATATACAGATGCTTAATGTCAAAACCACAATAATACCATAATAAGACTGATAATATCCTAGTTTTATTTAATAAACATAAAATAAGACGCCGCCTTACTTCCAGGCCTCTCAAGTTTTCACGCCAATTTTCATAAAGAGCTGACATTTTCCATAAAACAAAATTAAACATCTTTTTTGTCGTGACCGTACTTTTTTAATTTCAATTAAAGTAAATTAAAACGTATCACGTAGCCATAAAATTCAATTGTACATATGTCAAAGTAACTCATTGCTTTAAATTATAATTGTGTAAATTAGTTTTTTTTTTTAACTAAAATCAATCAAACTCACAAGAATAGTATGTTACTATAAAAACGATCTAATCATTATGTCTTCCTTCCGCTCAATACTTCCGTTTATAATTTATAGCTTTCGCTCCAAAGACATATTATTATTTTTTATATCTACCTATGTACATTATGTTGTATAGTTACCTACCTACATACATATGTATGTACATATATCAAAATATTCAAATAAAATAAAGAAGCTATTAAATTTAATTTTGATTGAATTGAATAAAATTCAAAATAGTAACATACATAATTTAATCAATTTAAATTAACCTCATCACTTTTAACACCAAAGAAATATTTTATTTATTTCAAGCATGTTAGCTTATAGACCTGCGGCAAGATACAAACAAAATAAACTGAAATTGGGCAAAATTTCAACAGAAACCTTTTAAATTGATTTTTGATCAGTAATAATGACTTAATAACCCAAATATCCAAAATCAAACAAAATCCCACAATGTAAAGTGGCAAAAAATTGACATGCATTGAGAATGCACTAAAGATGTTTTGCATAATATACATCAAGATTCAATCGAGAAAAAAACACTATGTGATTATAATACAACAATGGCAACAATAAGAGACATTCAAAATTTTCAAAATTGCAATCCTAGTTTTTTCACAAATGTACGTACTTAAATTATGTTCTATTTTTTATTTTCATATTCTCTGCTTTTATGAACGTTACATATGTCTAACCAGATGTTTTTTTTTTGTTCTGAAAAATTTAAGAATATTTTAAATAAGAAAAGTGATTTTTTTCATACAAAAATCTTTCATTGTATTAATTGGTTGTAATTGATGGTAGAGTGAAATTTTAAGCTAAAAATGTTTACGGCCGGTATTGCCATTATTATGTTAATTTGTGGAGGCATTAAACAATACCTTGGGTCAATAGTAGCAGCCGATAACAATATAGAAGAAGAAATACGCGGGCGGCTGCTCAATTCCAACAGAGCCTACTACTGTCTGTCAAAGCTCTTCAAATCCAGAAATCTCACCATAACTTCAAAACTGCTGCTGTACAGGACCATGGTCCTGCCAGTACTCACGTATGGATCCGAGACTTGGGTGCTTAGCAAAAGACACTCCGACCTCTTAGCCGCGTTCGAGAGAAAAGTCTTATGGAGAATTGTTGGCCCCATATGTGAGGAAGGACGGTTCCGGAGACGGTACAATCATGAATTGTACGCAATCTACCTTGAAGCAGACATAGTGACAAAAATTAGGCTCGGTAGACTCCGGTGGGCAGGGCACCTAGCTCGCATGAGTGAAGAGGAGCCTGCTCGGAAAGTCCTTTGTGGTACATTCTATGGTAGACGGCAGCGTGGTAGACCATGCTTGCGCTGGAGAGATGGCGTAGACCAGGACGCCCGAAGCCTTTGGGTGCGCAACTGGATGGCGTCGGCTCAAGACCGGGATAGGTGGAGAGACTTGTTAAAGGAGGCCAGGACCGATGATGATGATTAAACACTAGAGTTATTTGTGAAATGAAATAACAAAACGCTGAATAAAACAATGCGAATCGAAAAATGAAAACACAAAATTCGTTTCTATAACTTTTTTTTCCTTTTAACATTACCAAATTTAAAAGACAATATAGAACAGTTTTTGTTGTTCTCGCTATTTCCCTATTTTCCTACCCTAGGCAACCACATATTATGTACCTTCCCCGCTTGCTTTCTTATAAATTGCAATGTGTAATACTTTGTTTAAAAGTAAAAAATAATTTTGTATAGTAGATACCTAATATACATGAAGACATGACAATTACAACAATAAAAATACATTATAGCATAAATATTATATCTTTATTATTACTAAGCCTAAAATAACAAGTATTTCAAATGGGAGTGATTTATACGAAAAAAATGGAATGTTTGTATAGAACTGGGAAGTGGAATATTTTTTTATTCACTAGAACTTTTTTTTCGCCCAAAACAATATCACTGCTGCAGTTTTTCTCAACAAATAATTTTTTTTATAAAAGAATTCTACACTATGCTTCATTCATTGGAAGACTTTTTCGATAAATCCATATTTTTCGTTCATAGCGTACTTAAACATCGTTTATTTAACACTAATTGCATTTGTCATTTATTAATTAAATCAAAATTAATCCGTACAAATATAAAAATTGTGCTTCAACACTTTTTTTATTTCTCAAATTCAGTTAGTTGAGGTTTAACCCTGGTCCAAGGTTCCCATTTCATTTCAGGCATCACACCAAATAGTTTTGACTTTTAGTTATATAAAGCTGTCACTCTGAACTGTATTATTTTATTTTCAGGGGATGATTTACATATATGGATCGTTAGTGACAGTAAACTTATATCGACAATTTGTACGGAAACTACTTACATATTTTTTCTGTAATGGCTTTCTTATTTTATGCAAACAGGAAACCTCACAAAAAACTCACCACTGGGAAGGTGAATATTTTTTTATTTTGTGAGGTGAATTTGCTTTGCATAACAAAATAGATTTCACCTCACCGCACCCGGTGAAGTTGTTGCTAACAGATGTAAGGTTCCCCAGAATCGATTCGTACGATTTTTTTTTATTATTTATTCGAGTTCTTTCAGCATAATTAAATATAGGTATTCGCAATTTTAAAATATTTGGAGCATCATACGTTTAGCGCATAGTTTTAACAATAAAAACAATGCCGGTTCAAAACAAAAAAACTAGAATTAGCCATTACCTTACAAGAATATCTCAAAAACCCATAAAATAAACAAAGCTTATAAATGAGTTAAAAAGATGGCTTCTTAACTGATTTAATTTACTAAAATGACATTTATTTTTTAGTTTGTTTGCCGTGCCATGTTTTGCAATATAAACCGAAGATATTAAATTATTAACTTTAGCACCTGAACAATACAGATCAATAATTTAAATTGATATATTTTTTAAAAAGACTCATTAAGTAAGTGGATAAAGTTTAAGATACAACTACTTACCCAAATGCAAATGTCAACTACTTACCACAGCTACGATGACGATTAAAGTTGTTACCTCTTATATTTCACAAAATAAAACTACAACATTTTTTAGTTCTTTTATATATAGTTTTTGAAATATATTAAATAAAAAACGGCTGTTGCAATTATTTTTTTATATTGTTTTGAGTCGTCCGTTCTTCTTAACCTCACAATTTTGAAAAATAAAAAAACAAAAACAATTCGCCTTCATAATAAAACAATAGATTTTTTTATGTTTTAATTTTAAAATTTTATATTTAACATATTCAGGAGGCTCAATTTATCAAATAATAATAAATGGGAAAAAAACTAAATTAAATTTATTTTTTAAAAATTAAATAATAATAATAAAACATCAACAAAAATTATTTTAAAAAATAATATCATTTCTAAGCAATTACTATTTTTAAATATTTTTAATTTTATTTTTCACTGTTTACTTAAGTTCTTTTATTTTTTTTTTTTTTTGTTATATTCATGAAATCTTGATTTATTTGTGTATTGTATGTATATCGTTTTTAATTTGTTTTTTTTTTTTTTTATTTATTTATTTTCAAAGCCTTCAATTTATTAACACGCACACAATCTTACAATTATAATATTTTTTTTTGTATGTATTTATGTTTATTTTATTTAATAATGTATTTTATGGACACCTACGTATATATTTATATAATAGTTAGGTATAATATTTTTTTTTTATATCACTATGAAAACTAATGTGTTTACAAGATCTGGACAGCGACAAATACTTGTTTGAACAACTACAACTACTTTTTTATTTAATTTAAGATAAGCAAAATTTTACATATAATTTAGATAATTATTTTGAGTTTTTTTTATTTTATTTAACTTAAACTATTTGAATAATTTTTATTTTGTCAATTCAAATAATACATTTTCTTCATTATCTTATTATATACAGGAACTTAAAATTATAATTACATATTATTTAAGTTTTATTTTTATTTTTTATTTTAGTTTAATATTTTTATTATTTTTCACGTTTATTTAAATTTATAAGTCTATTGTTATACAATTCGAAACAATTATGTACCATATTTATTTATATTTAAAATTAACTAAAATCCTTCATTAGAGAGAGACGGGAAGAGAATCATGAAAGTAAAATAACTTCTTCAAATATTATTTTCATACATTTCGTTATTTTGTTTTTACTTCGATCAGCAGTACATTTTTTGTTGGGATTTGCTAGAACTTTTTGTTTAATATTTTTATTTTAACATTCACCTGGAATGGACGAATTTTTTTGTGGATTTGATTTTAGATTCAAGCTTATTGCAAAACATTTTAAGATTTTTTTAAATAATATATATTTTTTAATTATATTATTTGCACTGAGTTTCTGTGTGTTTAATTCTTTGAGATATTTCTTTTTCTAGTGAGTTAAACTCTCTTGTTTTATTCGCCAAACATGGTGTTTTTTTGTTGTTGTTGCATTGCATTCGTTGTCTGTTAGTATGTTGCAAATCCCATTGCACTGCTATTATCTAAAGGTCACTGATGCATCTTCGTCGTATGGTGACCCATTCCTAAACCCAAGTTCAAATGATGGGCATTTGGATGTTGTGGTGGGGCTGGGCCATGGTTGTTATTGTTGTTATTATTGTTTTGTTGATTTACTTGCCGCTGCGAGTTTTTCTTGTTTTTCATTCGACGATTTTGGAACCATATCTTCACCTAAAAAATAATAGGAAGAAAAGAAAAAAATGGAAAATTAAAATTTCTATTCGGGGGAGGAATTTTAGAATGGACAATGGCTTTATTTTTATTGTTAAATTAAATTAAAAAAATTTTTCAAAAATTATTTTTGGAAGATATTTGAGTAATAAAAATATGGATACCTATTTATAGTACCATGGACTTACCTGCCGTTCTGTTAAATTCAAATTTCGAGCCAGTTCCCATCGTTTCTGCTTCGATACGTAGGCATTGTAGAGAAATTCTTTTTCAAGTTCTATTGTTTGGAATTTTGAGTAGGGCTTGCGCTTTTTCCTAACTGTAACCTGAGTCGTCCATTCCATTGCACTTGGAGGAGTACATTGGCCAACAGGTCCCACTGTCAAACCAGATCCTAAAATTGAAATGAAAAATGTATTAAAGAACAATGTACATATGTACATTTATGTATTTAAGAACATATTTATGTTGTGTGAACAAATACAATTTCAGATTAAAGAATTTCAAATCTATGGAGTTTTGAAATACTTAACTTTGGAAACTAAATTTTGGACCTTGCAGAATTTCGAATTTACATAACTTTAAAAACAAAGTTTTGGAACAAAGAATTTTGTAATCCAAAATTTTGAACTTGCATAATTATGACACCAAGCTGACAAAAATTTATTTAAGATATTAAAATTTACTAACTTTCAACAAAAAAAAATTACCTAGATTAAAAAATATTATTTTAAAATAAAGATAAAAGAAGGTACTTAAATTTGTAAATTCTTGAGAGAAACCCTTACAAGAACTGTTTTTTCAAGATTTTGAATTAATAAATATAAAAAAAGTTATTGAAAACCTCAAACGTCTCCATACAAAATATTTTAATAAAATTGTTCAAGCTGTTTCTGCTTCAGATCGACTTGATGACAGAATAGTACGACCCAAATTTTCCTTTCCCTAATCTCCGTTATTAAAATATTTTTTTTTAAACAAATGCATAATCTGTCATTTCTGTGTGGATATGGATTTATCGCCAATAAAAATAAAAAGAGTCGTATGTTATAAGGTGTCGTTCATGAAATTTATAATTACAACAAGAACAATGAACGCTATATCGAAACCATATATTATACTCGTATGTACCTACTGTACATAGGTATATGTTTAAAAGGTATATTCAATTTTTAAAATGAAATCCATTTGAATGATTTGACAATTATTTTCACATAAAACGTCAAATAATTACCCTTTATCCTTCAAAAAACATCTCAATTTCGTATAATTTAATAGCCGTGCTATTTATCAAATAAAAAAAAATTTTATACATATATTCACAATTTAAATTATTTGAAAAAATTATTTATTTTGGTTAGTAAAAATTTTAAAATTTGCATTTGAAATCTCTCCCACGTCTGGCGTGAAAATAATAAAATGATTTCAAACTTTAATTAAAATCAATAAAGGTACTAAACCAGATCCAAAAGCATATTATATTCGGTTTTTATTTGCATATGAACTGGTTTGCAAACGTCTTAATTAACCAAAATGTGAATTTAAGATTTTTCTTTTGGTTTTTATGTTGATGCAAGATTTTGCGATGTCTAATGGATCTAAACGAAATTGAGTTATAAATAATTTATGGTTATACAACATTGATAAGAATCCGAGTTTTAATAGTTTTACTTTTTTCTTATTTAATATTGCAAGTTAATTTAAATATTACTTGCATGCAAAATTTTACGTTTCTAAAACTGTTAATCGGATGAATTTGGATTCTTTAACCATCTGCTATAATTATCTTGACATTTTAATAATTTATATTTTAATTATTTGGATTAACTTAACCAAGCTGAAGAAGAATGTGTCACAACACAACAGTTGTTAAAATTTTTAGCCAAGGCCGGAACCACACATTGAAACACATTAAACAGATTGGTTATCACTTCGGAAAAAAAATTTTGTTTTTATTTAACATTTTTAAATCTTTGGAATTTTGAATAAAAAAAAACAATGACCACCCTAATGCAAATGGATCATTTTCAAATTTAACTAAAGATATATTCCGTCATAACTGAAGTGTTAAGAATGAATTTTGATACTGACGAAGATATGTTAAATACTGTCTAATAAATTCATAAGCTAAGCTAATAATGTCTCACGAGTATCACAATAATTATTCAATTTGTATTCAGAATACAACTATACTTTTTTTGGCATTTTTTTGGCTTTTTTAAACAAAAATTTATATTAATGTTTTACTAGTTAAGATGAGTTTGAAGTTTTATTTCTGTCATATTTCTGACAACAAATTGAGATCTTTTAATATAAATCATTAGATTGTAAAAGAGAAACAATTATTATTTAATTAGTGAACTTACCAGTACCTGCATAGGCTTCTGGTGGATATGCTCTTAATGTACCAGGCGATGAGTACGTTGGAGCTTCATAGCTAGACTGGGAGCCACCTTCAACCGATTGACGAGCAGCAGCTCCAGCTGCTGCAGTTGCATGCCGTTCATCGGGCAGATATGACGTTTGATCACGATAATTCCAGTAAGGATTCTATAATGAAAACATTAGAAAATTAGGCATTTTGTACCCTTAAGTTTGATAAATGCTGGCAGCTCACACTAAATATATTTAACAAATCTTTGAGATTTAAATGTCACTAAAGTCCATTTTGAAGTAATTTTTTTTTTCACATACTAATTAATACATTGGGTTTGTCTAAGTTGTTTTTTGGTTAAGGGACTTTCTTAGGGTGGATCTCATTTCATTCTTAAAAAATTAACCACTTTTTGAAACGTTTAAATTTTTTCAATAATTTTTTTTTTATTTTTTTCAGTAAAAAATCTAATACAGTGTAAACTATTTAATCAAAACGATATTTTTTAAGCTTGGAACTTGAAGTTTTCATGTCGTTTTATGCTACGACAAAACCTATCTATCTCGAAAACCACGCTAACACAATTTTTTATGATTTTTTTTTTTTGGTTTTTTGGTCTTTTATTTTGTTTTAAAAATGTATCGATTTCACATTTATTTTTATTTTATTTTTTATAATTATAAAAATAGTATTTTTTCACCAATTTCAATAACTTTCTTATTGTTTTATCGAAAGATTTCACTTTTGTTTCATTTTTCACAGTTTGTTATCGTCCGAAATTTTAAACGAGTTTCAAATGAAGAATATTGAGATATTGAATATAAAAATTGCTAAGATCAGACTTTGCAATAAGTAAGACTATTAAGAAATTATCTATTTATCTATTTTTAACGTCTGATTGACTTTTCTGGCATTAGTTTGATAGTTTGGAAGCGTAAGTCATGTTCCCAATGGGAATTCAATATAAAGATCTGGAAGAAACTTCGATCTTGCAATCGTTAAAGTGCTTTCTATACACTATAATATTAACAGAAAGGAACGTAAGTTGATAAGTCTCATCTATTCTATTTATATGTAAATAAATAAGCATACTGATAGGACTTTTTCCTGCACAACCAAAAAAAAAATATTTAAAAAAAGCGCGTATACGCCTAAGTGTACCGTACTATTTAAAAGTCATAATTTTATCGGGCTTAAATTTTTTTAGTAAATTAAAATGTAGCAATTTTTCACTAATTTTTCACATGGATGAACTTGAATTGAACGAAAAATATGAATGAAGTGTTTGGCTCGCAAGAACCAAAGGGGGTTAAAATATTTTTTGGACAAAAATATTATAATTTAAAAAAAATGGTTGCCTATAAATTAATTGTTTTCTTTTAGCATTATTTAGAATACTAGCAACTTAGTATTGTTATTAAGTTAAATATGCAAAATATATACTACACACAATTTTGTGTATTATTTTTTTCTCTTAAAAAATTTATATGCTGTTTTTTTTAATAAAATCAGGATCACGAATGTTATTCGTAAAAAAGAAATCCAGTCTCTAAATAAATGCGAGTATATCAAAGATTTAAACTTTTTTATAGGTACGAGTAGGTACACTGTCACACTCAGTCAGGCGAGATATTTTTATTTATTTTTTTGTTTTAATTTCATTTTTTGATAAATGAAACGATCTAACATCTTTACAATTCAGCCAGAAATTATAGAAGTTAAAACTTTTTTAAAAATATGTATGTCTACCATTTTTGAAGAATTTTTTAATTGTTAAACTGGAATATCTTGAAAAATTAATAATCTTATATTTTAAGTATATTAAGATTTTCTTTGATTTTTGTTATCAACAAGACACCCACTTTAAAAATTTTTCACCTCACAAAACTA